>CM035848.1:199158795-199530017 GCA_020510985.1 Pholidichthys leucotaenia
TCAAAAGTGTGGGACTTCTGGGTCAGGTAAGAAATCTTTTCACACAGCGCTTCACTGTGGAAATTAAGGTATTCAACACAGTGTTGCAATTGTCACTGAGAGTTAGTCAACAATAAATTAGTGTTAGTAATTCACGGTTACATGAACACCTCTGAAGCAGAGTGATACATATCCAGTGAAAGTTGGAGTGCAGTTATATTTGTCTTATATTTTCAGATTTTATCATAGTGAAAGAATGGTCAGCTCATGTGCAGGGTGCCACACCAGAGAAAACACACACGACACAGAGAAGCTAAGTTTAGACAGTTTATTAATCCAAAAAGTCTGCACGGTTAGTGGAAAAACGTCACTTGCCAGAGGAAGACTCAGCCTGTGGGGAGGAGACGAGAGCTGATTAATAGGAGGAGGGAGATCGGGAAGAGTGGAAAACAAATTACCACTTACGTGAGTGAGCAGAGTACTCGGCAGAGAAACCCAGCAGAAATAGACAAACCAGCGGGATGAGGCTGGCAGTGAGTAGGGAAGAAGAGGAGCTGAAGACAGTGTCTGACTGGGTGGAGACAGGTAGCTGAAGCGGAGGTGATGATGAAGGGGCAGGTGATCACACAACGATCCCCAGAGATGCACTGCATGGATGGCAGCAACCTGAAAGGAGAAAAAGAAAGAGGAATTAATTGTAGCTTCCTCAGTTTTAGTATTAAAGGCACTTGCTTGTTGCAGGAAGTATACCCAACGAGCCAGCGCTGAAGCATTCGCATGATGGTCCTTATATGCACTGGCAAGGCAGAGGCAGCAGGTGCGTCCACTCATACAGGTGTAGTGATTACCTGCGGAGTCGGGGAATCTCTAACAGGCAGGAATGTCAATTTTCCGCCGATCCGTGGATTTCCGCCGATTTATTTTCAAATTGATCATTTCTGTGAATCGTCTAAATCTGTTGAGAAAATTTTAGGGGGGTTAAGGTACCTTATTGTCACCGATGTTACTGATTTTAGTGAAAATCAACACGATTACATAAGCGCTCGGCGCTTCCCCGGGTCAAGTCTCCCGCGATAACCTGGGTGTTTTGTACTCAAGCTACTGCTGTATTGTAAACGGCCCTGCGATTGGATAGTTGCAAACGATTGGACCAATCAAATGGCTCGTTGTATGCTTCGTCAAAAATTCATGGCGGCGTGTTCGTGTTGGAGTTCTGAGCTTAAGGATTAAAGGCAAGAAACACCACTGCCCTGCAGCATTTCAGGAAAAAGGAAGTTCTGCACACACCAGTGGACAGAAACCTGTGTGTAAACATGAGAGGGGCTGCCAAGATGCAGAAAGAAGAGTGGGCAAAAGCTGCAGCCACCAAGAAGAAACGCTTGGAGACACTGACACTGGCTGCACCTGAACATAGCTCAAGTGCTAAGGAAAGAGACAGCTTGAAAGAGAAGGAGATGGCAACAAGAAAAGCCCACCAGCAGGAGCTGAAGAGGAAAGCAGTTCAGAGACTAACACAGCTTCCTGCCAAAAGGAAGAAAGTTTCACATTAGAAGTGACTTGGTGACCAGTGTAAATAGTGTAAATAGTGTAATAAACTCTTATAGAACTGTTAAATATGTTGGACTAAAGACAGTGAGACAACATTGAAGAAAAAGTAAGTTAATTTTTCATTAAATTTAATGATTTATCTAAGTCTAGTATTTCATTTTTTTAATCATTTTTTTCAGTCTAAATTACTTCTCTTTTACTGAAAACCTCTCAGCTTCAGGGGGGGCTGTGCCCCCCTGCCCCCCCCCCCCATAAATCAGTCGACCAAATTAGATTTCAGCTGAAATCAGAATTTCCTGTTGCCATCCCTGAACAGGAAAGGAGGGGGTGGGGGGGGTGCTCACCTGGACATGACAGTGCCCCCTCCTCCAAGGGGCGCCTCCTGGTGATCCACTGGGCTTGTTGGGATGGGCTTTGTGAAAGGCCTGGACCATCCCTTTGTCGTGGAAATGGGACCTGGGGATCCATGACCCTTCTTTGGGGCCGTAGCCCTTCCAGTGGACTAAGTATTGGAAACCCTGGCCCCGACGGCGAATGTCCAGAATTCTCTGGACGGTGTAGGTGGTTTGGCCGTCGAGGATCCGAGGAGGAGGAGGCGGCTTGGGGGGGCGACAAAGAGGACTGGCGGAGAGATATTTGATTCGTGAGACGTGGAACGTCGGGTGGATGCGGAGAGTCCGTGGGAGCTGCATTTGGACCGTGATGTCATTGACTATTTTGGAGATGGTGAATGGACCCAAGAAGCGAGGTGATAATTTCTTGGACTCAGTCTTCAAGGGCACCTGGTCCGCCGATAGCCATATGCGCTGCCCAACTACATATTTGAGAGCTGGGGTCCGCTTCTGGTCCGCATACTGGGAGTTTTGCTCTGTAGAGCGGAGGAAGGTGGCTCAGGTGGCCCTCCAGAGCTGATGGCAGCAGCGGGCGTGAGCCCCCACAGATGGCGCTGCGACTTCCCTCTGCACCATAGGCAACGGGGAGGGTTGTGTACCCCATGGAGGCCTCGAAGGGTGTAAGTCCAGTGGGAGCAGAGACTGCCGAGTTGTGGGCATATTCCACCCAGGTCAGTTGAGTGCTCCATATGGAGGGATTTTCGGATGGTATGCATCTGAGGGCGGCCTCCAGGGACTGGTTGGTACACTCAGCCTGCCCGTTACTCTGTGGATGGTAACCAGAGGTGAGGCTGACCGTGGTTCTCAGTGATTGGCAGAATGATCTCCAGACATGTGACATAAATTGTGAACCCCGGTCAGACACAATGTCCAAAGGAATTCCATGTAGATGGATGACTTGAGTGGTTAGAAGGTTGGCGGTTTCAGAGGCGGAGGGTAGCTTGGGGAGGGGTACCAGATGAATTGCCTTGGAAAAGCAGTCAACAATGGTGAGTATGATGGTTTTACCTTGAGAAGGGGGAAGTCCTGTGACAGAATTCAAGGCAATATGGGACCAAGGTCAACTGGGAATGGGTCGAGGTGAAGCAGGCCAGCTGGAGGTGAGGAGTCAGATTCGTTGCAAGCACAGATCTGGCATGCTTTCACATAATCCTGGATGTCCGTCCGCAGGGTGGGCCACCAGAACACCCGCCGAATAAGGTTTATAGTCCGGGAAACCCCAGGGTAACAGGCAAAGTGACTGGAGTGGCCCCACTGGATGACGTCGCTGCGGAGGGCGGCTGGAACAAACAGGCGATCACTTGGCCCCCCTGCTGGTTTGGGCTCCATGGACTGGGCCTGCCAGACCCTCTGCTCAGTCTCCCAGGTAAGGGCTCCAAGGATGCATGAAGGCGGCGCAATAGGCTAGGAGAGGGAAGAGGGATCTGGAGAGTTTGGGCTTAATTGGCGGGAGAGAGTGTCCGGTTTGACATTCCAGGTGCCAGGCCTGTAGGTGATGGTAAAATTGAACCTAAGGAAAAATAAGGCCCATCGGGCCTGCCTGGCATTGAGTCTGCAGGCCGACCGTAGATACTCTAGATTTTTACGGTTGGTCCACACTACGATGGGATGGACTGCTCCCTCCAGCAAGTGCCTCCACTCCTCCAGGGCCAACGTAATGGCCAGAAGCTCTCAGTCTCCTACGTCGTAATTCCTCTTGGCTGGGGTGAGCCGCCGAGAGAAAATAGGTGCATGGGTGGCGCTTCTGGTTGGAGGCTGAGCGCTGTAAGAGGACAGTGCCCACCCCTGAATCAGAAGCGTCCACCTCCAAGGTGAACTGGAGCTGAGCGTCGACCTGGGCCAAGATGGGGGTATTAGAGAACAGACCTTATAATTTGTAAAAGGCTGCCTCGGACCAGTGAAAAGGCACCTTAACAGAGGTCAGCTCTTTGAGAGGCTGTGCTTCCCCACTATAGTTCTTGATGAAGCTGCGATAAAGGTTCACAAACCCCAAGAAGCATTGAAGCTCCTTGCGGGAATGGGGCATAGGCCAATCCAGCACAGCCTTCACCTTGGCCGGATCGGCTCTCGGCTCCCTTTCAGCCACAATAAACCCCAGGAAGGAAGTGGAGGAGGTGGAAAACTTGCACTTCTCAGCCTTTATAAAAAGCTGATTTTCCAGGAGTCATTGTAGCATGGTCCTGATGTGAACTGTGTGTTCCTCTGGCGTGTGGGGAAAAAATCAAAATGTTGTCCAAGTAGACAAAAACAAATTGATTTACCATATCACAGAGGACATCATTAATGAGGCGTTGGAAGACGGTGGGGGCGGTGATGAGCCCAAAGGACATCACTAGGTATTCGAATTGCCCCAAGTGTGCTTTAAAGGCCGTCTTCCATTTGTCCCCTTCGCGAATACGGACCAGATGGTAGGCGTTGCGCAGGTCCAGTTTGGAAAACACCTGCACGCGCTGAAGGAGCTCGAATGCGGAATTAATTAGGGGCAGTGGATATTTATCTTTGACGGTTATGGCGTTAAGTTCCCTGTAATCTATTCACGGGCGCAGAGATCTGTCCTTGCCGACAAAGAAAATAGGGATGTAACGATATCAAAATCTCACGGTACGATACGATTTCGATATTGATCTCACGGTACAATATTTGTTGCGATATTGTGGAGAGGCTCACGGTATTGTAAAATAGCTCATAATATTGTGTTTGTGATGATAATAACCAAAAACTGCCATTAAATCTGTTTTTGCCAGTCACCAGGCCATTTATTTTTATATTTATGGATCATGACAACATAAAATGCTGATCACTTAGTGCTTTTAAAGTGCAAGTTCAAGTCAGGAACATCAATATACCATTTGGTAATATTTGGTCACATAACTGATTCTTCTTATGTGCAAGGATCATACTAAGCATCAACTAGAACAACTGTAAACAACAATAGGGAATTCCCTTTAAGAGCAAACGAAGATCAAGTTAAGCCAGGTTCAATGTGTAAAGTAAAATTAATCATAAATGTGCTAGGCAAATAAAAACAGCCTGTTGAAACAATTAAGTCAGGCAAAAAGCCTACTGGAAAACACTGACCTATCCTTTAGCTTATGTTCAAGTTTTTCTTCAGAAAGATCAAAAGATCTACATTGCAAGGGAGAAAAAGAGACCTCTGGGCATTTACAATATCCCCTGCTGTAGAAAATACTCTCTCACTGGGCACTGAGGTAGCGGGTATACATAGGTAGGTCTTTGCTAATGAGGACATTATCTTTGCTAATGAGGCCATTGTCTGTCCCTCACCCTCTCTCCTTTAGTGTTTTTAGACACGGCAAAACCAAAATGCCTCCACTTATCTGATTTAAAAGTTGCTGGGGCTTGCACAATCTCAACTTCGGGGGTGGTTTCTTCAGTATTTACGTGAGCCGAACTTCGTCCGCCGCTGTCCGCCGCCATGTTTGTTGTGTGCACTCCTATTGGCTCAACAACAGTTCTTGTGACGACGTAGCGCAAAGGATCATGGTCTGTGTAGTTTACAATGCTTTGTTTCGCGGGAGCCTGCTTATTTCTTGTTGTTTTTTGACAGATACCCGCCCTCTTAATATCGTAACACGACCACGACGGTATCGAGACACTTTTACTACCGCGATATCGCGATAACGTCAATATCGTTACATCCCTAAAAGAAAAACCCCGCCCCAAGAGGAGAAGATGGCCAAATGAGGCCGGGGTTCAGAGAATCTTTAATATACTTCTCCATCGCCTCCCTCTCCGGCACAGAGATACTATAGAGCCGGCTGGACGGCAGCCGCGCACCTGGGAGAAGATCTATGGCACAGTCGTAAGAGCGATGAGGAGGAAAAGAGAGCGCTCTCGACTTGCTAAAGACCTCTCCAAGGTCATGGTAGACCTCTGGTACGAGGCTGAGGTCCGGCGGCTCCACCGGAGGGGAGGAGATGGGTAAGGACGGGGAACACTTGGCCAAACTATGGCAAGACACCAAACAAAAGAGGTTACATGAAGAAATTGAGTTTTGGGACCAATTAATAATGGGATTGTACTTCCGGAGCCAAAGGTACCCCAGAACCACTGGGGAGGATGAATTTGGGAGAATAAAGAACGATAAGACCTCCCGGTGGTTCCCAGAAAGAAGGACAGAGATTGGCGCCGTGGGTTCGGTGATGGTAGCCACATTGCCACCAGATAGGGTTGTGACATTCCATGGAGTGGGTAATTTAGTGACGGGAATGCCCATCTCCCATACAATCCGTGAGGAAACAAAATTTTGTTCCGCCCCTGAATCAATTAAGACCATAACCCTCCTCTTGACCCCCGGCTGCTGGATTAGTGCCGAAATAGAAAAGTTACTGGGGGAATGAATAAGAGTCCTGCCTGTCAGACCCCCCACGGCTACTGACGTGCCGCATCTTTTGGGCTTCAGGTGGCAGTTTTTTAGTCTGTGCTCACGTGAGCCGCAATACATGCATGCACTGGCTCTCCTCCATCGGTGATGCTCTTTTGGAGCCAGATGGGCCCGGCTGAGCACCATTGCTTCGGAGGAGGAGTCTGCTCCACCTGTGTCCATAGTCGAGGAAGGCATACGCGCAATGGGTGGGCGAGAGGAGGATTTGCACTCCTTCGTGCGCTCGCGGTATCAGTTGTCCAAACTGACAGCCTGATCGATAAGACCGTCCAGAGAGGAGGGAACGGCATGAACCGCCAGGTCATCACTGAGTTTGGCATTTAAACCCTGGAGGAAGACGATGTGTAACGCGACGTCATTCCAGCCAGAGTCCACCATGATGACCCAAAACTCCACAGAGAAGTCAGCGGCAGACCAGCTTCCCTAGCGGAGAGACATAAGGCGGCTCATGATATTCCCCTCACTCTCCGTTCGATTGAACGTACGGGAGAATTCACCTATGAATCTATTAAATGTGTAATTAGGACCCTCCGGACTGTTGAGAATGGACTGAGCCCAACTAAGGGCTCGAACTCACAGCAGGAGGGTCATGAAATTAGTTTTGGATGTGTCATCCGGATACTCTCCGCCCACCTGGCCCAAATAAAGCCGAGCATGACAAAAGAAACCCTTGCATTTCCCCACCTCTCCCGCGTATGGTGCAGGTGAGGGAACGGAGGTTGTTCGGCAGATGGTGGAAGAATCAGGGGCAGCAGGTGGAGCGAGAGGACTCAGACAAGACATATGAGCTAGATGATCAGTGACCGTGCTCAGCTGCTGCATAATAATCTGCAGCTTCTGTGTGAGCGTGGCCACCTGCCTCTCTGCGGCATCGAGCAGTACAAAGTGGAGTGTTCTGCTGATGCAGCCCCCGCTGAGCTCACGTTCTGGCTGGCTTGTTCTGTCGTAATGAAAGAATGGTCAGCTCACGTGCAGGGTGCCACACCAGAGAAAACACACACGACACAGAGAAGCTAAGTTTTGACAATTTATTAATCCAAAAAGTCTGCACAGTTAGTGGAAAAACGTCACTCGCCAGAGGAAGACTCAGCCTGTGGGGAGGAGACGAGAGCTGATTAATAGGAGGAGGGAGATCGGGAAGAGTGGAAAACAAATTGCCACTTACGTGAGTGAGCAGAGTACCCGGCAGAGAAACCCAGCAGAAATAGACAAACCAGCGGGATGAGGCTGGCAGTGAGTAGGGAAGGAGAGGTGCTGGCAGCAACGGATGGCAGCAACCTAAAAGGAGAAAAAGAAAGAGGAATTAATTTTAGCTTCCTCAGTTTTAGTATTAAAGGCACTTGCTTGTTGCCGGCAGTATACCCAACGAGCCAGCGCTGAAGCATTCGCTTGATGGTCCTTATATGCACTAGCAAGGCAGAGGCAGCAGGTGCATCCACTCACGCAGGTGTAGTGATTACTTGCGGAGTCGGGGAATCTCTAATAGGAAAGGAGTGGGGTGTGTGCTCACCTGGACATGACAAATTTCTCTGTTTTGTTGTGTGCACTCCTTTATGAATCCTAAGATAAATTGACAATGCCGTTTAAAAATAAACTTGTTTTACTGTCTCAACAAATAAACCTTTGACCTGAAGTACAACATATCAAAATTTTTATAATACAGATATACAAAAATAATAAAAATACAGATTTAACAAGTTTTTTTAATCAAATACTATGAGCAAAAGTACAACAAATTGTAAAGTACACATTGAGAATAAAAATAAACGTCTAATTCAGAAATACAGTAGTGTTGTGTTTCTGTGCCTCATCCCAAAGAAACTAGCTGTAGCAGCAAGGACATCAGAATCGAAGAGGATAAGAGAGTCTGGAGCACACTGTCAGATTCACTGCCTTTATAGAGGGTATCCACATGATGTGACAGAACAGAACTCATGGCATTTAAAAACATTGGGAGTGGCAATAATGAGTGGCAGCATTAGGGTATATGCAGTAAAACAAAAATACACAATATTTATTAGTCACAGCAATAAACAGAGTGCCTGTTTGCATTGCGGAGAGCTAATCTTATCATTCCTTCTAGTATTAATTGACAAAATAAATATGTTATTAAAGGCTCAGAACCAGTTCTTCACTTATGTGTGTTCCTACCCACACATCACTACAGTCAGTAAACAGTGTGGTATTAACATCCAAAATTAAAAAGGGCACTCTGTGTATTGCTGTGACTAAATATTTTCTGTGATTTTTATGTTTTGTTGCATACAAACTAAAGCTACCATATGTGTTTGCCACTCAGTGTTGAGTTACTATGGTAACTGCAAAGAATTCTGTTCCAACGCAATCCCTCTATTGGGGCCAATACCGACGTTTCAACACTACTGTGTCTTCTTCAGAGTCACAATGAGCACTGTGATTCTGAAGAATTTTTCTTTGTTAGTATCGAAGAAAAGATTAGAAAAAAGACATTCAGCAGAGTCAGTGTATTTTATTAGATCCCTTTTCTTGTTCCTTTCTTGCTTGCTTTTATGCTGCAGGTGATGGCTAGTAATATGAGTGACATCTTGTATATACATTATTATTAACAAGATGTTATTATTATTATTAAAAATCATATGATCTAGAGTCTAGATCATCTGATTTTTATAAATTTTAGTAATTTCCCCCTCACCCCTCAGACAATTAAGAACATCTTTATTGTCTCAGTTGAACTAAAAATGTAATTGCTTTGCAATAAAGTAGTTAATAGTAGAAGAATAAAAGTCAGGCTGTTTCTTATAATGGCTAATTATATTTAAAGTCAGGAATTCTTAAATGCCAGCAAATAGTGGCAACTGTTTAGTTCTGTCAAACTTGAAAACCACCTTTCTGTAGTTCAAATTTAACATGTACAGACGTGGACAAAATTGTTGGTACCCCTCTGTTAATGAAAGAAAAACCCACAGTAGTCACAGAAATAACTTGAATCTGACAAAAGTGGTAATAAATAAAAATTCTATGAAAATTAACCAATGAAAATCAGAGAATGCTTTTGAATTGTGGTTCAACAGAATTATTTTAAATAACAAACTCATGAAACAGGCCTGGACAAAAATGATGGTACCCTTAACTTAATATTTTGTTGCACAACCTTTTGAGGCAATCACTGCAATCAAACGATTTCTGTAATTGTCAATGAGACTTCTGCACCTCTTAGCAGGTATTTTGGCCCACTCCTCATGAGCAAACTGCTCCAGTTGTCTCAGGTTTGAAGGGTGCCTTCTCCAAACGGCATGTTTCAGCTCCTTCCACAGATGTTCAGTAGGATTTAGATCAGGGCTCATAGAAGACCACTTTAGAATAGTCCAATGTTTTGCTCTTAGCCATTCTTGGGTGTTTTTAGCTGTGTTTTGGGTCATTATCCTGTTGCAAGACCCATGACCTGTGACTGAGACCAAGCTGTCTGACACTGGGCAGCACATTTCTCTCTAGAATACCTTGATAGTCTTGAGATTTCATTGTACCCTGCACAGATTCAAGACACCCTGTGCCAGATGCAGCAAAGCAGCCCCAGAACATAACAGAACCTCCTCCACATTTCACAGTAGGGATAGTGTTCTTTTCTTGGTATGCTTCATTTTTGCGTCTGTGAACATAGAGCTGATGCGCCTTGCCAAAAAGTTCCAGTTTTGTCTCGTCTGTCCGTAGGACATTCTCCCAGAAGCTTTGTGGCTTGTCAACATGCATTTTGACAAATTCCAGTCTGGCTTTTTTATGATTTGCTTTCAACAGTGGTGTCCTCCTTGGTCGTCTCCCATGAAGTCCACTTTGGCTCAAACAACAACGGATGGTGCGATCTGACACTGATGCACCTTGACGTTGGAGTTCACCATGAATGTGTTTAGAGGTTGTTCTGGGCTCTTTTGTTAACATTCGCATTATCCGTCTCCTCCTGCGGCCACATCCAGGGAGGTTGGCTACAGTCCCGTGGATCTTAAATTCCTGAATAATATGTGCAACTGTAGTCACAGGAACATCAAGCTGCTTGGAGATGGTCTTATAGCCTTTACCTTTAACATGCTTGTCTATAATTTTCTTTCTAATCTCCTGAGACAACTCTCTCCTTTGCTTCCTCTGGTCCATGTTTAGTGTGGTACACACCATGTCAACAAACAGCACAGTGACTACTTGTCACCCTTTAAATAGGCCGACTGACTGATTACAAGTTTGTAGACACCTATGATGTTAATTAGAGGACACATCTTGGTTGAACATGTCCCTATGGTCACATTATTTTCAATCTTTTCTAGGGGTACCGTCATTTTTGTCCAGGCCTGTTTGATGAGTTTGTTTTTTAAAATAATTCTGTTGAACCACAATTCAAAAGCATTGTCTGATTTTCATTGGTTAATTTTCATAGAATTTTTATTTATTACCACTTCTGTCAGATTCACGTTATTTCTGTGACCATTGTGGGTTTTTCTTTCATTAACAGAGGGGTACCAACAATTTTGTCCACGTCTGCAATATTACTTCCAGGTAATACTGTGCACTTCTGTAAGTGGGAGGAAAACAAATCAGAATGAATTATTGCAGTTTGAATTAAATCACTAGTTTTTTGATCCTTCAGCCTCTAAAGACTGAAGGGGTATTGTCGTCACCTTGCCGGAAGGATGGGGGCAGCGGCAGCAGCAACACCTACCTTGTGAATGCGATAACTACAGAAAGAAATGATGTGGGCTTTTTAAATTGATACCATAGGTGTAATGCACCTATGTAATGCAAGAACTACACAAAAGAACAATGTAGCCTTTTCAAATTGATATCATTTTGAATGAATGAATGAATCTTTATTTCGGATAGATTAGATTAAAAAAGATTAAAAAGAAAGGAACAGAATAATATACAAAGGGAAAAAAAATCCAACAAAGTCAAATTAAACAATAACTCCTCAGATTATACAATTCAACATAAGTTATCTGAAATGGGTGATGGCTGAAGCTGCAGCTTATAGTGCCCACCCATGTTCCATCTAAGAATTCAAAAGGAAAATAAAATAAAAGTGATTACAAATCAGAACAAAGCCAACACAAAACGTGACAAAAAACTAAGCAACAGCACAACACAGACTGGATATGACAATCCTTATGTGATTTTACATATCGTTTTGTATATATACAGTGGGGCAAAAAAGTATTTAGTCAGCCACCAATTGTGCAAGTTCTCCCACTTAAAAGATGAGAGAGGTCTTCAGTTTTCATCATAGGTATACCTCAACTATGAGAGGCAAAATGAGGGGAAAAAAAATCCAGAAAATCACATTGAAGGATTTTTAATGAATTAATTGGTAAATTCCTCGATAAAATAAGTATTTGGTCACCTACAAACAAGCAAGATTTGTGGCTCTCACAGACATGTAACTTCTTCTTTAAGAGGCTCCTCTGTCCTCCACTCATTACCTGTATTAATGGCACCTGTTTGAACTCGTTATCAGTATAAAAGACACCTGTCCACAACCTCAAACAGTCAGACTCCAAACTCCACTATGGCCAAGACCAAAGAGCTGTCAAAAGACACCAGAAACAAAATTGTAGACCTGCACCAGGCTGGGAAGACTGAATCTGCAATAGGTAAGCAGCTTGGTGTGAAGAAATCAACTGTGGGAGCAATTATTAGAAAATGGAAGACATACAAGACCACTGATAATCTCCCTCGATCTGGGGCTCCATGCAAGATCTCACCCTGTGGGGTCAAAATGATCACGAGAACGGTGAGCAAAAATCCCAGAACCACATGGGGGGACCTAGTGAATGACCTGCAGAGAGCTGGGACCAAAGTAACAAAGGCTACCATCAGTAGCACACTACGCCACCAGGGACTCAAATCCTGCAGTGCCAGACGTGTCCCCCTGCTTAAGCCAGTACATGTCCAGGCCCGTCTGAAGTTTGCTAGAGAGCATTTGGATGATCCAGAAGAGGATTGGGAGAATGTCATATGGTTAGATGAAACCAAAATAGAACTTTTTGGTAAAAACTCAACTTGACGTGTTTGGAGGAGAAAGAACACCATACCTACTGTGAAGCATGGGGGTGGAAACATCATGCTTTGGGGCTGTTTTTCTGCAAAGGGACCAGGATGACTGATCCGTGTAAAGGAAAGAATGAATGGGGCCATGTATCGTGAGATTTTGAGTGAAAACCTCCTTCCATCAGCAAGGGCATTGAAGATGAAACGTGGCTGGGTCTTTCAGCATGACACTGATCCCAAACACACCGCCCGGGCAACAAAGGAGTGGCTTCGTAAGAAGCATTTCAAGGTCCTGGAGTGGCCTAGCCAGTCTCCAGATCTCAACCCCATAGAAAATCTTTGGAGGGAGTTGAAAGTCTGTGTTGCCCAGCAACAGCCCCAAAACATCACTGCTCTAGAGGAGATCTGCATGGAGGAATGGGCCAAAATACCAGCAACAGTGTGTGAAAACCTTGTGAAGACTTACAGAAAACGTTTGACCTCTGTCATTGCCAACAAAGGGTATATAACAAAGTATTGAGATGAACTTTTGTTATTGACCAAATGCTTACTTTACTGAGGAATTTACCAATTAATTCATTAAAAATCCTTCAATGTGGTTTTCTGGATTTTTTTTTCTCATTTTGTCTCTCATAGTTGAGGTATACCTACGATGAAAATTGGAGACCTCTCTCATCTTTTAAGTGTCAGAACTTGCACAATTGTTGGCTGACTAAATACTTTTTTGCCCCACTGTATTTGGAGTATTTCTTGCTTTACTTTTTGTTTAAATTGTCCAAGCATTGTACATGATTTTAATTCAGGTCCAAAAGCGTTCCACAGTCTGACTCCTTGCACTGGACACAGTGTTGCTTGGTGGTAGTTCTCACTGAAGGTTTTTGAAATATACATGTTCCTCTAAAATGATATTGTTTCTCCCTTATTTGGAACAACTTTTGGATATTTGCGGGCAGTGATAGATTCTTCGCTTTAAACATTATTACTGCGTTTTAAAATCAACCAGATCTTTCAACTTGAGAGGTTTTAATTTAAGAAAAAGTGGGTTTGTTGATTCCCTGTAAGCAGCTTTGTTTGTTATTCTAATAGCTCTCTTTTGAAGCATAAAGACTGGATATATGTTTGTTTTATATGTATTTCCCCATACTTCAGTACAATATGTCATATATGGGAGTATTAATGAATGATACAAAGTATATAGTGTGGGTTGATTCAGTAAATATTTCACTCTGTGTAGTACTGCAATTGATTTGGATATTTTACCTTTAATATAATTAATATGTGATTTCCAATACAGTTTATTATCGATTATTACTCCCAAGAAATTTAATTTCGGATACCCTTTCAATCTCTACACCATTTACGCTGAGTTTAGATACGGAGTTGTTGTGATGGTTGTTAAAAATTATAAGTTTTGTCTTGCTTAAATTGAGCGTTAATTTGTTTGAATCAAACCACAGTTTGAGCTTTCCTAATTCCTTTCTGAGTATATCCAAAAGTTGTTCCAAATTGCTTCCCCTGCATAATAAATTAGTGCCATCTGCAAACAGTATTAAATCCATTTTTTCCGAAACTTTACATATATCATTTATTTACATATTGAATAACAATGGCCCCAAAACTGAACCCTGTGGGACTCCGCAAGTAACCTTCAGTAACTGTGAGTTTTTGCTACCAACACATACATACTGATATCTGTTCTTTAAGTAACTACATAACCAGGACAGTGCTACCCACCAATACCATAATTTTGTAGTTTCTTTAACAATAATTTATGATCCACTGTATCAAATGCTTTTTTAAGATCCAGGAATACCCCAACTGAATACTCTTTATTTTCTACAGCAGTTGATATTTTTTCTATAAATTCCATTAGAGCAGGAGTGTCCAATCATGTGCCATGGAGGGCCAAGACCCTGCAGGTTTTCTCTTCTACCCAGTCTCTTCAGCAGGTGTTTTCACTGATCAGCAATCAGTGGGAAGAAGTTCAGTGAAATCTGCTGTTGAAGACACTGGTTGGAGGTAAAACCTGCAGGGTCTTGGCCCTCCATGGCACATGATTGGACACCCCTGCATTAGAGCAAATGGAGTTGTCCTCTTGTGTCTGAACCCATATTGTTGCTCACACAGTAAATTATTCTTCATTATAAAGTTGTCAATTCTCCCACAGAATATTTTTTCAAGTATCTTAGAAAATTGCGGCAATAGTGAAATAGGCCTATAGTTTGAAAATTCCCCTCTGTCACCCGTCTTGTATATCGGAATTACTTTGGCTATTTTCATTGCACTGGGAAATATACCTGTTTGGAGAGACAGGTTACAGATATACGTCAGTGGCTTCACTAAACATTCAGTGATAGTTTTGACTAAAAGCACGTCAATACCATCACAATCCGTGGATGTTTTACTTTTAAACAATTTAACAATTTCAATGACTTCTTTCTCATCTGTGTTCTTTATGAAGATGGAGTCTTTTATAGCAATGTTTTTGCTTATTGTATCACCTGTAGGTGCTGTAATGGGTATTTCTCGTGCCAAATTAGGACCATACTCTGGGCTCTCCGGTTTCCTCCCACATGCCAAAAACATGCAAGTTAGGTTAATTGGCTTCAAACTGGGGATTCTAAATTGTCCTTAGGTATGGATGTGAGAGCGAATGGTTGTCTGTCTCTCTGTGTTGGCCCTGCGATGGACTGGCGATCTGTCCAGGGTGTACCCTGCCCCTCGCCCAAAGATGCTGGGATAGGCTCCAGCCCCCCCGCGACCCGAAAGGATTAAGCGGTAGAAGATGGATGGATGGAAGATGGTTAACAAAAAATTTATTAAATTCATCTGTAGGTGAGACTGCTTTCACACTCTGGGTCGTTTTTTTTGTTTTTTGAAAGATTGGTTGGGTAGCTTGTTTTTCTGTTTTTATTTCCAAGAATGTTGGTAAGTTTTGTCCATGTATTTTTAGTGTTATCTCTGTTTTTCTCCAGTTCTTTACTGTAATAGTCTCTTTTACTACATCTCATTATATATTAACTTATTTTTGTATGTTTTATACTGCTGCTCTGCTTCTTTTGTCCTTTTCTTTAGAAAAACTTTATATAGTGAATTTTTCTTTTTACACGCTTTTTGTAAACCCTTTGTTAACCGTGGCTTGTCGACAAATTTCTGTTTAAGCTTTTTCTTTACTAATGGACAATTTTTTTTTCATAAAGAGCGGTTACAATGTTCATGAATGTATCGTAGGCTTCATTTACAGCTGATACATAGACTTTTGTCCAGTCTTGCTTCAGCAGGTCTTTAAAAGAACTGATTGCATTTTGTGACTTGTATCTGAAAGATTTTCAAGTTTTTTTCTGTATTGGCCCCCGTGTGGCCATGGATAAGTGCAAAGACTGGCAGATGGTCACTTATGTCATTTATCAATAATCCACTTTCTATTTTCTTATCAATAATATTAACAAACAGGTTGTCAATAAGTGTAGCAGTGTGGACTGTGATTCTACTGGGATGTGTTATTGTAGGATATAGACTCATACTGTACATAGAATTCATGAACTGTAATTACATTTTGTTGAAATGGATTTAGTAAATCAATACTGAAGTCTCCACAGATTACAACCATTTTCTTATTAGTTATATTATTATTTTTTAATTATTGTTATAATTGTACAGCTCGACTAACTTATCTCTGAATGTCTCAATGCAAGTTCCCCGCATTCTTTATATACAACTTATAATTAGATTTTTTGTTTTATCTTTGTCAGTCTCAACAGTAACACATTCCAGAATCCCTGGTAGTGCAAAGGACATTCCATTTTCAAGTTTCCACCTATACAGTTCATCAATATACATACCTGCCAACTACTCCGGTTTTGCCGTAATGGTTACTGTTTTCAAGACCCCATTCCAGGTTACGGCTTTATTAATCAAAATTATGGTTTTTCACTAAAAATTCAGTCAAAAATTTTAAATTGTAAAAAAAACACGAAAGCAATTCCAAATACGAGATCGCTAGGAATCGTATCTAAATTTACCTGAAGCGTTTGCTAAGCTAACGCTATCACTATAGCTAACGCCATAGCTAGTCATAGCACCTAACACCGATACAAAGAAGCGACTCCGTCCCCGGTGATTGGGGCTCGCCGGAGGAACCAACCGAGGCAACAGTTGGACGGGAGCCGGATCGGAGCTCAACTACAGCGGCGGTGGGTGGCAGGACTCGGTGGAGGAGCTGCCGGTACCCCGGCTGGACAGGAGCTCAATTGCAGCGGCGGTAAGCAGCGGGACTAGCAGCGGAGGGGGCTAGCTGAGGCCCAGCTGGATTTGAGGTCGGTCGGATCGGATACCGGCGACACCAGCAGAGATTGTTTTACTATCAACAGGTCAGTAAAAATGCCACCAAAGAAGGAGGAATTTTTTTTTTTTTTTTTTTTTTGTTACTTATTTGTACCTGTAGGTAGACTTGGTTTGCAGTCTGGTGACAAGCCACCGGCTGCTGGTCGCTGCGTGCGCGAGCGCCCTAAACCTACATGTTTTTGGTGTGCGGGAGGAAACCGGAGAAATCCCGGAGTAAACCCGCGCAACACGGGGAGAACATGCAAACTCCACACAGCTCACTGTTGGTCGGGGGCTGGGATCGAACCCACGATCTCATGATCCCCGCGGTCCCCCGGCCAAGGGTAAAACTGTGCTGCCACAGTGCTAAACCACTGCGCCACCGTGCAGCCAAATGGAAATGGCTGCACGGAAATGGAATGGAAGAGATCAAAAAATCTCTGAACGTATCTTCTTGGAACATAAGTCAATATTATACAGTAATAAGTGGCATTCAGCTGTTTGTTTTATGTCATTTAAGCACAGTTCTGGTACTTAAAAATCATAAAAACCCAGGAGCTTCGGGGGGCTTCAACAATCAACATGATTGTTGAAGAAATATGAGGTTGTTAGCCACATTTTAACTTGATTTAATGCTAATATTTGTTTGACACTGCGGCCCCTGGACCCCAGCTAGCTACTAGGCTTTTCAGGTTTGAAAGTTGAAGAAATATGAGGTTGTTAGCTACATTCTAACTTGATTTAATGCAAATTTTTGTTTGGTGTATTTTTAATGCTAGTATTTGTTTGGCAAATATTAGCATTATATTATTAGCATTAGCATTATTAGCATTAGCATTAGGGGTGCGGCCCCTGGACCCCGGCTAGCTACTAGGCTTTTCAGGTTTGAAACGTTGGCAGATATGAATATATAGTGCAACACCACCATCCTTTTTTTGAGATCTGTTAATATGAAACTGTGGAGCATGTGAATAACGGAGGCAGATTTATGGACAGACGACTTTATTCCACTCTCTCAACAGTCATACACAGGAAAAGCATGTCACAATACACCATGGTTTTCCCTTTTACCCCAACCGCTCATCTCACATTTGCATGACATTTCACATCACATTGCATGACATTTAACATCACAATACCTTCATCCTTTCTCCCCTCAACCTCTTCTTCCTGCTATCTCCCCACGATCTCCCTAGCTATTGTTCTCCTCTCTTAACCCTCTGCAGCCAGTCTGAGATGATTCACCCAGTCTCTACAAAACATCTGATAACCCTCTATTGCCATCAAAGAAGCCTGCTCTTCATTGAGCCAAGTTTCAGAGACTGCGATAGCTGTAAATTTTCTATCTAGCTGTTTTAAATAGTCCTGTATCTGTGGAAAGTTTTTGTTAAATTATTGATAGTTTACCATCTACTTGCACTTGACTTTTAAATTGCTTTTCAGTGTAATATTCACAGTGATTATGAATATTATTGAAGAAGTGGTTATCAGGATCAATATCATTGTCTATGTCTTATAGTTTATGTTCAGCATAATGAGATATTTTCAGAGTCTGAATTTCCTCTCTCGATGTCAGATGACTTCTTCCAATTGGGGATGATTGATGTCTACTAAAGTCAGTCATGAGTTGTTTTTTTTGTTTTTTTTTAAAGTACATTATCATGTTATGTCATAAAAGGACTGTTCTTGCCATGTGTGTGGATATGGATTATCTTAGTCTCTTAATTTCTTAATCAGTGTTCATCTACTGTATATTTATTTAAGTCAGTGAGATCTCTAATTATTATGGCCTTTGCTTCTTCAGGTGTTCCATTTAGTTTAATCCAGACTCTACAGTTTCTTGTCCATGTTGCCTGTATCTTGTTCTGTCTTTTCAACATCCGTGCTTGCCATGCTATTTCAGCATTAGTCTTTGTTAAATGTTCATTTAGGTAAACTTCTGTTCCCCGCAGCTTTCTGGCCTGCCTCAGTATGTCATTTTTTACCCTTCTGTTCACAAAGCGCATCACAATTGATTTCTTTGTTTTATTATCCTTTCTGGGTAGAGTATGGCAGGCTGAAATTGCATTTACTTCAACCTTTATGTTTCTGCTTTCAAGGAACTGAAGCACCTGGTTTTCCAAGGAGACTGATTCACTTGGGGGAGCCTCCTCACCTTTCATTCCTGCTGTAGCATGAGCATATGATTGATATTTAATGTCTAGTCCACTAATGATTAAATCATCCATACGGGTATATTGTTCTAGATACTCGATGCGTCGCTCCAAGTCTTCAATTTTTTTGTTTCTTTCCTTAATTGTTAATTTCAGCTCTCAGACCTCCTCCATTAGCCCTAATAATTTGGACTGCTGATTGGCCACTTTGGTAAGTTCTTCTGACATGAAGTTCAGAGGTTTTTTAATCGCTTCCATTTCCTCTTTCTTTGGTGGCATTTTTTACTGACCTGATGATAGCAGGATTATTTCTGCTGGTGTTGCCGGTACCTGGTCCAGCTGACCTTGGATCCGGTTGGGGTGTCAGCTAGCCCCTCCATTGCTAGCCCTGCCGCTTACCGCCGCTGTAGTTGAGCTCCGATCCAGCTGGGGCCTTGGTTAGCTCCTCTGCTCCTCTGCTGTTCTCCGCCGCCTACCGCCGCTGTAGTTGAGCTCCGATCCGGCTCCTGTCCAGCTGCGGCCTCGGTTAGCTCCTCCGCCCAGCCCCGACGCCCACTGCTGCTGTAGTTGAGCTCCAATCCGGCTCCTATCCAGCTGGGGCCTCGGTTAGCTCCTCTGCCGAGCCCCAATCACAAGATTCTAAGAATCTGTGCGAGAGGCTCAGCCGTCATCTACCGGGCCAATGCCGGGTCGGTGAGACAAACTGGGGGCAGAGTCGCTCCTTTGTGTCGGTGTTAGCTATGACTAGCTGTAGCGTTAGCTCTGAGGCTAGTTAGCGGTTAGCTCCGCTCCTAGCCTCAGCTCCTTCTTCAAGGTGAAAACTGCTCTGTTGATGCTCCGATATGATGGGGATATCCTCGGTCTGCTGAGACAGGAGCTCCGTGGTCAGGTAAGAACAACGAAGCTTGTCTCATTCTTTCAGCTCCACTCTCGTAGAGTTCACTCTTCAGCCTTTTGGGGATTTCTCTCTCTGTCTGAACATGCAGCCAATAATGAAAGATAGATGAAAAGTCCAAACATTGTGAAAAAGCACAATCTACAACCTTGTCAAGTGAGCATGAACAGCGCTGTGTGCGTGCCGGGCTTGTCCAAAGCGCACGCTTCATGTCTAAGACGAGACAAGTCTTGGATGGCTTACACCCTGACGTCTGAGTCTGGGTTTGGGGGGTCAAATGGTCAAAGGTCAATGTTAAGAAGAAGAAGCCAGCTCTGTTGTCATTCAGTCCATACAGCCAATCATGAACAGTAGAACGAAATTATGTTTCTCTGCTCTACAATGTTAATCACATGTAGAATCAGAGTAGTCGCTGCCATACAAGGCGCCACCACAAACAACTTCTTCCCCCATTCTATTATGCTGAGCACCAAGCTAGAAGGTGGGAAGTACCATTTTTATATGGTCTTTGGTATGACCCAACCGGGACTTGAACCCCCAACCTCCCAGTTGTGGGACGGATGCTCTATCAACTAGGCCACCGCTCCGGTCCGGTTAACATTTACTATGCACTATTACTATAAAAGGAGTAAACCTAGGCTCACCAAACTTGGCACATATGTTTACCCTGACCTCTGACTGTGGGTTTAGGATCAAAAGGTCAAAGGTCATGGTTAGCTTTCCCTGTGCCCTATTACTATACAATAAGTAAATCTAAGATCACCAGGCTTTGTACACAGGTTCACCCTGTCACCCTGACCTCTGACTATGGTTTTGGGATCGCAAAGTCAAAGGTCAAGGCCAAATTGCTATTTAACCTCTTAAAATTCCGGTGAGCACCCGTGGAATGTTTCACATTGTCTGGAAATTGTCTGGAATGCTAAGTTAAATTATATCTCAACAGCAAAAAAAAGCTAGGATCACCAAACTTTGTACACAGGTTCATCTTGGGACCCCGACCCACGACTATGGGTTTGGGGTCAAAAGGTCAAAGCTCAAGGTCAAAATGCCATGTAAACTATACATCACCAGCAATGAAACCTACCAAACTTTGTACACATGTTCACCCTGAGACCCTGACCTCTGACTATGGGTTTTGGGTCAAAAGGTTAAAGGTCACTGTTAACTTCCCCTATGCCCTATATATATATATATATATATATATATATATATATATACGTATATATATATATATATATATGCTGCTACAGAATAAGTAAAGCTAGGGTTACCAAACTTTGTACACAATTTCACCTTGTGACCCTATGTCAGGGGTGTCCAACCATGTGCCATGGAGAGCCAAGACCCTGCAGGTTTTACCTCCAACCAGTGTCTTCAACAGCAGATTTCAGTGAACTTCTTCCCACTGATTGCTGATAAGTGAAAACACCTGCTGAAGAGACTGGGTAGAAGAGAAAACCTGCAGGGTCTTGGCTCTCCATGGCACATGGTTGGACACTCCTGCCCTATGTTTTTGGGATTGCAAGGTCAAAGGTCAAGGTCAAAATGCCATCTAAACTACATCTCAACAACAAACAGAGGCTGAGGGGTAGCACTGGCACTCACCAGTGGGTTTTTTTGTTTACTTTTAGTCATTGTGTGCTGTTAACAGATCACTGTATTTTTATTACATTTATTTGAATTCCAATTCCACTTAATTTCTTTGAAAAGTTGCTGCATTGTTTAAAAATAATTTCCGCATTGTGTGAAATCTTCAATGATACCACCAAACTTTGTGTGGTGTTGTTTGACTTTCTGACGGTTATCGTCCCATCGATAATCTTAGCCATATCCACATAACTTTTAATGGGTTTTCTCCTTTTTCCCCTATTTTCCCTTCATGTGATGGTCTACTGAATCCACACAGGATCCTAAATTGTTCTTAATGTATCATTTCTTCCACTTTGATTAGGATTTCTTTTCTTCCTGGTCTTTTTTTTTAATTTCCAACCTCTTACTCTCTCTACTTTTATAACATAATTAACTTTAATTCTTGAACTGCACTGTTAATTTTTAAATGCTAATCTCTCTGTCCTAGACCTTTTAGCTTGGTGAAACCCACTGTTCCCCTCTTCTATCAACTGATCGCTACTGGGGTTCAGATTGTTCTTGCCCATCTCATTATCAAGACTTGAATTTTTTTCTGCTCTCCCGTATAAATCTCTATTAAAGCTTCTTGCTTCATAGCATGACAAGCTACAGTAAAACTAGCAAGGAATGCTAAATCCACTATCTGGATATATCTGAGCGATTTCCCCTCAACATAGCAATTAATTGCATCCCAGAGCACAGTGTTATTTGAGAGGAAGGTGCACCCACAGAAGACCATGGATTACCAGCCAATGCCAAACCCCAGCTGATGCTGTGCTAAGAAGCCGGCGTCCTCCCTCTAAGGCCACAAAGACTGCCAAAATGCATGAAGCAAACATATAGCAACATTGGAACTGGGTAGTCATTAAAACCATTGTACAAATTCTCTTGGTCTGTTAACCTCTGTTTTTGTTTATTAACCATTGATGAACAATATCTTTTTTAGACTGCCCCCTTGATGAAGCAAAAAAAAAAAAAAAAAGCTATTGATTTGACTTTTCCATACCTAAAATATAACAATCTTTTTCTCTTTGTCTTGCATCTCATTGTACTATGTCATTTTTCTTGTGCCACTTTGTTTCCTCTAGAAAGTGACAGGGCAGCAGCAGGAGATTAACAGCTTATTACAGAGGAGGACGATGGTGGATGACGACACTGTTTTAGTGAAGAAAGATCTGGAAGCTCTACATGAACAACTTGTCAATAAGACTCAGGAATTTAAGGTTGGTGGAAGACAATTCTCCATTGCAGTCTGGGCCTCAGATCCCAAAAGTCTTTTTTCAATGTGGCACCGAGCGTGACAAGTCCCTAGTGGGTGTAGCCTCAGGGGTTTGAATCATTTAGAAGAGAAAGAGGATTGTTCAACACTCTCGAACTGCATCTTTCTGTCTTCGTCTCTTCTTTTCACCCTTACTCTCTTACCCCTGCTTACTTTTGGGCTTTTTTTTCTTGGTACTGACAACAGAGAATACCGAACAGCTGGAAAGTCTGTATGTGAGAAAGAAAGAGGCAGCCAGAGGCAAGCAGGCTCTTAACTTGCAGATAAATACTTAATGCCCCCTTCTGTAGGGGAAAGTGAATCGTGTGCATATGATGGCGTGGCTTCTCCCGAATTATGCTTAGATGGGATGCGGCTATGATTAATTGATTAAGGAATGGTCTTTGCACAGTCTTGGTGGGGTCTTGCAGTGAGAAGTTGTGGGGGACAGCATCAAAAGAGACCTAGGTTGAGCCTAATGGGACTTGTGGAAAGCAGCATTCTCATTAGCAGCCTGACTTTAAAGCTGACAGACTGGCCTCTGTACCTACAAGAGCCCAAAACTCGCAGCGGGAATCAACCAGTAGCAACTATCATCATGGCCATGTGGGCCCAGTCATGCAGCATAGGTGACCTTGGCCAGTCAGCGACCCATGAAGGGGCTTCCACTGAAAAGCAGGTCTGCTGTTTACATATTCATTTCAGCCTCCACTGCATGAATTGCTTTCCTTTTTTTGTATCTCTCTCTTGCATTTTTTTCATTTTCTCAGTTTGACTTCCTGCTTATTCTAGTTTTCTTCTATCATCACCATTATTTGTTTGACCCTGTTGACGCCCCAACACACACACACACACACACACACACACACACACACACACACACACACACACACACACACACACACACACACACACACACACACACCTTTTATCCAGGAAATGAAGACAGAGCACAGAAGGAAAGAGAAGGAGGAGCGGCAGGTGGTGCAGGCTCTAGAGGAGGAGAAAGAAGGATTAACCTCCCGCTGCGCCGCCCTGCAAGCTGACCTGGAGGAGAAACAGAGGCAGGCCAACAGCCAGCAAGACCAGAGGGATGCTGCTCAGGCCAAAGTAAAGGTATGAATGTGGGGACAAGTTCATTTAGAGATAAAAACACCTTGAATTCACTTACACCCTTTCCCTTCTCAGTCTTTATATATTAAATAGTTCCGTTGCAAAACACTGAATTTGGCATGTAAAAACTGCATTCAAGGGAAGAGAAATATGACGCTGAATTAGGAGATGGATTCTACCGGCTTGTTTAAAAAAATGAGTATCACAGCTGAAATGACAAGCTTTTATGGACAATGTTGATTTTGTGTCAGTTATTTTCTATGAATATTAATTAGTTTTTTGACCCAGTCCATTCAGTGTCATTGTTCTGAGTCAACAGCATTCACCAAAACATTAAAATCAGTTATGCTATAGTCAGTGCATCAAGTTTTTTTTTTCTTATTTTTAAAAATGCAACCTTACAGAAATCTGTATCTCTGTGAATCAACTAACTAACTAACTAACTAACCTGCACTTATATAGCGCTTTTCTAGTCACAAAGACCACTCAAAGCGCTTTCATTAATACTAACCCTCTATTCTAAGGGCCTATAGGAAACAGATATCTAGGGACAATTTAGGCCCTTAGAATAGAGGGTTAGTATTAATGAAAGCGCTTTGAGTGGTCTTTGTGACTAGAAAAGCGCTATATAAGTGCAGGTTAGTTAGTTAGTTAGTTAGAACAATTGTTAAGAATAAATCAAGAAAGGCATTGCAAGAAAGCTAATGCAAATTGTATGATGTATTCACTCATGAGTGTTTATAGCCCTAAACCAATTTTACTGGAGCTCGACCTCTGGTGTATGTCTCCAAAGAATGAACCGCCACTGGATGGAAAATTTCTGAGAACTTATATGGGCCAAAATATATCGGCAGTCCATCGTTTTCGATGAGGACGAGAGAGAGAGAGAGTGAAAGAAAGAGGAGAGAGAGTATGCTATGTAGGTTTGTTCTTGCAGGCTCGCAAATGAGCTGCTAGACTGGCTTTGGATCTGCATGGCAGTTTGCATTTGCTACAAGTGAAGTCACTAACACTAGGGATGGAGTGGTGCCGATCATGAGATGACATATAGTCGGCTCCCCGCTTCTCCTCAACTCTTTTGGTTACCTTGTGTAATACACCACACCATGTTGGTCTGGATGAGGCTTGCTGTTCCCAGGTATCAGTGTCAGTCTCAGCACACTTCATGTGGCATTTCAGGACGTCTTTATAACGTAATCTCTGGCTACCACACCTCCATTTCCCATGCAGCAATCCATTGTAGAGCACTTGCTTAGGAAGGCAGTTATCAGACGTGCGAAAGACATGTCCAGCCCATCGGAGTTGAGCCGCAGTTACCAAGGCTTCTACACTCACAGTTCCTGCTCGTTCCAGGACAGTCACATCTGGAACTCTGTCTTGCCACTTGATGTTCATGATCTGACGTATGTAGCAAAGTTGGATTTGAGTCAGCTGTTTGATATGTCTACGGTAAAGGATCATAGCTTCAGTGGAGTATAGAAACGTTGGTAACGCTGCTGTATTGTAGATCTTGATCTTAGTATCGAGTTTGATGTCATGTCGCGACCAGAGACGCTGCTGAAAAGACCCAAAGGCCTTGCAGGCTGCCTGAATTCTCCGGTCAATCTCAACATTGGATGAGTTCTTTTTGGTGACAGTGCTGCCCAGATAGGTGAAGGTGGCAATAGTCTTCAATACAGCTCCATCATGCAGACCAGTTTTGTCTTTGAAACAGCTCGAAGCTGAGCAAGGTTGGACGAAAATAAGTCCCTGCCTTGAGGTAGTTATTTCAGTATGGCCCTGAAAAAATTTCTGAGTGGGGCTTGGAATTGACTCGGTACTAATTGGATATAACTCGGTGCCATAAAGGCAGGTCTGGGTTTGAATCCTCTTCTGCTCCTCTGCCTTACGGGGTCCCACAGGGGTCAATTCTAGGGCCCATGCTTCTTTCTCTGTACATACACTACCGTTCAAAAGTTTGGGGTCACTTAGAAATTTCCTTATTTTTGAAAGAAAAGCACTGTTTTTTTCAATGAAGATAACTTTAAACTAATCAGAAATACACTCTAATATCTAATATACATTGCTAATGTGGTAAATGACTATTCTAGCTGCAAATGTCTGGTTTTTGGTGCAATATCTACATAGGTGTATAGAGGCCCATTTCCAGCAACTATCACTCCAGTGTTCTAATGGTACAATGTGTTTGCTCATTGCGTCAGAAGGCTAATGGATGATTAGAAAACCCTTGTGCAATCATGTTAGCACAGCTGAAAACAGTTTAGCTGGTTAGAGAAGCTATAAAACTTACCTTCCTTTGAGCAGGTTGAGTATCTGGAAAAAATTATTATTTCAAATACAAATCATTATTTCTAACCTTGTCAATGTCTTGACTATATTTTCTATTCATTTTACAACTCATGGTGGTAAATAAGTGTGACTTTTCATGGAAAACACAAAATAATTGTCTGGGTGACCTCAAACTTTTGAACGGTAGTGTACTTCCACTGGGTTCCATTTTTAAAAAGCATGGTATCTCTTTCCACCTGTATGCTGATGACTGCCAGATTTATGTCCCTCTAAAACAAAAAGCTGCCTCATCAGTAAACTCACTCCTGGCATGCATTGAAGACATAAAGTCTTGGATGGCCCTAAACTTCCTAAATTTTAATGATAAGAAGACCAAAGTGATGGTGTTTGGACCTAGTCGCCCCTGTGAGTCCCCTCCTGTATACTTGGGCCCCCTTACTCCTTATGTTAAATCCACAGCTAGGAACCTTGGTTTTATCATGGACAATGATCTTAAATTAGAAACGCAGATTCGTTCTGTGGTAAAATCCAGCTTCTTTCATCTAAGGCGTTTAGCAAAAGTAAAACCCATTCTCTCTAGACCACACTTGGAAACAGTAATCCATGCTTTTATTTCATCTCGGCTGGATTACTGTAACGCACTTTACGCCGGTGTCAGCCAGTCATCTTTTTCCCATTTGCAGCTGGTTCAAAATGCCGCTGCTCATCTTTTGACAGGTACACGTGGAAGAGATCACATCACACCCATCTTAGCTTCACTCCACTGGCTGCCCGTGTATTTTAGAATTCATCTTAAAATTCTTTTATTTGTTTTTAAATCCTCGAATGGTCTTGCTCCACCTTACCTCTCTGAGCTTCTGCATCCCTATGCTCCCACCCGGGCCCTTAGGTCAGCTGAACAGCTGCTTTTGGAGGTACCAAAGGCGAGGCGCAAGCTCAAAGGGGTCAGAGCCTTTTCGATCATGGCCCCCAGGTTATGGAATGATTTACCCTTGGACATTAGACAAGCACCTTCACTGTCCATTTTTAAAACACATTTTAAAATACATTTTTACTCCCTGGCCTTCGACCCAGTATGAGACATTGATTTTATTGAATGAAATGGATTTTTATTTATTTTACTTTTTTTTGTGTGTGTGTTAGCGCCCTTTGTGTTAGTGCCCTGCTTTTATGTTCTCTTGCTGTACAGCACTTTGTGTAGCGAGTGTTGCTTTTAAAGTGCTTTATAAATAAAGTTGATTGATTGATTGATAAAGGCATCAACTAAATGCAACAGAAGCCAAGAATCATCATTTTAAAAGGCACCTAAATAGTTTACTGAAGACCTCTGGAGGCTGATGGGTCCTACTGACAGTGGTAAATGGCGTTCACTTATACAGCACTTTTTCTCATCTCTAGATTACCAAAGCACTTTACAGATCCTGCTATCCACCCATTCACACACTGATGGTGGTGGAGCTGCCATAGACAGGCGCTGGCCTGACCTACCAGGAGCAACTGGGGGTTGAGTGTCTTGCTCAAGGACACTTCAACATGCAGACTGCAGATAGAGTGGGAATCGAACCCCTGACCCTCCAATCACTAGTTGGCCACACTACACCTGCGCCACAGCTGCCCCATGTCACCAATGGCTGACAAGACCAGCTACACCCTTACCAAAGTTTCCTTCCCCTATGTTTTATCCATAGTTCCTTCAGTGGAAATGAAGCTTATGACACCAAACATATGAATACCCCTGTTTGTAGTCTGCAGTACTTCTATCAGTCCCTCCAAGATTTAGCGGGATGTTTTTATGATTGTTGTGGCCCAAAAAGCCTGAATTTGCGGGAGCTTTTTTAAAAAGTTGCGATAAAAGTTGCAGTGTTTTTAGAGTGTATTTTGTACTAAAAGTTGTGGGAAGAATTACAAATTTTAAAGCAGATGTTTTGTTTTGTTTTTTTCCAGTTTACTGCAGTGATATTCTATATAACAATACAAGAAAAGCACAGGATTGTCAAAAAATTTCCTATTATAGTGATTTATAAATTAAGCATAAACTTCTGCCATACAGAAAAACTCTTTTGTGCAACAGCAAATACAAACATTAACACAGTATCCATTACAACAGCTAAATTGCATTGAATGCATGTTAAAGAGTATAGATTTGGAAATTATTGGCAGCACCTTCATTTTAAAACTCCCTACTGTCCCCAACCACTCGGTACCGAGCGGAGAGGAAAAAATAAATAATTTATTCCGTTAGTCTGTATTGTCTATTGGAGTCTGTGTTTTTTCTGAAAGAAATTACAGACAATATTCTCTCTTCTTCCGTGCCAAACTCCTACCTGTCTGTCTGCTGCGTGTCAGTCTTGACACACACACATCTTTCATTTACAGCGGGGGCGGGGGGGTGTTTGTGTCCAGACCAGAGATCCACAGCTTTAAAGCTCATTGACCAGATGTAGTAGGGATTTTACCTCTAAAGATGTATAAAATGTTCAAACATTGGCTGTAGTGTTAGATTTGCTCATTGTGTTTGGGGTTTTACGGTGTCTCTCCTCACGCGCGCTCCTGCTACGGGGTGCTTTTGGGGCAGGAGGATGTTTTTCAACACAAACCCAATGCTTCGTACACACAGTCAGGACGGAGACGTGGCGAGACGTCCACTGGCAGGCTGGGGGAGAAGGAGGAAGGGACAGTGTTGAAAACCTCGCGGGTGAGTGTTTTTTTTAAATCACACACTCTGTTTGCTGATGTGTTCCATTACTCACTGTAAACACAGAAGTGAACGTGGTGCAGCGATGCATTTGATTGGTTAGACTGAGTGTTTCAGCACCAGTCAGAGACAAATTTGATTGGTGAAACTGGCAGAAGTTGACGAGAATTGGCCAAAATTGCTGGAAAGTTGCGGTGATTAGACAAAGTTACAAGGTTGCGCAATAGTTGTGCTGATTGGCTGATTTCGTGTGAATTGATGCGATCACAACATCGCGAAATCCTGGAGGGACTGTTCTATGTAGTTTCTTATAACCATTTCAGAATAGAATAGAGTGAATAGGACTACACTGCTGTTAGTGGACAAAGGTGTCACAAAAACCCAAGACTAAAGTCATTCCATATAGTCCATTTAACATATGGTTAGCTCAGGTTTGATACGATGCAATTCCTTCATAGTTTTCATAAAACTTACACTACCGTTCAAAAGTTTGGGGTCACCCAGACAATTATTTTGTGTTTTCCATGAAAAGTCACACTTATTTACCACCATGAGTTGTAAAATGAATAGAAAATATAGTCAAGACATTGACAAGGTTAGAAATAATGATTTGTATTTGAAATAATAATTTTTTCCAGATACTCAACCTGCTCAAAGGAAGGTAAGTTTTATAGCTTCTCTAACCAGCTAAACTGTTTTCAGCTGTGCTAACATGATTGCACAAGGGTTTTCTAATCATCCATTAGCCTTCTGACGCAATGAGCAAACACATTGTACCATTAGAACACTGGAGTGATAGTTGCTGGAAATGGGCCTCTATACACCTATGTAGATATTGCACCAAAAACCAGACATTTGCAGCTAGAATAGTCATTTACCACATTAGCAATGTATATTAGATATTAGAGTGTATTTCTGATTAGTTTAAAGTTATCTTCATTGAAAAAAACAGTGCTTTTCTTTCAAAAATAAGGAAATTTCTAAGTGACCCCAAACTTTTGAACGGTAGTGTATGTAATAAAAAAACTTAAAAACTGACACTGAAACTGCTTTCAAACTACAATTAGTGAGTTGAAATCACAGGTTCCATTAGTGTAAATTAACACCGAAGAACCCTGGATGGCTTTTTAAAAACTACCAGCAGACCAGGGTCTGATCCCCTGTAGATAGCAGTGCATTTCTCCGGTGTATCAAATTTCATGTTCTCACCTCGGTGAATCACAGGAATGCGCCGGTCAGCCTGGAAGCTGGTGTGATATGGTGGTCAACGGCTACTGATATGTAGTCTATTACAACATAGTGGAGTGTCACTGGCATTTTTACAAGTCTTTTAATTTTGTCACTCTGTCAAATTTGGGACAGATCAGTGGTTGACTGGAATACACTGATCTGTATTGTTCAGTGGTTGCTGCTTGTTGTCATCCGTTTTCGTGGACAGGGTTGTAAAATGCATGGGCATTTTACATAATTGCCATAATTTTTTCATATCGGCACTGAATTGTTTTCATATTCACATAGTTATTTTAAAATTATTCATTTTAATTAATACAGGATGTGCATATAAATTATGCATTTATTTTTTCAGTCAGTGGATGAAGAGATAGGGTATGTGTTTGTGTGTGTGTTTGAACTTATTTGGTGGGCCTGTGTGTTTGTGTGTCGCTTTTTGTGTCCAGCACATATGATCCAGCATCACAGAAAGCAGGATGTTTTTTCAGAAGAGGCTGCCACACACAAATGCATTCACGCACACATGAGCACGTACAGTCATGTGAAAAAACTAGGACACCCCATTAAATATTATTAATATAAATACTATTAATGTGTTAATATAATAATTAATATAATAATATAATATAATAATTTATATATATATATACAGTGGGGGAAAAAAGTATTTAGTCAGCCACCAATTGTGCATGTTCTCCCACTTAAAAGATGAGAGAGGTCTCCAATTTTCATCATAGGTATACCTCAACTATGAGAGACAAAATAAGAAAAAAAAAAAATCCAGAAAATCACATTGAAGGATTTTTAATGAATTAATTGGTAAATTCCTCGGTAAAATAAGTATTTGGTTACCTACAAACAAGCAAGATTTCTGGCTCTCACATACCTGTAACTTCTTCTTTAAGAGGCTTCTCTGTCCTCCACTCGTTACCTGTATTAATGGCACCTGTTTGAACTCGTTATCAGTATAAAAGACACCTGTCCACAACCTCAAACAGTCAGACTCCAAACTCCACTATGGCCAAGACCAAAGAGCTGTCAAAGGACACCAGAAACAAAATTGTAGACCTGCACCAGGCTGGGAAGGCTGAATCTGCAATAGGTAAGCAGCTTGGTGTGAAGAAATCAACTGTGGGAGCAATTATTAGAAAATGGAAGACATACAAGACCACTGATAATCTCCCTCGATCTGGAGCTCCACGCAAGATCTCACCCCGTGGGGTTAAAATGATCACAAGAACGGTGAGCAAAAATTCCAGAACCACACGGGGGGACCTAGTGAATGACCTGCAGAGAGCTGGGACCAAAGTAACAAAGGCTACCATCAGTAACACACTACGCCGCCAGGGACTCAAATCCTGCAGTGCCAGATGTGTCCCCCTGCTTAAGCCAGTACATGTCCAGGCCCGTCTGAAGTTTGCTAGAGAGCATTTGGATGATCCAGAAGAGGATTGGGAGAATGTCGTATGGTCAGATGAAACCAAAATAGAACTTTATTGTAAAAACTCAACTTGTTGTGTTTGGAGGAGAAAGAACACCATACCTACTGTGAAGCATGGGGGTGGAAACATCATGCTTTGGGGCTGTTTTTCTGCAAAGGGACCAGGACGACTGATCCGTGTAAAGGAAAGAATGAATGGGGCCATGTATCGTGAGATTTTGAGTGAAAACCTCCTTCCATCAGCAAGGGCACTGAAGATGAAACGTGGCTGGGTCTTTCAGCATGACAATGATCCCAAACACACCACCCGGGCAATGAAGGAGTGGCTTCGTAAGAAGCATTTCAAGGTCCTGGAGTGGCCTAGCCAGTCTCCAGATCTCAACCCCATAGAAAATCTTTGGATGGAGTTGAAAGTCCATGTTGCCCAGCGACAGCCCCAAAACATCACTGCTCTAGAGGAGATCTGCATGGAGGAATGGGCCAAAATACCAGCAACAGTGTGTGAAAACCTTGTGAAGACTTACAGAAAACGTTTGACCTCTGTCATTGCCAGCAAAGGGTATATAACAAAGTATTGAGATGAACTTTTGTTATTGACCAAATACTTATTTTACCGAGGAATTTACCAATTAATTCATTAAAAATCCTTCAATGTGATTTTCTGGATTTTTTTTTTTCATTTTGTCTCTCATAGTTGAGGTACAGTGATCCCTCGCTACTTCGCGTTTCACCTTTCGCGCCCTCAGTGCATCGCGGATTTTTCAAAAATATTCATCAAAAATTCAAAATTGAGAAAAAATGGCACGAAAGTTGCCCGGGCGCTAGCAGAAGGCAGGGAGACTACATTAGAACATCAGGTATCAACACGGAGAGCCCGCACAACTCAAAATCCACCTCTCTGACCACCGCTCCACTCCTCTCCGCCCACCTCTTCACCGCTCGGGAATCTCGCAAGCTGATTGGCCGAGACGTTTTACCCAGCTTCTCTCCCTGCCGAGCGCCCATACCCAGCGAAGGAAGACCGCATTCATTGTTCTTTATCGCGCGTGTTGCTTAGTGGCAGTTTTCGCTGTTCTCTTGTGCCTTTTTGTGCAAAATAGTGCTTGTGACGCCCTTGGTGGTGGTGGGGGGACGCTACTTCGCGGTTTTTCACTTTTCGCGGTCGGTTCTGGTCCCCATTAAACGCGATAAGTGAGGGATCACTGTATACCTATGATGAAAATTGGAGACCTCTCTCATCTTTTAAGATGAGAGAGGTCCACTGTATATATTTTTTATATATTTTTGCCCCACTGTATATATACAGTGGGGCAAAAAAGTATTTAGTCAGCTACCAATTGTGCAAGTTCTCCCACTTAAAAGATGAGAGAGGTCTCCAATTTTCATCATAGGTATACCTCAACTATGAGAGACAAAATGAGAAGAAAAAAATCCAGAAAATCACATTGAAGGATTTTTAATGAATTAATTGGTAAATTCCTCGGTAAAATAAGTATTTGGTCAATAACAGAAGTTCATCTCAATATTTTGTTATATACCCTTTGTTGGCAATGACAGAGGTCAAACGTTTTCTGTAAGTCTTCACAAGGTTTTCACACACTGTTGCTGGTATTTTGGCCCATTCCTCCATGCAGATCTCCTCTAGAGCAGTGATGTTTTGGGGCTGTCGCTGGGTAACACGGACTTTCAACTCCCTCCAAAGATTTTCTGTGGGGTTGAGATCTGGAGACTGGCTAGGCCACTCCAGGACCTTGAAATGCTTCTTACGAAGCCACTCCTTTGTTGCCCGGGCGGTGTGTTTGGGATCATTGTCATGCTGAAAGACCCAGCCACGTTTCATCTTCAATGCCCTTGCTGATGGAAGGAGGTTTTCACTCAGAATCTCACGATACATGGCCCCATTCATTCTTTCCTTTACATGGATCAGTCATCCTGGTCCCTTTGCAGAAAAACAGCCCCAAAGCATGATGTTTCCACCCCCATTCTTCACAGTAGGTATGGTGTTCTTTCTCCTCCAAACACGACAAGTTGAGTTTTTACAATAAAGTTCTATTTTGGTTTCATCTGACCATATGACGTTCTCCCAATCCTCTTCTGGATCATCCAAATGCTCTCTAGCAAACTTCAGACGGGCCTGGACATGTACTGGCTTAAGCAGGGGGACACATCTGGCATGGCAGGATTTGAGTCCCTGGCGGCGTAGTGTGTCACTGATAAGATAAGATAAGATAAGATAAGCCTTTATTAGTCCCACAACGGGGAAATTCCAGGATTGCAACAGCACAGGGATAGCAACACTCAGAGCAACAATCAGAAGGCAAGAAAAAAAAAACAAGCAAGCAAGAGCAGCTAATATACATATGTACATATTACTATAAAATATATATATACACACACACAGACACACAGTGCAGAGCATTGTAGCTGGATGGAATAAATATATGAATATATAAACATACAGTGTAGAGCATTGTAGCTAGATGGAATAAATATGTAAATATATAAACACCCACAGTACGGAGCATTGCAGCTAGGTGGAATGGTAGCCTTTGTTACTTTGGTCCCAGCTCTCTGCAGGTCATTCACTAGGTCCCCCCTTGTGGTTCTAGGATTTTTGCTCACCGTCCTTGTGATCATTTTGACCCCACGGGGTGAGCTCTTGCGTGGAGCTCCAGATCGAGGGAGATTATCAGTGGTCTTGTATGTCTTCCATTTTCTAATAATTGCTCCCACCGTTGATTTCTTCACACCAAGCTGCTTACCTATTGCAGATTCAGTCTTCCCAGCTTGGTGCAGGTCTACAATTTTGTTTCTGGTGTCCTTTGACAGCTCTTTGGTCTTAGCCATAGTGGAGTTTGGAGTCTGACTGTTTGAGGTTGTGGACAGGTGTCTTTTATACTGATAACAAGTTCAAACAGGTGCCATTAATACAGGTAACGAGTGGAGGACAGAGGAGCCTCTTAAAGAAGTAGTTACAGGTCTGTGGGAGCCAGAAATCTTCCTTGTTTGTAGGTGACCAAATACTTATTTTACTGAGGAATTTACCAATTAATTCATTAAAAATCCTTCAATGTGGACTTCCGGTTATGGCTGCCACGTAGGACGGACGTGTCTCGCTCTGCTCTGCTCCTGGAGAAAAAAAATCGGCAAATAACTCTCTCATTTGGGACAGAACGTATCCCAGCATTTGGGCGAGGATATGTCGGCGAAGCCTAAGGCTGGAAAACCAGGAAAAGGAAAAAGCGAGCCGCCGAAACAGTCCAAATTAACGGACTTTCAGGTCTGTGACGCAGCAAACAAAACTCCATATATGGCGGAGGAAGCTGGCGGCGGTGCGATGTTTGCGGGGAATGGCGCAGATGCGCTGATGGCTGCCATGAGTTCAATGAGAGCGGACTTTTCCTCTAGATTTGATGGGATTATGACAGCGTTGGAAGGAATAAGAAAGGAATTGGGTGACTGTGTAGAACGAACGGCGCAGATGGAGCTCCGTCTCGCTAGTGCTGAAGATGACGTCACCCGTCTTCAATTAAAGGTGCGCACTTTGGAAAAAAAAAATAAATCTCTGGAAGATAATATTTTGGATTTGGAATCTCGGTCGAGACAGAATAATTTGAGGCTGGTGGGTCTTCCAGAGGAATCAGAAGGTCGGGACGTATGTTCCTTTCTGGAAAAGTGGATTCCGGAGGTGCTGGGCAGCGAGGAGTTGCAATCAGCAGTGGTTCTGGAAAAAGCACATCGTATTGGCCCACGGAGAGATAAGGGACCGCCGAGGACCTTAATTATGAAGTTTCTTAGCAACAGAGACAGGATGAAGATCTTCAACGCTGCACGTGCTAAAGGAGAGATTAAACACCAGGACCAGCAGGTGCGGTTCTACCCAGATTTGGCCACAGGAATCCAGCAATTGAGGAAGCAGTTTGATCCCGTACGTAAGGAGCTGCGCAACCTTGGGATTCGTCATGGTGTAATCTATCCTGCGAGACTGCTGACCACGTATGAGGGCAGAACCCACATTTTCAAGACCCCAGAGGAGGCGCAGGAGTTCATCAAGAAGATCAAAGAAGAAGAAGAGACTGGTGGGAGCTAAGCATGAACAAAATATAAGGTAGAATAATTAAGCATTTGCACAGGCATCTGACTGACTTGAAGTAAATAGTAAGTTTACAAAATATAGATTGTATTATATATTAAAAAAACAAAACAAAAACAAAACAAACAAAAAAAAAACTATGATGTACAAAGTTGTTAAAAATTTTGGAGTTAAGTTGGAAAACTACAGAGGAGAGTTAATGTTACGTCATTAAAAGCAGTAGAGTTGGGGTGATTGGGAGGATGAAGGAGGAGTGGCTTAGGCTGTTCCCCGTGGGTGTGGAACGGTCGATGGCTATATCGGGAGACAGAATTTTTCTTTTGATTTTGGGGGGTTTGCCACAAGTGTGGGAAGGGGAAATTTGTTTGTGTGTAGTTTGTAGGATGAATGTTCAACCACTCATGTTTTTGCTTCTCTGTATGAGCATGTTTACACTGCAAGGTAATCCCAAACTCTCTATTGATCATGGACCAAAGTGTTAATCTTAATTTAACTTCATGGAATTGCAGAGGTCTACAAAATTTAAAAAAACTTAAACAAGTTATGAATAAAATAAAGGACATGGGTTCAAGAATTGTGTTTTTACAAGAAACTCATCTGATAGAGGAGGATGTTAAAAGAATTAGGAGTAGATGGCAGGGAAGTGTATTCACCTCTTCATTTTCATCCCGAGCCAGGGGAGTTATGACTCTCATACATAAATCAGTTCCTTTTCAGGTGAAAAATGTAATTGGAGACAAATTTGGAAGATATGTAATCATTCAAGGTTCTTTGCTATTAGAAAATATAAATCTTGTGAACTTATATGGTCCCAATATAGATGATCAGAAGTTCTTTGCTAATTTATTTCTCATCTTATCATCACTTACAGGGCAACATATAATAGCAGGGGATTTTAATTGTACATTGAATCCAGGTGTGGATAGATCAACAGGACTGGATTGTACGCACATTGGACGTAGGATGACTATTAATCATTTTATGAAAGAATTGAGATTGTTAGATATATGGAGAGAAATGAAACCACAAGTTAAAGCCTATTCTTGTTATTCCAGTACCTACAAGACATTCTCACGTATTGATTATTTTTTGATTTCCACAGAATTAAGGTCCAAGATTCAAAACTGCTTTTATGATAACATCGTGATCTCTGATCATGCACCCTGTTGTCTAATATATGTAGATAAAAAATTGACAAAGGAATCAGGTAGATGGCAATTTCAGCATAAATGGCTTCAGGATGAGGAATTTGTCAAGTATATAGAAAAACAGATAGACGAGTTCTTTGACATCAATACTACACAAACATCAGCATGTGTAAAGTGGGAGGCTTTCAAAGCTTTTATTAGGGGACATATTATTAGTTATACAGGATCAAAATCTAAGAAGACTCGAGAGGAGAGAGCTAAATTGGAACATAAAATAAAAAGTCTTCAGGAAAAAGTGTATGCAGGAAGTGACCCAAGGTTGGAGAATGAATTACTGATTTTGAGAGCTGAATACGACAAAAAATCAGCGAATAGAGCTGCCTCGAGTCTTCTAAGATTGAAACAATCTTTTTATGAACAAGGTGAAAAATCAGGAAAATTATTAGCATGGCAGATTAAACAATTGGAAATTAAAACACCAATTACCAGTATTATAAGTAACGGACAGGTAGTTATAGATCCTTTAGAAATTAATAGAGCCTTTAGAGATTACTATGAAAAATTATATGATACCAAAAATGAACCTGATTTAACAAAACTAAATGGGTTTTTGAACGAACTATCTATACCATGTATTCCAAATGAAAACAGGGAGATATTGGAGTCTAAAATTAGTCAAGAAGAAGTTGGGCTAGCCATTGATAATATGAAATCAGGAAAAAGTGCAGGACCAGATGGTCTTCCAGTTGACCTTTATAAAAAATTTAAGAATAAATTAATAAAACCTTTTTTGGAAATGGTTTTAGAAGCATTTCAAAATAATAATTTACCATCATACATAAATAATGCCTTAATTATACTGTTGCCAAAACCAGGTAAGCCCTCTAATAAATGTGAAAATATGAGACCAATAAGCCTATTAAACGCCGACCTTAAGATAATCTGTAAAATTTTAGCAAGACGAATACAAGAAATTTTACCAAATATTATTAATCGAGATCAGAATGGCTTTATAAAGGGTAGACAAGGCTTCCATAATGTAAGAAGACTATTTAATATTATTTATTTTAATAAAGAAGCACCGGATACAGCTCTCCTATCATTGGACGCCGAAAAGGCCTTTGATAGAGTTGAATGGCCCTTTCTTTTTGAAGTCCTACAAAGGTTTGGACTTGGAAATAATTTCATAAAATGGGTTCAAATAATATACAATAATGCTACAGCAGAAATCCTAACAAATAACAATATTTCAAAACCAATAAAAATCAATAGAGGATGTTGACAAGGCTGTCCACTTTCACCTTTACTGTTTACTATGGCAATTGAACCTTTAGCGATAGCGATACGTTTACATTCACAAATATATGGAATTAAAGTTGGACCAACAGAACATAAAATCTCCCTGTACGCCGATGATATAATTTTGTTTATGTCGAATCTAAAAAAATCAATTCCAACCTTGTTGAATTTAATAAAGAATTTTGGGGAAATATCAGGATATAAAATAAATAAAACTAAATCTTCAATATTAATGCTAAATGAGACCCAGAGAAATTACCCAGCCCCTGAGGTAAATCAATTCAATGTTGTAAATCAGTTTAAATATTTAGGAATCCAAATTATGCCTAAGCTAGAATCAGTCGCCAGTGTCAACTATGAAGCCTTAATGTCAGATATCAATGAGTTAACTCAGAGATGGATGTCACTACCAATGTCGATGATCGGGAGAATCAATATACTTAAAAGTAATATTTTACCTAAAATACTTTATTTATTTCAATACATTCCCTTATCACCACCTTTAGATCTATTCTCAAGAATAAAAAAAAAGTTAGTGGAATTTATATGGAACAACAGGAGGGCTAGATTACGTTTGTCTTTATTATATTTACCATTTGATCGTGGAGGTCTGAAATGTCCAAATTTTATGTTGTATTATTGGTCGGCACAACTGAGGTCTATGACATATTATTTTTCATCAAATGATCTCCCTCACTGGACTGAAATGGAATCATACAATTTACCTTTACCTCTTCCCATATTCATATACTCAGATTCGGCAAAAAAATTACAAAAACAAGTTAAAAATCCATTTGTAAAGCATATGATCAAAATATGGTGTGAAGCTAAAAACTATTTAAAAGAACCACAGTTATTGTCACAATTTAGTCCAATATGGGGTAATCAATATTTTAAACCAGGGAGAGCGGACGCTGTATTTAAAGTATGGAATTTAAAAGGGATACAAAAGATTCAGGATTTATATTTGCCATGTGCAGACAACATAATGTCTTTTGAAGAGCTGAGGATCAAATTTAATCTCAATAGAACACATTTTTTTAAATATCTTCAACTTAGAAACTTTATTCGATCAAATCAAAATAAAGCTCTCACTCGACCTATTTATTCATCCTTGGAAAAAATGATGATGAAAGATAGTAAAAGAAAGGGTATTATTTCAGAGTTTTATAACTCATTGACACTATCTTCAAGTGAAAATTCACTGAAAAGATTAAACTACTGGAAAGAAGATCTGCAAATTGAAATTTCAGAGGAACAATGGGAATTGGCTTGTACAGAAGCTCAAACCAAATCAATAAATGCACGCCTTAAATTGATACATTTCAAATGGTTAATGCGGATGTATGTTACACCGGAGGAGTTAAATAGATATAACAAAAATATACCAGATACATGCACAAAATGCATGGAAAGTAAAGGAACCCTATTTCATTGTTTATGGGAATGTAGATTAATAAGAATGTTTTGGGAAGAGGTGAGGGTAACAATTGAAAAAATAATCTCAAAACAAATCATATTGAATCCTAAACTGTTTTTGTTGGGTCTGTACCCAGAAAAGCATAATTTCAATAAAAGTGAAAGAACATTCATAGACCTCAGTTTGCTTAATGCCAAAAAATGTATTGCACTATTATGGAAAAAGACTCATAGACCAGATGTGACTCAGTGGTTAAGACAGATGTTAACAAACCTTCCATTAGAAAGAATAACATATATACTGAAATCAAAGGAAATTGTGTTTGAGAATATATGGAGACCTTTTATTGATTATGTAAAAAATTTAAACATAACTCTTGAAGAAGAAGGTGAATGATGTGTGTGGACCTTGTAAATTCCAAACTGGTGAACATAATATGTATACTTATGTGTTGGATTGTCTAGACTAAACAGAGGAGCATTGTTGAAGACTTGATTTTGTTGGTGGTTGTTGGTGTTTTTAGGGTATTTTTTTTTTTTTGTAGTACTTTAGTGTTAGTGTTTGATTGTTTGTATCATGTTTGTTAAAAAAAAAAAAAAGGTTCAATAAAGATATTGTGGGAAAAAAAAATCCTTCAATGTGATTTTCTGGATTTTTTTTTCCTCATTTTGTCTCTCATAGTTGAGGTATACCTATGATGAAAATTGGAGACCTCTCTCATCTTTTAAGTGGGAGAACTTGCACAATTGGTGGCTGACTAAATACTTTTTTGCCCCACTGTATATATATATATATATATAATATAATAATATAATTAATATACTATTAATGTGATTTAATTCCAGGTAAATAACTAAAGTTAACCTTGTTTTACTCATTAAACAAAAGATATCAACAAAAATGCGTATTCTAACTGAGGAAAAAGATAAGGCACCCTACCGCCAAATACGTAGCTAGTGTTATCCCCTTTGGCTGAAATAACTTCATTGAGATGCTTCTTGTAGCCATCTACCAGTCTCTGATATCGGTGTGAGGAAAGTTTTCCCCACTCCTCAATGCAAAATTCTTTCAGCTGTGAAATGTTTGGGGGGTTTCTTGCATGTACAGCCTGTTTCAAATCATCCCACAGCATCTCAGTGGGATTAGGATTAAGATCTGGGCTTTGACTTGGCCATTCCAGGACTCTCCATTTCTTAGTTTTTATCCAGCCCTTGGTGGATTTTCTGGTATGTTTTGGATCATTGTCATGTTGCAGGGTCCAGTTCCGCTTCAGCTTTAATTATTTTTACAGATGGTCTCACATGGCCCTCAAGTATCCTCTGATACACGGTAGAATTCATGGTGGATTCTATGATGGTGAGCTGGCCAGGTCCTGCTGCAGCAAAGCATCCCCAAACCATGACACTTCCACCTCCGTGCTTCACAGTTGGTATGAGGTTCTTTTCTTGGAATGCTGTATTTGGTCTACGCCAAACATGTCCTCTGTTCTGGTGTCCAAATAATTCAATTTTAGACTCATCTATCCAAAGAACATTATTCCAGAAGTCCTGGTCTTTGTTCTCTCTGACAAACTTCAGTCTGACCTTCATGTTTCTCTTAGAGAGCAAAGGTGTTCTCCTTGCTCGCCTCCCAAGCAAGTTAAACTTGTGCAATCTCTTTCTGATTGTAGAGGCATGCACTTTCACATCAGCAGTAGCAAGGGCCTGCTGTAGGTCCCGTGATGACATTTTAGGGTTTTTGGAGACTTCTTTTAGCATTTTGCAGTCTGCTCTCGGGGTGAACTTGCTTGGATGGCCAGACCTGGGCATGTTGGCAGTTGTTTTGAATGTCCTCCACTTGTAGACTATTTTCCGGACAGTGGAATAGCTGATTTCAAATTCTTTTGAGATCTTTTTAAATCCCTTACTAGACTCATAAGCTGCTACAGTCTTCTTTCTGAAGGCCTCAGACAGCTCTTTCGATCTCACCATGGTGTTCACTCTCACTTCAACAGTCAGGAGCACACCAAACCAAAGCCCCTTTTCCACTAGTACCTACTTAGCCCGACTTGCCTCGCTTCGACTTTACTTAACTCAGCTCACCACAGTGTAGTTTGTTTTCCATTACAGCTGAATACCGCCAGAGGTGGGGGGGATTTTTTTTACAGTAAGGCGGCCCAACACTCCCGTAACGTAAAACATGCGACACAAGCAATAAACAAGATGGAGGATTACGAGGCGTTGGTATACGTACTGCTTAGTCTCTGGCTTTTTGTCAGAGTAAAGGCAAAAAAAGAGAACCAGGGAAGGCTACAGGTGGTGAGGCGAAACACTCTGGAAAAGTACTGGAGCGTTTAGGAAGTCGTGGAGCAGTATAAAGCCGAAGATGTGAGGATACGAACTAGATCACATATGAGGGTAAGCTAATGATTGCTTCTTCTAGTTTGCTAGAGTCATTAATAAGTCGCCCAAACTACATTGTAATGTCGGCAAATTATCGCTATTAGGTACTAAAATATGTATGCTGTGTGTGTATGTTTCAGATGGCTCTCTTGTGGCAAAATTATCGCTTCAAACCGTGGGTCTGGTCATTCAACTGAGCCTCCCAGTGGTGGGATGTCACCCCAGCTTCACAAATGCATGGTGGTTGCAGAACTTGAGAATGTCTGTCGAAACGTTTAGCTTCCTGTGCAACAAATTGCTCTGATCTGTGTGAAAATCACGGAGAGACTGTTGAGACATCGTGGGATGTACCTGCTCCAGCAGCACTGAGTCTGTGGTGGTGTCATGGCAAAAAGTGATCAGCTACCAAAAATTGATCGCCAGGTGCCATATTGTGGTTTTGGGGTTATATTAGCCGTAAAATATATATATTTCAACAGGTAAACAGTACTGAGTTAGGTATAATAAGATATATTGAACAATTATAATGCATTTTTAAGCCAAAACAAACTTGATCTAGGATTAAAAGCAATTAAAATAATGCAGTCACAAGGTTATATGGAGAAATACATGGATTTACTGGATATATACATGCAGATACTGTATAAATATGTATTCTCTGCATCAACAATGTGCTATACATGTATTAATTTAGGATTGCAATAGGAATTTTGACAATAAACTTTTCTACTTTTTGCAGATGTGTCTCCACTTTTGTTTTATTTGCGAAGGTTACCAACAAGTGACATCACTTCACTCTATAAAAGCAAGAAATCTGTGTGTGTGTGTGTGTGTGTGTGTTGTGTGTGAGACGCTTCATAGGACATCATAGGACGGCCTATGATCTCTGCCTGAACATCATAGGATGTCGCATGCAGCGACCGGCAGCTGGTGAAAATAGTCCGTCGTCTGTGTGTCTGTTTTTACGCACTTTAATGTGTTTTAACGAAATTCTCTGTGTCGTTTTTGTCCTGGAATGTTTGTGGACTGTATAATGAAGAGCTCCCTGGTTCCATCAATATGGATTTCCTCCCCATTTTTGCACTGCTGCTTCTTTCCCATCGGCTCTGTGTCTCCGAGGTAAGCGCGATCATGATCATGCCGGGAAGAATACAATATTCCAGGGACATGTTACTGCATTTAAACACGGATAATGCAGCTTCTGTGATTGAGTCTATGCCGCAACTGCCGGACTTTATTTTAAGAGACGTTCATGGACACAGCGATGAAAAGAGAGACAAGAGAAGGAAATGCAGAAAGCGTGGAGGCGTGAAATTACGCCTGAGGAGGCATCAGTTTAATAGCTTTCCTCTTCCTTCCATGATTTTTGGGAACGTACAATCTCTGAGGAATAAAGTAGATGAAATTCAAGGGAATGTACGCTACCAGAAGGACTTCAAGAACTGCTGTGTCATGGCTTACACGGAGACGTGGCTTAAGGCGCATGACCGGGACGCGGACCTGTGGATTGACGGCTTTGGAGCCCCACTTCACTCGGATCAGCAGGAAGAGGTAACGGGGAAACGTCAGGGGGGCGACGTATGTTTATATATACAATTAATAAACAGTACTGTACATCTGTCACGGTCAGAGAGCGCATCTGTACACCCGATGTGGAGCTTCTGTCTGTATCGCTACGCCCCTTTTATCTGCCTCGCGAGTTCCCCCAACTTTTCATCACAACTGTGTACATTCACCTGAGGGCAGACGCTGACTCCACCTCCAGCACCGTCTTTGTTGTGGTGCAGCGGCTGCAGTCAATTTCTTCAGAGGCGCCAAACTTTATTCTTGGGGATTTTAACCATGTTTCTTTAAAGAAGACACTTAAAAACTTTTATCAGTATATCTCCTGCCCAACCAGGCGAAAAAAAAGACATTGGACCTGTGCTATGGATCCATTGAGAGGGCCTATAAATCACTTCCCCTTCCTCCTTTAGGATCCTCAGACCACAACTGTGTACATTTGCTGCCTACATATAAAACTGCTCTCAAAAGAGACAAGGTGGAGACCAGAGACATAGACATGTAGACAGAGAATTCAGTGCACTGCCTCCAGGAATGCTTTAACTGTACGGACTGGGAGGTTTTCACACTGTCCTGCGGGGATGATTTGGACTCTTTGGTGGACGTCACATGCTCATACATGGCTTTCTGTAGAAATATGATCGTTCCACGTAAACGTGTCAAAATATATCCCAACAACAAGCCATGGGTTACAAAATCAGTTAAATCCTGCTTACAGAGGAAAGCACTTGCCTTTAAACAGGGGTCTGTTTCTGAGCTACAGGTTGCCACAAAAGAACTGAAGTCCGAAATTTTAAGAGCAAAACAGAATTTTAAATCAGAATTGGAAAGTAAGATGGCAACAAAGAAACTTGGTTCAGCCTGGGCCAGTATGAAAACTATTGCAGGCCTTCAGAGCACAGAGCGCAGTAATCGTGTGTTTTTAGATGGTTTTAATTCAGACACAGAGCTGGCTAATGCTCTTAATTGTTTTTATGGTCGTTTTGACTCCTTTGATTTTAGCACAGAAACCCAAGATTTGAAACAGAAACTCAACGACAATCAGCACTTTAATATTGAGGTGCAGGATATTAAAAGGGAGTTCTGCGCTGTAAAAGTGAACAAAAGTCAGGGCCCTGATAATATATGTGGGCGCTTGGTAAAGTCCTGTGCACATGAACTGAGTCCTGTATTTCATTACATTTTCAATAAGTCCTTAGAGACACAACATGTGCCCAAGATCTGGAAAGATGCCATGGTGGTTCCCGTTCCAAAATCCAGCTGTCCTAAAACGATAAACGACTTTAGACCAGTTGCTTTGACTTCAATTTTAATGAAAATTTTTGAAAAACTGGTCAGATGTGAGGCCCTAAAGCAGACTGAACATGCATTGGATCCTTTGCAGTTTGCATTTAGGCCTCACAAAGGAGTGGAGGACGCCACTGTCACTCTGTTTAACATGCTTTTTAAACATCTGGATTTTAATGGGACACATGCCAGGCTTTTATTTGTGGACTTTTCCACCGCCTTTAATACAATCCAACCTCATATTTTAGTTGAAAGGCTCCTGCAGCAATTTGATTTGAGCAATAATCTGGTGGGTTGGATTCTGGATTTCTTAACCAACAGGACGCAGAGAGTAAGGGTCAATGGTACATTGTCTGACCTAAAGTGCTCTTCTACAGGCTCTCCTCAGGGGTGTGTGTTGTCACCACTACTCTTCATCCTGTACACAAACATGTGTCGGAGCAGACATAACAACAGACACATTATAAAGTATGCTGATGATTCAGTTATTGTCAGTCTCCTCCAGGATGGTGAGAGTGGCCGCGGCCCAGTAGTTGATGATTTTGTTCACTGGTGTGAGGATTCCTACCTGCAGCTGAATACGACAAAAACTAAAGACATGATTATTGACTTTAGGAGGAAAACTCCCAGGCACAAAGTCACCGTACTAAAAGGTCAGACCACTGAATGTGTACAATCCTACAAATGTCTTGGGACGATTATTGATAGTAATTTAAACTTTGAAGAGAACTGTGAAAGGGTGTGCAAAAACGGTCAGCAACATTTGCATTGTTTGAGGAAACTTGCACGCTTCCAAATTGACCGAACCATAATGACAATGTTTTATCGGGCTTTTATTGAATCCGTTTTATCCTTTTCTTTAGTGTCATGGTTTGGTCAGATAAAACTGAAACAGAGGAAATCCTTGGATCAGGTAGTTAGATGGTCCAGTCGTTTGCTTGGTGAGTCACAGCTGAGCCTAACATCCTTGTACACCAGACAGGTACAGAGGATTGCTACCTCCATTTTAAATGATGACTCCCACCCTTTGCACTGCCACTTTCAGCTTCTTCCCTCAAGACGGAGGTTTGCTGTCCCAAAAAGTAAAACCCAGCACTACAAAAGCAGCTTTGTTCCTGCTGCTGTCAGAGAGTTGAACAAGTTGTAACAATATATTGCACATAATTTAGGTACCTATTTATTAACTCCATTTTATATTTACTTATTTTTGTAGGATTTTATTTGGGTTCTAAATCTTTTATTGGGTTTTAGACCTTTGAGTTTTTAACCTCTTTGACTAGTCTTTAACTTTTTAATATGACCCTTCTCTCTGATCTCTGGTTTTCTCACATCTCTTTGTCTTTATATCCTGATTGATGGAGCCTTGAGTATTTTTATCATGTTTATAGTCAGCTTCATGTGTGCCTGTGTTTGTGCTTATGTTGAATGTAATTGTGGCTTGTAAGTATGGATGTCACCAGACTGCAAAACAAATCTACCTACGGATACAAATAAAGTAACCTGAACCTGATCTCAGGCATCATAGGATGACAAATGTGTCTTTATGATGTCACATAGACCACAGAGATCATAGGACAATTTGTTTTTATGATTTCACACAGATTTGTTTATGTGTCTATGTGCATAGGACGCATAGACAAATGTGTCTTTATGATGTCACATAGACCACAGAGATCATAGGATGCCCTATGACACATAGACAAATGTGTCTTGATGATGTCATAGGATCGCTGCCTGAACATCATAGGACGTCCTATAGGACACATAGACAAATGTGTCTTTATGATGTCATGATCCTGTCCATGAACTGGAATTACGACGCACCTATCCCTCAACCAGTGGTCTGAACGAAGAAGAAGAAGAAGACCCACCAGATGGAGAGCAATAGAATGAGGAGAACTGCTGCACGTCAGAAAGGATGCCGTGAACATGAAACACTTCAGGTTCCACCAGTATGCCACAGGCATGACTGTGAACAACACAGCTGTCTGAGACAGGAGGAGACCCTTCAGCGGTCTGAACGAAGAAGAAGAAGACCCACCAGATGATGTCTGTATGACGGCACATAGACAGAGCACATGCCGGCTGGCTGGCTGGCACAGCTATTGACGCCACCAAGGACACAGTCCAAGGATGGATAATTTTTTCACACATAGGGAGTTGTTCAGAACTCCTTATAAGAACTCCTTATGCAAAGATATAGAGTGATGATAGTCAAGTCAGTGGCGGTAATGCACCTGTAAGCTGGTTGCCAACCGCCAATCAAATCTAAAAGAAGAAGAAGAAGAACATAACACAGAACAGTGACAGGCAAGAAGAAGAAGTAACAAGCAGGGGCAAACATCCCCAGATGGCAGGGCATATTTTTTGTGTGATTTTTATGTTTTGCTGCATACAAAAGCCGTCACATGTGATTGCCACTTAGTGCTGTGTTGCTATACCAACTGTCCTGTAACTGGCAAGAATTCTGTTCCAATGCATCCCCTCTATGGGCATGCACTAGTAAGTTAAAATACTAAAAGATGGGAAAAGCTGTCTAAGAACAATCCAGCAGTTTGAGAAATCAATTTTGGTTTGCTGTAAGTCTGTCAACAGAATTATGAACCGGAAAGCAATTTGTGTTAAGGCTTTGAGTGTGACTGTCGCCAAATTGCGACATAACCCCTAGTGGTCAAGAGTGGTAAATATTTTTTGTCAGTAAAATAGTTCAGATTTCCAAGGCTGTATAACTTGAAAGTGTCACAGTGGGATGAGACGCCGTGTCATACGGCGCTCAGACCATATTCCTCCTCACCCGGTTCTCTCTTTGACAGCGTCTCAGCGGGCTTCCAGCTGTCAGCGTTACGGGACGGCTGGAGCCCAATTAACCCTCATCAGCTGAGGCGCTGCTGACGGGTATAAAAAGGAGCAGCTCCGATCATTCGGGGCTGTGACTTCGCTCACCTTAGGCTGGAACCCCTTTGCCTGGTGCTAGCCTCCTGCCCTTCATTCTGCAGTATTTGTGAGTGTTCTACTTGTATGAGTATTTGTGCCTTTTGGCCCCACGAGGCCGTGTTCCTTTTCCCCTGTTCCCTATTCTAATAAAGACATCGCAAACTCACTGGCTCGCCCTCGGCTCTCAATGTGTGGCTCGCGAGGGCCACACGTAACAGTAAGTCACAGCCAGGCGAGTTGCCGGCGGCCGTGAGTTTGCCGTTGGACTTGTGTCTTCCCTGTCTGGGTGTCTGCCCTTAGAACATGCCGTCTCCCCGGAGTCACGTTCGGCTCCAGGGCTGCGAGCTGACAGCCATCTTGGAGGAAGTCAACGGGACGCTCTTCTCCGCTATCCTGGACGACGACCCCAATGAAAGACGCTGGCACCTAGAGTTTGCTGAGAATCTCCTGGACAGTCTCCCTCGCCATTCCAACCATCCTGAGGTCTGTGCCAGGAGGGACGCTATCGCTGCACAGCGAGAGGAGCTCCGTGGGTTGGAAGGAAATCCCAGCAGGAAGCCGAAGTGGAGGAGACGTCACCCTTCGCTTTGGGATCCCGTTCCTGTCTCCACTCCGGCCCGGGAGTTCGCGCCACCCCGAGGGCTTTCCCCGTCCAGCAAGACGTCACTCGGGATTCCCCCGGAGGATCTGCAACTGAAGGCAATTAAGGTCCGGGACCGAGTGGCTGCTGCTCGTTCCGCTGTGCACCCGTCCTCCATTATGAGGCATGTGGCGGCCGCCGTTAGACTGGTGGAGAGGAGTCCAGGGCTACGTGACTTCTCAGAGTTCGACGCCCTCCTCGCCTCTGTCTCTGCCCAGGAGCGGCGGTTTCCGGATCTTTCCTTCGCTTCGCCCCCTGTGAGTAGCCGTCGCCACACTGCCTCGTCCTCTCAGCATAAACCCCGTCCGGATCCAGTTCCGGGTCGCCGCAAGGTCTCATCCTCCCATGCAGCAGTCTTCCCTGCGCCTCCTCAGAGAGGAGATCTCTCAGCCTCTTCTCCCGAGCCACTTCCCTCCGCTGTCACGCCAGCGTTTCGGGCCCGGCTCATCTCGGCTGTCGCCCCCTCCTCCTCGATGCGTTCCCCGACTGCTGTGTGCATCCAGAATCCAGACCTGGCGAACTCCATCCCGGAATCAACATGAGCGGCTCCCCGACGTCCTCCCAGGGGGTCCTCCGTTACCGCCCGGCGGGGAGAGGGAGGAGCAAAGTCCATGACAGCAGGCACCATCCAGCCTCCAGGAGACAGGCAAGTCTCGGTTTGTTCACATTCACCTTGTGATTTGCTCTGTCAAACTCCTGGAGGTGGAGTTCGGGGTTCGCAGCTCCCCGAACTCCCACCACCTGCTGTAGCTGTAATCATTAATCCTGCATCCTCTGTGTCTCCCTCCGCTGAGCGGTCCCCGGTGCCAGGCCAACATCGTGGGATGAGGAGGGGGCCTGCGGTTCTGGACAGCCCGGTTCCGGTCCCGCAGCTACGCCGTGGACGGAGGAGGAAGGAAGATTGCTACGTGGAGCCTGCGCCGACGACCAAGCGTCCCCGGGTCTCCACGGAGGTGCGGTCCAGCGGGACGAGGTTCTCCTGCCACCACGCCGTGTGGGCTGTCGGCGTGGGCACCGGGGCCGGAGGACTCACAAGCTGCGTTGTCCATCATGCCAGCTGCGGAGCCCGACGCAGCTGAGTGGGAGCCTGACGACGACCTCCTGATGCTGGATCCCGGATCTTCGCAGTCCTGGACGGCGTCAGAACCCGAGATCAGGCAAGTGCTCTATCTCATCTTTCTTTTCCTTACCTTAGAGCACTTTAGCCTGTCTCTTGGGGAGATGAGCCGGGTGCAGCCGTCCGCTGCGTCCGAGCTTATCTCGCCGGGTTCTGGCGCTGCCGGTGATCCTGATCCTGGTTCTGTTTTCTCTCCTGAGCCTTCTCCCAGGGTCGCCGGCAAGGAGCTGCCATCACTCGTGGTGCTAGAGGGTCCAGGTTCGACGTCTGAGGTCAGTTCTGGTGCGGCGCCGGCCCAGTCGGGGTCCGACGTGGGTTCGCCTGAGACCCAATCGGGGTCCGACGTGGGTTCTGCACCAGCGGTGTCCAGGTCCGGTGAGGGAGCTGCCGATCCCCTGCCGTCTGACGTTGGACCACCTCATCATCAGCTCTCCCCCAAGCCTCTTCCACTGGGGCCTGTTTGGACCTCTCCCTCTCCCCTATGGGCCTGGTGGTTGAGCGATGCGGGTCGGCCGCCGGAGGGCCTGCCGTGCCCGTTCGGCTCGCTTGTGCGGCCGCCCGACCCGCTAGACTTTCTGTTCGGCGATCTGGTTCGGCCTTCCGAGGAACTGTGTTTTCTGGCCTGGGGTTCGGGTAGGCCACCGGAACTTTTCCCTTCACCCCTGTTAGCGGTGTGGATGCTGGGTGCGGGGAGACCCCCCGAACTGAATGTCTTGGGCTGTGCTTGTGTTTGGGTGGGTACAGCTAAATTGTTGTTACTGTTCCGCATTTAGCGTGATTTTTTTTTTTCCTTGGTTTCCCCCCTCCTGTTTGAGGGATGTCCGCTATGTTCTATTTTCGCCCTTGGGAGTTTTTCCTCTCATTTTGGGGTCCCCGGGGTTGGTTTACTTTGTATTTGTCTGTACAGGGTTTATGGATTATTGTGGGGGTTTTTTCTCTCTTCCCTGTGTGTGGGCGGCTATTCCTGCAATTATCCTCTGCCTGTATGGGTTTCTCCCTCGTTGTATTTTATGGAGTATTGTGTTTGGGTTTTTTTCCCTGGTACTCTATATTGATTTATTGTCTTTTTTTCTTCCCCTTTCTCTGGGTTTTTCCTCATGTAGTGTTTTATGGAGTATGGTGTTTGGTTTTTTTCTCCCTGGTACTCTGTATTGGTTTATTGTCGATTTGTCTTTTTTTTTTTTCTCTGATTCTCTCCCTCCTGTCCTGCGCCCCATCCGCCCACCCTAGGTGTGGGGGGGGGGGGGGGTGTGTCTCGGATGTTACGGGTCGTTTGGAGCCCGACCATGAGGGGGAGGCTCTGTCACAATGGGATGAGACGCCGTGTCATCCAGCGCTCAGACCATATTCCTCCTCACCCGGTTCTCTCTTTGACAGCGTCTCAGCGGGCTCCCAGCTGTCAGCGTTACGGGACGGCTGGAGCCCAATTAACTCTCATCAGCTGAGGCGCTGCTGACAGGTATAAAAAGGAGCAGCTCCGATCATTCGGGGCTGGTGAGAGACACCAGACCCAACAATACAGACGAGCTGAAGGTCACTATCAAAGCAGCCTGGCCCTTCATAACACCTCAGCAGTGCCACAGGCTGATCACCTTTATGCCACGCCACACTGATACAGTAATTAATCCAAAAGGAGCCCCGACCAAGTACTGAGTGTGTACATGGACATACTTTTCAGTTGGCCAACATTTCTATTAAGAAACTATTTTTTAAAATTAATTTTATGTAATATTCTAATTTTTTGAGAAACTGAATTTAGGGTTGCCATGGGCTGTAAGCCATAATCATCAAAATTAAAATAAATAAACATTTGAAATATATCACTCTCTGTGTAATGGATCTATATGATACATGGGTTTCCCTTTCTGAAATGAGTGACAAAAAATATTGAACTTTTTCATGATATTCTAATTTTTTGAGATGTACCTGTATATGAACAAGAAATCAGTACAATGTAAAAAAAAAAAGAAATTTGTCACTTACCGGCGGCTAATGCGACTTGCTCACTGCCGTGGTCGATGCATTTTCATCCATCGTGGTTGTTATTTTGTGTTCTGTCGGTCATTTCCGCTCTCGACCACATCTACAAAGTCTTATGATTATCCCACATAAATTTTGCTTGTATCCCGTGGCTATTTTCCGTGTACGAAGCCGTCTAAGTGACGGTGCACGACGATAGACAGCGGCCATATTAGCTTTCTAGGCTAAAAGAAGGGAATACAGGAAAAGAAAATAAGGAGTTTTTCTTCTTTGGTGTATTACATGTCAGCCATGATTCCTCCAGCGCGTGTCTGTCACCTTCTGAACAGCCACGATCAGTACAAGTTGTCAGTATAGCTGGGGAGTACAGGGATGACAGAATTAGTTGACAGGCACAGTGCCACGCTCTGCCACTAGGGGCACGCAAACTCTCACACTCAAAGGGTTAAAATGATAAATCCCATGAAACCCTACCCCAGAGGTGTCCAATCATGTGCCATGGAGGGCCAAGACCCTGCAGATTCTCTCTTCTACTCAGTCTCTTCAGCAGGTGTTTTCACTTAACAGCAGTCAGTGGGAAAAAAATTCAGTGGAATCTGCTGTTGAAGACACTGGTTGGAGGTAAAGCCTGCCCTAACCCATTATTAGGAAATACAGATGCTAATATGGCACAGAATTCCTCCATATACCTCCATATACTGGTACCATCACTAAAATGTGCAGTGTCTTCTGCATTGGCACATCCAACAAGTCTTCAGTAAATAAAATAATTGTTTTTGGTTACTTTTTCTTAAAAATGAGCCATTATTTTCAACGTCACTGATAAATGGGTTGTACTGTTGACTCTTTTCCCACCGTTGTCTTAACAGACAAAACAGAAAATCATGATACAAACACACAAGTCACTAAATTGTTTATTACATTCAGCAGCAAAATCCAGATTATTTAGATTGTGCAAAATTCAAACTCTAAACTGTAAAAAAACCCCAACAACTTAGGATGGGTCACACACGCCAGCCACTCATCGCCTTTACAAGGTGGCCCAGCACACCAAGGAACGCTTGATTGAAGGCAGCATTCTGAGCCATCTTGTCCCTTCACAAAGTAGTTTCATGCTCCCTTGCCTCACTGAGAAGCAACTGGATGTGCCGCTCACACTGGTCCCAGTTCAGCAGATCTTCAACCTGCATGTCTGTAAATAGTGACGAAAGGTCCAGTTTGGGGCGGATCGTTTTCCTCTTGCCTAGGCGAAAGACAAAAATGGGTGGTGGTTAATCAAAGCAAGTTTCAAACATATTTGGGAAATGCACTTGTTGCTAAAAGCCAGTGGTAGAATGTGACAAAAAAAGTGCTTTGTTGTTGTATTTAACCACAATTTTCATGTAGCTGCGCTTCAGTAAAGTAGATTTTACAAGGGCTGGGTTACGTTTCAAATAATTTTTTACTGTGGCCTCAGCAATCAGAATGAGTTAATATATTTAGTTGAATGGAATCTAGTACTTTAACTGAGGGTGTGCATCCCCGAGTATGGAGTCGCTCAGTCAAAATATGTAATTTTTATCAATAAAAGTTTAGCCACCGCTCTGTCTCCGCTGTGTCTCTTCATGCCCTGGCTTCAAGAAGTGTGGGCGGTGTTTTGTACTTATATTGCTAAAATATAAAAGGATGCACTACAGTGGGTCTCAAATATTTGTAATGTGTCCTGTTACAGTACTGCATGAGTTTATTGATGACAGACTATAAACTACACATATAAACTAAATTATAATGGTGACTGAACAACTCCCATTCCCAAAGTGCAATATGCACTATTATGAATATAACACATAAAAGATCACACTAATAAGTGATCTGACAAAAAAAAATAAACAAGCGGTTCTTAAGCAATGGCTAATATTGGATCTCCCATTCATTTTCAATTATTACCTCCGCCAAGGAGGTTATGTTTTTACCGGGGTTTGTTTGTCTGTTTGTTTGTCTGTTTGACTGTTACCAACATAACTCAAAAAGTTATGAATGGATTTTGATGAAATTTTCAGGACAAGTCCCAAATGGGACAAGGAAGAAATGATTAGATTTTGGGAGTGATCTGGATCACCGTCTGGATCCAGGAATTTTTTAAAGGATTCTTTATCATTGCGAGATAGGGCCATTTTTAGTATATGTGTATATAACTCCACAATAAATGGTCAGGACGCTTGCCAAAAAAATACTGGATAAGATCCCAATAGGTTTTAGGAAATATCAAAGACTGATCCGGATCCTGTGATCCACAACAGGAAATAATAGGGGATCTTTGGAATTTTCATCACTGTAAGGTAACAAATTAAGACATAAACATACAACAAACACCAAAATATAGCCAAGACACTGAGGAATCAGTAGTGTGCCAATGGATTTGTTGTATCTTCAAAAGCTATGGAGCTATATCCAGAAGAAAACCGCCATTAAAGAAAAAGTCATTTTTGTCAATAACTACTGAACTAACTAGAAAAGCACTCATAGAGCGCATACCTCCGCCAAGTCTCCTTCCATTTGTCATGGATCGCCTCCAAAATGTAATGGGTTTGTGTGTAGGCCTATAGCCTCTTGTGGTGAAAATGGCATCGAAGTCTGTCCATCAGTTTTGGAGTATTGTTGCTAACACACTGTGAGAAGATAAGAGCCTTGGCTGAGGTATGCATTCTCAGATCATCACCAAAATATAATGGGTTCCTCTCTAGCCCAAGAACCACCTCTGGTGAAAATTTCATCCAAATCCATCCAGGAGTTTTTGTGTAATCCTGCTGCACAAGTACAAACAAAGCCCTTGGTGGAGGTATGCACTCTCAGATCATCATCAAAATGTAATCATCTGTTCCCCGTGCCATTACACACCTTTCCTGAAAATTTCATCTAAATCCGTTCATAACTTTTTTTTTCCCTTGTCCTGTCAGGCAGCTAGGCAAACAGAACAGGGATCTGTCACCCTTATAAGATAAGATAAGATAAGATAAGATAAGCCTTTATTAGTCCCACAATGGGGAAATTCCAGGATTGCAACAGCACAGGGATAGCAACACTCAGAGCAACAATCAGAAGGCAAGAAAAAAACAAGCAAGCAAGAGCGGCTAATATACATATGTACATATTACTATAAAATAAATATATACACACACACACACAGACACACAGTGCAGAGCATTGTAGCTGGATGGAATAAATATATGAGTATATGAACACACAGTGCAGAGCATTGTAGCTAGATGGAATAAATATGTAAATATATAAACACCCACAGTACGGAGCATTGCAGCTAGGTGGAATAAATATGCAAGTATATAAACACACACAGTGCGGAGCAATGTAGCTAGATGGAATAATATGTAGATATATAAAAACACAGTGCGGAGCATTGTAGCTAGATGGAATAAATATGTAAATATATAAACACACACAGTGCAGAGCATTGTTGCTAGATGGGATGAAACAGCATAACCGTCTACTTAGTTATCCTACATGGTATGATTATGTGCCCATACATATTCTCACCCTCCATAGCGACCGGTATGTTCCTAGTTGTATGCCGGAGGGGACCATTGTGTAAGTCTATTGCATCTTTTGCATTCAAAAAACTATTAGTTTGTTACGTCTTTTTGCTATCTCTGCGAGCAGCCCTGCTTAGGTTGTACAGTCTGACAGCCGTTGGTAGGAAGGACCTACGAAACCTCTCGGTTGTGCACCTGGGATGATGTAGTCTGCTGCTAAATGAGCTCCTCAGTGCATCCAGTATGTCCTGCATAGGGTGGAACTCGGACTCCAGCAGAGATGACAGTTTAGCCACCGTCCTTCTCTCTCCTATCTCCTCCATCGGATCAAGGCGCTGCCCCAGGACAGAGCTAGCTTTCTTAATCAGTTTGTTCAGTCTCTTCCTATCGGCTGCAGTAATGCCACTGCCCCAGCAGACCACTCCAAAAGTGATGGCTGATGCCACCACCGTGTCATAGAATGACTTCAGCAGCGCCCCTTGTACACCAAAAGACCTGAGTCTCCTCAGCAGGAACAGCCTGCGCTGTCCCTTCTTGTAGAGTGCGTCAGTATTGTGTGACCAGTCTAGTTTATTGTTCAGATGAACACCCAGGTACTTATAGGATGTCACCATCTCGATGTCTGTTCCCTGTATATTTACTGGTGCTGTGAGAGGCTGCCCATGCCTGCGGCAGTCCACCACCAGCTCCTTAGTTTTCCTCGCGTTGATCTGGAGGCAGTTCCGATGGCACCAGTCCACGAAGTCCTGGATAAGCCCTCTGTACTCAGCTTCATCTCCATTGGAGATGAGGCCAACGATCGCAGAGTCATCAGAGAACTTCTGTAGATGGCAGTGTGTTGTGTTGTGTGAGAAGTCTGCAGTATAAAGAGTGAACAGGAAGGGAGCCAGCACCGTTCCCTGGGGGGCTCCCGTGCTACTGATGATCGTGTCGGACACACAGTCCCGGGTTCTCACAAACTGAGGCCGGTTCGTGAGGTAGTCCAGGATCCATGATGACAGGTGCTGGTCCACCCCTGCTCGCAGCAGCTTGTCCTTCAGGATCATCGGTTGGATGGTGTTGAAAGCACTGGAGAAGTCAAAGAACATGATCCTCACCATATTCCCGGGCTTCTCCAGGTGGGACAGAGAACGGTGAAGGAGGAAGATCACCGCATCCTCCACCCCAATGCCATGCTGGTAGGCGAACTGGAGTGGATCCATCGCTGGTTCCACCAGGGGGCGGAGGTGAGCAAGGAGCAGTCTCTCCAGGGTCTTCATCAAGTGGGACGTCAAGGCCACCGGTCTGTAGCTGTTCAGGTCTTTGGGGTGGGAAGTTTTTGGTACAGGTACCACACAAGATGTTTTCCACAGCTGTGGTACCCTCCCCAGTTTCAGGCTCATGTTGAAGATATACGTCACAATCCCACACAGCTGGTCTGCACAGGACTTGAGGAGCTTTGCGCTGATGCCGTCCGGTCCCGGCGCCTTCCTCGCTTTGATCTTCCTCAGCTCCGTCCTCACCTGGGTCTCGGTCAGGGTCAGGATGGGGGGCTGTGTGTTGGGAGTGGGGGGGTGTTGGTGGAGTGGGGAGTGGGCAGCAGGACTTGATTTCTTTAGAGGCAGCAGTGGTTGTTGTGCAGACAGGGGGGAGGGCGGTTGGTCAAATCTATTGAAAAACAGATTCAGGTTGTTCGCCCACTCCCTGCCCCCCGTGGCCTGGGGGGAGGTATTCTGGAGCCCCGAGATGGTTTTGAGGTTTCTCCAGACCCCGCTGATGTCGCTCTGTTGCAGCTTGTCCTCCATCTTCTTCCTGAAGCTGTCCTTGCCTTCTCTGATCTTTCTCCTCAGCTCCCTCTGTACAGACTTCAGCATCTCCCTGTTCCCCGACCTGAAGATCCTCTTCTTCTCTCTCAGAAGTGTTTTTATCTCAGGGTTGATCCAGGGTTTGTTGTTTGAGTGACGCCGTATGGTCTTGGTGGGAACGGATTTGTCCACACAGAAGCTGAGGTAGCCCGTGAAGGTGTGAATGAGGCCATCGATGTCCTCACCATGTGGATCGCAGAGCTGCTTCCAGACGGTGGCTTCAAAACAGTCCTTTAGAGTGTCCATTGTCTCCTCAGACCATAACTCCACAGTGTGCATGGCCGGAGGTTGTCTGTGCACTAGGGGTTTGTACACCGGCCGGAGATGAACCAAGTTGTGATCCGATCTCCCGAGTGGGGGGAGTTGTGATGAGGTGTACGCCTCCTTAGTGTTTGCGTAGAATAAATCCAGTGTTTTATTGTCTCTAGTGTGGCATGTGACATACTGGGTGAACGTGGGTAGAATGGGAGATAGTGAAACATGGTTGAAATCGCCTGAGATGAGGAGAAGAGCATCTGGGTGTTCTGTCTGCAGCCTGCTGGTTACTGAATGGATGACGTCACGCGCTGTCCCAGCGTTCGCCGTCGGATTTGCATAAACAACAATGCAGATCACGTGTGAGTGTTCTCTCGGGAGATATGTAGGCCTCATGCTAACAGCTAGCAACTCAATGTCTTTGCTGCAGTGTCGTTGTTTAACAGTGATATGTCCCGGTCTGCACCAGTTGTTGTTAACATACATTATCACTCCACCGCCCCTAGCTTTGCCACTGTCTGGTGTTCGGTCAGCTCGTATCATGTGAAAACCCTCCAGCTCAATGTTAGCATCTGCTGCTAGTTCAGTTAGCCACGTCTCAGTAAACAAAAGGAGAGAGCACTCCCGGTAAGTGCTATCATAACGGGAGATAGCCGCTAGCTCATCTAACTTTCCCAGTATCGACCGTACATTTCCCATGACAACAGATGGAAGGGAGGGTCTGTACCTTATATTTTTTGTCCTCCGCCTTACTCCAGCCCGGCAGCCGTGGTGTTTTCGCCTCAGTTCTCTCGGTATGTCGAGTTTTTCCAATGGGACCGGGTGGCGGTTGAATGCTAGCAGCTCTTCCCTGCTGTATCGTATCCTGCTATAAACAGTGGCTCCGTCCACCAGCTCAGGAGACATTTGGGACGATCTGTGTGTCCGTGATATAAGTGGGGTGAAAAAAAAAGACGAATCAAAAGAGAGAGGAAGGGAAAAAGACTCGGAATCGAGCCGCTGTTGCAAAAGGCAGCCTACTGGTGTGGCGCCGAGATTTATTGTGCTAAAACAGATTTACTTTGCCAAGAGGAGCTTATACAGTACCTAACTGTGTATTGTATATTGTTGTAAACTCCTCCTGTAATAACTTTTAATACTTTATTTTAATTGTTTTACCCATGGAAGACCCAACAGGATGGGGAAGAGGGAAAGGAAGTGTGTGAAGGGGGAAAAGAAAAGGGAGGGGAACAGACAAAAAAACCCAAACAACAAACAAACAAACAACTAAAACAAACAAAAGGCAAACTGCTTCTTCCACCGTAGATGTCTCAACATGAGTCTGGTTTCCGCACCTGTTAAAGGAGAGACACTTGTGCGTGCATGTCTGTGTGCATATATATGAGAACGCGCGCAAAATAAGTGTGTGCATGTGAGTGGTTTGTCAGGAAACATACCAGCGGAGGGCCGGTCGCAGCAGCTCTCCCCCCGGGAACTCCGAGCAGGCAAGGCAGCGCCACCAACCCCCAGCCCCGAGGTCAGCAAGCTCCAGGAAAGCCAGGCATCCGTCCCCGGAGGGACGATCAAGGGAGGCCAGGCCGCTTGGCGGCCGGCGTGGTGAGCCCACCCCCCCCCGGACATGCCCGACCCCCACCCCCCCCAGCGGGGCCAACATCCGTCCCCGGGCCCCAGGCACCAGGAGGTCAGCAACCCCACCCCCCGGGACAGAGACTGGCCCGCGCCCCCTGGCGCAAGCCCCCCCAGGCACCCCCACAGCGGGCCCGCCCCAGCGCCTCTGTCGCACACCCCGGGGACCCCCACGTTCAAAGAAGTCCCCCTGCCCAGGGGAGCCCACTTTGCCGAGAGGCACTACCCCCCTTAATCCAGCACCTCCTGACTCGCAGACACACCCCTCCCCACACCTTCACACCCACATGCTCCCATGCACACCCCTCTCACTCACCCAGACCGACCCATTTTCTCTCACTCCTGTACCTATTCAAATTCACTCCTCATTTGCCTTTGTTTCATAAGGCGGCTGCGAAGCAGATGCAGCGAGCCTGAACACGCACCGGTGCCCGGTAGTGACCAGGGAGACCACCGGCGCAGGCCACAGAAGCAGACCTCCACCCCCGGCGCCCATCTGAGTGAACAATCAGCAGACCACCGCAGGCGCCCCAAGATGCCACCTGGCATGCAAAGCGCCGCACAAAACCGACCCACAATTACCACCTCCATACATCACCCCTTCACGCTCGCTTAGACTCATATTCAGCCCCCCTCTCACTTCCTTGGTTGTATCTATATATTCAGTAGCACCCAGGGATTTTGACAACATGGTAGGTCCCAGGCTCCCCACCAGGCCCCCACGCCCCCAGCAAGAGCAGGGCAACAGGGGTGGGGGAAGACTCACACCCCCTCCCCCCACACAGAACATGGTGGGTGTGTGTCGGTTATATGATATAATTGTGTAAATGTGTGGACTACCAAAGTGCAATTAAAATTGGGGGGATAGTGATTGGAGCATCGCTAGCCACTGCGATGGGCAGCAGGGCCCCCATCCCCCCAAGCCCTCAGTGTCTAAAATGCAATTAAAATTGAAGTGAGTGCAGCCCCACCACGCAGCAAAGGTGTCCCCCTCACCGACACAGTGCAGCACACCCCCACCCCAAAGCCCTAAATGCAACAAAAAAGATGTATATTCCACCCAGAGTCAGGGGGAGAGGGAGGGTGGGAAATAACACTGGGAGGTAGGCGGTCTAAAAACGAGGCCGTCCCCCCCCAGAAGCCAGCTTGCAGACTGGTTCATGAGGCCACCCACTGCCCCCAAATCCCAACCCAAGGCGAGGGTTGGGATGGAAGCAACCCAGGACCCACCAGCATCACGCCCTGGCGCTCCCAGCACCACTAACATGATGGGGCAGCCAAACATATTTCCCCTCATCTTACACACACAAACATGGACAACAACAGTCACAATAGTGAACAATGGGCCGGACCCACACGGCGCCCAACACGCCAGGCGACACCCCCAAGCACCCACGCAGGCCCACGACCACCCACCCCAGACGCACACCGACAGCTGCAGGCCGCCCTGCAACCACAGCCACCCCGGAGCAACCCAATGGAAACACGGCCATCAACCCGCGCCAATGACCCCCAAACCACCCCCAAGCACCAACACACACCTGCCGCCAATGACACCAGGGGCGATGCAACAAAGCGCCTCACCCCGCAACACATCAGCAGGGCGGCCGGGACAAGCAGGCCCCGAAACGCCAGCCCCCATGCCACTAGATGGACTGCCCAACCCCTGCCACCCAACAAAGTTCTCCTATCCATACACACATCCTCCACCCCTTAGACATCTACCCACAAGTAACCGCTTCCATACACACACGTAACTCCACCCACCATCACACATACCCACCTACACCCACACACAGCCCCACCTGCCCACTCAACACACACCCACTTCCACATCCGCTCATACACAAGCCTACACTCACACCCACTCTCACACTCTCTCACACACACACACACACACACACACACCCGCAGACCCCAGTGGATGGGGAGGGCGACCCAGGATGCAGGCACCAACCCTAGAGTGCCACCAGGACCCCAGGGAAAACACGACCCCGCCGTGCAAGGATGCACCAGGGACAACCCCCACCACCGGCGCACACCCGACCCCGGCCCGGGGGGGGGAATGCCCCCCCCCCCAGCACCAGGGGCCCAGGGCCAGACCCAGACCCCCCTGAGGGGTGAGGCCAGCCGGCCAGGGGCCACAGTCCAACCCCCCAGGGCCAGACAGACAGTCACCCCGGAACAGGCTCCCCGGACACCCGCGGTCGGGGTGCAGCCAGCCGCCAGAGGTGCCAAGGAGAGCGAGTCACCGCCCGCCACCCCTCAGATTATAGAATTAACAAGCAGGGACCAGAGAGAATTGAATTCCGCCAATTGATTATTTGAGGAGGCTGACATTCTCTCCAGGCTAATATAATCCAATAGTAAGTTATTATAATAAGTCATGCATAAGTTATTTCTTGATTTCCAATTCATGAGGATAGTTTTCTTTGCGATGCATAAGGCAGTGAGAACCATATGTGACATCCTTGCATCAATATTTATTTCACTTAAATCACCTAATATGCAAAGTGTGGGTGAGGGTGGGACACTATACCCAAGCCATGCCGACAGGTCTTCACATGTCTTCTGCCAGAACTTTTGAACCAGTGCACAGGACCACATAGCATGCATATAGCTATCCGGGACGTTGCTAGTGCAGTGAGAGCAGATATTTGTGTGACTCAGGCCCATTTTGAACATCCTTTGTCCTGTGTAATGAATTCTATGTAGAACTTTATACTGTATAAGTTGTAAGTTAGAGTTTTTAGTCATCTTAAAAGTGTTTAAACATATTTGTGTCCAGAAACTTTCCTCCTTATTAATCGATAAGTCTGTCTCCCATTTGATATTGGAAGAGATACGGACTCATCCAACTTTGATAATAGTCCATGTATTTTCGATATCAATTTTGGGGAATGGAGATTTAGAAACTCTGCCACCTTAACTGGTACTTCTAAATCTGTCTGATAAAGATTAAATCTTGCTTTTATTATGGATTTAAGCTGTTGATATTCAAAATACTTTTTATCACTGATTTCGTATTGTGACACTAGATCCTGAAATTGGATAAAATTTCTACCTTGAATAAGATGTTCTAAGTTATTTATTCCCTTCTCTTGCCATAGTGGATATTTTAATGTCCTCTTTTGTTGCAGGATATCAGGATTATTCCAAAGTTCATAACTTTTTGAGTATTGTTGCTAACACACTGTGAGAAGTTAAGAGCCTTGGCTGAGGTATGCATTCTCAGATCATCACCAAAATATAATGGGTTCCTCTCTAGCCCAAGAACCACCTCTGGTGAAAATTTCATCCAAATCCATCCAGTAGTTTTTGTGTAATCCTGCTGCACAAATACAAACAAAGCCCTTGGTGGAGGTATGCGCTCTCAGAGCATCACTAAAATGTAATCATCTGTTCCCCGTGCCATTACACACCTCTCCTGAAATATTCATCAAAATCCGTTCATAACTTTTTGAGTTATGTTGGTAACAGACAGACAGACAGACAGACAAACCCTGGTAAAAACATTACCTCCTTGGCGGAGGTAATAAAGATATCAATGTGAATCCAATTGCTAAAGGTATGTTTTGATGGTCAATGAATCTGAAAATATAGATAAAATAAATGTAGGACTATTATATTTGGAGAAAATCCCAATATTAGGGGGAACCGAGGTATTTGGCGGAGGTTTGCACTCTCCGAGTGCTTTTCTAGTTCTGTAATTAATATTCACACAAATAAATAGTTCAGTCCATTCATATTTGTTAAAGTCTAACATGTGATTGCCTACATATAGGCTACACCTCTGTATTCCACTTTCAAACACAGCCTACATTTGGGCCTGTAAAGCTTGACTGGGCTACCTGTTTCAGACGGGAATACTTGCTTTCTACAGGCATGCACTAGTTACAGTGGTGTGAAAAAGTGTTTGCCCCCTTCCTGATTTCTCATATTTTTGTATGTTTGTCACACTTAAATGTTTCAAATCATCAAACAAATTTAAATATTTGACAAAGATAACACAAGTAAATACAAAATGCAGTTTTTAAATGAAGGTGTTTATTATTAAGGGTAAAAAAATCCAAACCTACATGGCCTTGTGTGAAAAAGTGATTGCCTTCCCTTTTAAAACATAAATTAATTGTGGTTTATCACATCTTTGGAAAGCTGAGTTCAATTTCTCTAGCCACACCCAGGCCTGATTACTGCCAGACCTGTTCTCAATCAAGAAATCATTTAAATAGGACCTGCCTGACAAAGTGAAGTAGACCAAAAGATTCTCAAAAGCTAGACATCATGCTGCAATCCAAAGAAATTCAGGAACAAGTGAGAAACAAAGTAATTGAGATCTATCAGTCTGGAAAAGGTTATAAAGCTGTTTCTAAAGCTTTGGGACTCCAGTGAACCACAGTAAGAGCCATTATCCACAAATGGCGAAAACATGGAACAGTGATGAACCTTCCCAAGAGTGGCCGGCTGACCAAAATTACCCCAAGAGCGCAGCAACGACTCATCCAAGAGGTCACAAAAGACCCCACAACAACATCCAAAGAACTGCAGGCCTCACTTGCCTCAGTTCAGGTCAGTGTTCATGACTCCACCATCAGAAAGATACTGGGCAAAAATAGCCTGCATGGCAGAGTTCCAAGACGAAAACCACTGCTGAGCAAAAAGAACATAAAAGCTCATCTCAGTTTTGCCAGAAAACATCTTGATGATCCCCAAGATTTTGGGAAAATACTCTGTGGACTGACGAGACAAAGGTTGAGCTTTTTGGAAGGTGTGTGTCCCATTACATCTGGTGTAAAAGTAATAGAGCATTTCAGAAAAGGAACATTATACCAACAGTAAAATATGGTGGTGGTAGTGTGATGGTCTGAGAATGTTTTGCTGCTTCAGACTTGCTGTGGTAAATGGAACCATGAATTCTGCTGTCTACCTGAAGGAGAATGTCCGGCCATCTGTTCGTGACCTCAAGCTGAAGTGCACTTGGGTTCTGCAGCAGGACAATGATCCAAAACACACCAGCAAATCCACCTCTGAATTGCTTAAGACAAACAAAATGAAGACTTTGGAGTGGTCTAGTCAAAGTCTTGACCAGAATCCAATTGAGATGCTGTGGCATGACCTTAAAAAGGCGGTTCATGCTTGACAACCCTCCAATGTGGCTGAATTACAACAATTCTGCAAAGATGAGTGGGCCAAAATTCCTCCACAGCACTGTAAAAGACTCTGCCAGTTATCGCAAATGCTTGATTGCATTTGTTGCTGCTAAGGGTGGTCCAACCACTTATTAGGTTTAGGGGGCAATCACTTTTTCACACAGGGCCATGTAGGTTTGGATTTTTTTCCCCTTAATAATAAACACCTTCATTTAAAAACTGCATTTTGTGTTTACTTGTGTTATGTTTGTCTAATATTTAAATTTGTTTGATGATCTGAAACATTTAAGTGTGACAAACATACAAAAAAAAAGAGAAATCAGGAAGGGGGCAAACAATTTTTCACACCACTGTATATTTCAAGTACATTCAAAAGTGACTTCTATGTAATATTTTTACTTAAGTGGAAATCGTGCTACTTTACAGTCCCTCCAGGATTTCGCGATGTTGCAGTCGTGCCAGTTCACGCAAAATCAGCCAATCAGTGCAACTATTGCGCAACCTTGCAACTTTTTCCAGTCACCACAACTTTCCCGCAATTTTGGCCAATCCTTGTCAACTTCCACCAATTTCACCAATCAAATTTCAGCTGAGTGGCGCTGAATCGCTCAGTCTAAGCAGTCAAATGTATCTCTACATCGCGTTCACTTCCATGTTTACAGTAAGTATTAATAGAACACTTCAGCAAATGTGATTAAAAAACGCCACTCACCTGCAAGGTTTCCAACACCGTTCCTTCCTCTGTGTCCCCCAGCCTGCCAGTGGACGTCTCCATCCTGACCGTGTGTACGAAGTGCTGGGTTTGTGTTGAAAAACGTCCGCCTGCCCCAAAAGCACCCCGTTGCGGTAGCGCGCGTGACAAGAGACCCCATAAAATCACAAACAAATGAGCAAGTCTAACACAGGGATGGCAATTTTCCGCCGATCCGTGGATTTCCGCCGATTTATTTTCAAGTTGATCATTTCTGTGAATCGTCTAAATCCATTGAGAAAATTTTAGGGGGGGTAAGGTACCTTATTGTCACCGATGTTACCGATTTTAGCGAAAATTAACACGATTACATAAGCGCTCGGCGCTTCCCCGGGTCAAGTCTCCCGCGATAACCCGGATGTTTTGTACTCAAGCTACTGCTGTATTGTAAACGGCCCTGCGATTGGATAGTTGCAAACGATTGGACCAATCAAATGGCTCGTTGTATGCTTTGTCAAAAATTCATGGCGGCGTGTTCGTGTTGGAATTCTGAGCTTTCGGTATCGTTTTCAGTGGAATTATGAGATTTTTATCGAAGGATCAGGAGTCATCAGTGCTAGAAATAGACAAAAGTGTCAAAAATAAGTTCCGATGGAATTGGCTTGAGAGAAAAGTGACGGTAAAGGTGAAAATTGGCTCAAAGTTCGACGAGGTAACAGAAACACTCAGACAATTTCTGAAGAAACCAGACGTGGCCGGACACGGGGCTGAGAGGGGCTGCCAAGATGCAGCAAGAAGAGTGGGCAAAAGCTGCAGCCACCAAGAAGAAACGCTTGGAGACACTGACACTGGCTGCACCTGAACGTAACTCAAGTGCTAAGGAAAGAGACAGCTTGAAAGAGAAAGAGATGGCAGCAAGAATAGCCCACCAGCAGGAGCTGAAGAGGAAAGCAGTTCAGAGACTGACACAGCTTGCTGCCAAAAGGAAGAAAGTTTCACATTAGAAGTGACTTGGTGACCAGTGTAAATAGTGCAATAAACTCTTATAGAACTGTTAAATATGTTGGACTAAAGACAGTGAGACAACATTGAAGAAAAAGTAAGTTAACTTTTCATTAAATTTAATGATTTATCTAAGTCTAGTATTTCATTTTTTTAATCATTTTTTTCAGTCTAAATTACTTCTGTTTTACTGAAAACCTCTCAGCTTCAGGGGGGGCTGTGCCCCCCTGCCACCCCCCCCCCATAAATCAGTTGACCAAATTAGATTTCAGCTGAAATCAGAATTTCCTGTTGCCATCCCTGAACAGGAAAGGAGGGGGGGTGCTCACCTGGACATGACAGTGCCCCCTCCTCCAAGGGGCGCCTCCTGGTGGTCCACTGGGCTTGTTGGGATGGGCTTTGTGAAAGGCCTGGACCATCCCTTTGTTGTGGAAATGGGACCTGGGGATCCATGACCCTTCTTTGGGGCCGTAGCCCTTCCAGTGGACTAAGTATTGGAAACCCTGGCCCCGATGGCGAATGTCCAGAATTCTCTGGACGGTGTAGGTGGTTTGGCCGTCGAGGATCCGAGGAGGAGGAGGCGGCTTGGGGGGGGTGACAAAGAGGACTGGCGGAGAGGTGTTTGATTCGTGAGACGAATCAAACAACTCTTTGATTCGTCAAAGAGGTGTTTTTTTTCCAGTCTAAATAAGTTTTTTCAGTCTAAATTACTTCTGTTTTACTGAAAACCTCTCAGCTTCAGGAGGGCTGTGCCCCCCTGGCCCCCCCATAAGTCAATCGACCAAATTAGATTTCAGCTGAAATCAGAATTTCCTGTTGCCATCCCTGCTAACACTACAGCCAGTGTTTGATCATTTCATATATCTTTAGAGGTAAAATCCAGCCACCATCACCAGGCCAGCAGCCACGACCATCAGACTCCACAGGCAGCCGCCACCACCAGGCTTCACAGGCAGTTCCCACCACCAGACTTCACAGGCAGTTACCACCACCAGGCCCTGCAGCCACCTCCATCAGGCTTCAGGCCTGGCACCAGGCCTTACACGCATTCCTGTTGTTGTTGCTGCTTGAATTTTTCATCAACACTGAAATAGTCTTGGAAACAGACTCTTGTCTCCTTGTTCACTGCCAATTATTGCAAAACTGCAGCAAAATGCCACCTAAGCCAAAAGCAGAGGCCAAATCCGAGAAGGTATATGTGTCCCTCGTGTAACGGATGCCAACTAGTACTGTTCGGCGTAGAACGTTAGTAAAAACCTCCCTCCCGAAAAGCCTCATACAGTATCGGTAGCGCTGAGCTATCGGTCGGACCTTTAGCTCAGCGCGATCGTGCTGTGTCTCCCATGCTCGAACTGTGTAGTTGACTGAGAGGTCGCGGGTTCGTGTCCCGTGTGGGGCGAACTGCGCAGGATGATCTCTGTCACAATGGTGCCGTGAACCCGGGATGGGAGTGAGGTTTAAGGGGGAGAGTGTAACGGATGCCAACTAGTACTGTTCGGCGTAGAACGTTAGTAAAAACCTCCCTCCCGAAAAGCCTCATACAGTATCGGTAGCGCTGAGCTATCGGTCGGACCTTTAGCTCAGCGCGATCGTGCTGTGTCTCCCATGCTCGAACTGTGTAGTTGACTGAGAGGTCGCGGGTTCGTGTCCCGTGTGGGGCGAACTGCGCAGGATGATCTCTGTCACACTCGCACAGGTAAATGACTTACTGCAACAGCAAAAAGAACTGTTTTCTGCATTGTTAAACCAACAACAGGAAACTTTCAAAAGCCTCAAAGTGATCATGGACTCAGCTAATGCAAGAATGGACATGATGACAGAGTTGCAGGACACTAAAACCAGTCTACAGTTCACTCAAAAAGACGTAGATGACATAAAAGCCGATTTGTCTAAACAAGCAGACCGCAACAATGTGCTGCAATCAGATGTTTCTAAAGTGTGTGACAGTCTGTTGACTATCACCGACAAATTTGAATATCTGGAAGGACAATCCTGGAGAAATAATCTAGTCTTTGATGGTGTTGTGGAGGCACCAGGAGAGACCTTGGCTGACACGGAGGAGAAGATTAAAAATATTCTCATGGAGAAACTACAGTTACCACCAGGGATCGAGATGGAGAGAGCCCACCGCACCGGGAAACCTGGAGGAGAAAGACCGAGGCCCACTGTGGTCAAGTTCCTGCGGCACAAGGACAGGATGACCATTCTACAAAGAGCCAAGTCCCTCAAAGGAACAAAAATCTTCATCAATGAGAACTTCACTGATTTGGTAAGAAGGAAGAGAAAAGAATTAATACCAGAGCTGAAAGCTGCAAGAGCACGGGGGGACATAGCCTACTTAAGGTATGACAGACTCATTATTCACCCACGCCATCCCCGTAACAGTACACCAAACTCAATGGAGCCAAAAATCAACCAGAAATAATTGACATTTCATTATAAACTTAGAGATATAAACTGTGCATTTGTTTCCATTGACTGGAATAATTAAGATGCAAACTTTTATAGAAAATAACCTCATTTTTAAAGGGTACGAATATACTGAGCATAAGCCACACAGTGTTGAATATGAAACCGATCCTGAAAATCACTTTTTCAACAGTATAAAGATAAGATAAGAAACTTTGTCCCTCAAGGGGAAATTTGTCTTGGGCTTGTCACCCATGCTGCAACCACACAATCCACACATACACAATGGATGTGGTACATAATGAATGAAATAAAACCCAATAAATAATACAAGTACATACTGTGACGTTTGCAAGGTTCACACAAAGACAATGGAGCAGATGGTTGTGATCAACCTGATTTATTTTACACACCCCGACCCCCCAACCTGCTTCTGAGCACAGAGGAGTGGAGGTCATTCTCCCAGACCCCTGTTTGAATCATGGTTACACACACATGGTACATCTTGCCCTAATCCTGCTAAACACTGCTGGGTCATTATAATGCAGTTATAATGACACAGCAGTATAACTCAGAAATAACACATTTAACACACACAGTAACGTTTCAAACTGGCAAAGCATGCTGGGAAATCCCTGGCTCCCTTAAAATGGCCCCGACGTTACACTGCCCCCCCCCTGGACTGGTTTCTGTCCCCAGAAAATTCAAAGTCCACTTTCAGAAATCCAACGCGAGTCAGCCCGGTGCCAGGGCGGCATGCACGGGCCATCTGAGTCTCGGTCAGAGTATCTGGTTGGGGTAGGGTTCCGGTTTGGCCATCAGCGGGCGGATGGATACATCTGACAGCCTCTGTAGGACCACGCACAGTCCCTTCCCTGGCAGCGGGAGTCCCAAGCCCGCTCCGGCCGACTCCCACCGCTGCCAGGTCTCCCAGGCGGCCGCTGGCCCGCGTCCATGCGTCCAGCCCTTGCTGCGCCTGGAAAATGGCCGCATCTTTGTCCTGCTCGCTCCGCTGCTTCGCTCCTGCGCCGAGGGCCTCCGTGACGTCACCGAAAGGAAAAGCATCGGGTGGCGGTCGGACACGCACAGTCCCTCCTCTGGCAGCGGGAGTCCCATGACTCCCACCGCTGCCAGGACCTCCCAGGCGGCCGCTGGCCCGCGTCCCGGCGTCCAGCCCCTGCCGAGCCCGGGAAAAGACCGGATCTGTCCTGCTCGCTCCACTGCTGCTGCGCTCCAAAGGCCTCTGTGACGTCACCTGCCGGGGGAAGCATCTGCAGGAGGCGGCTTTTTCCCCGTCCATGCCACCTCGCTCTAATTTAACGTCGGCGAGGGGCCAGTTTGTCGTGCGCTGTGTGCGGGGCAGTACCACGCCATGTACCCTGGCTCTGTGCAGCGGAAGCCGTCCTTCCTCGCGTCGCCATGGCTGTCTCCTTCGTGCACGCGGTGCTGTGATCTGCCGTAGCTCCTCCTCCACTCGCTCTCAGCACGGTGGTTTCCTCCGATGATCAGCGCGGCAGCCAACTCGACCTGGGCCAGGCGGTCATCCAACAGGTTCTCGCCGTTGTAGCGGGGAATCTTGGCCCGCTGCTGGATGGATGAGACTGTCATCTCCTGGTCGATTGCCGCTCCTAATCGCTCTGGAATCGCCAGCCCGTCCTGCCCTGAAAAGGGCGGGAAACGGGGCTGGTTTGCTCTGCTCCGTTCATCGCGGCGAAGCTCTCCAGGGGCCGGCGTCTCAGCTCTACACTCCGTTCCCGGCTGAGCGATGAATCGCTCCGGCCGCTGTACCTCCGCCTGGATCCTCATCTTGCTCCATATCCCACTCCTGACACCAGTGTGACGTTTGCAAGGTTCACACAAAGACAATGGAGCAGATGGTTGTGATCAACCTGATTTATTTTACACACCCCGACCCCCCAACCTGCTTCTGAGCACAGAGGAGTGGAGGTCATTCTCCCAGACCCCTGTTTGAATCATGGTTACACACACATGGTACATCTTGCCCTAATCCTGCTAAACACTGCTGGGTCATTATAATGCAGTTATAATGACACAGCAGTATAACTCAGAAATAACACATTTAACACACACAGTAACGTTTCAAACTGGCAAAGCATGCTGGGAAATCCCTGGCTCCCTTAAAATGGCCCCGACGTTACAATACATACATAAATATATAACAGCAGTCATTAAGAACAGGAGTTATGTGTCCCTGACCTATTTATCTGAGTTTAAAAGTTTTACTGACGTCGGGATAAATGAGTTCTTGCATCTATTGAACCTGCACTTGGGGACTCTGCATCTCCTCCCTGAGGGCAGCCGCACATATTCATTGTTTAGTACATGGCTCATGTCACTGATTATTTTTTGAGCTTGTCTACAGGCTGCCTGGTCGTGTAAGAGCTGCATGGGTAAATACTCTAACTCCAATAATTTTCCATGCTGTATGAGTTAAACGCAACACTCTGTTCTTAAGTTTCACAGAGACGTTGCCAAACCAAGCTGTAATGCTGTATCTAATACAGCTCTCCAACACAGCCTGGTAAAATATTAGCATAATCCTTTTATCAACGCCATGTATTCTTAATCTACGCAAGAAATGCAGCCGCTGTTGTAGTCTACTGCAGAGGTAATCAATATGTGTGCTCCAGGTTAATGAATTGTCAATAAATACTCCAATATTTATAGGAACTTACCTGTGTTATAGTGTGGTTGTGGATGACCACAGGCCTGTGGTCACCAACTCCCCGAGGGTCAAACACCATCTCCTTTGTTTTACCAGTATTCAAAATGAGATGACTGTCATCACACCAATTGACAAACCTCTGAATTTCTATAAAATAGCTTGACAGATCATGAGTCTTTTGAAGTAGTGATAAAATAGCAGTGTCATCAGAAAATTTAATAATTTGATTGCCTGGATAGACACTTCTGCACTCATCAGTGTACAAGGTGAACAAAAATGGTGAACTAACACAGCCTTGGGGAGCTCCTGTGCTGAGGGTTCTGGATTTAGATAAAGTTCCATTTACACTAACTTGCTGTTTACGATAAGTTAAAAATGAGTGGTACCATTTAATAATGACAGGATGCACTTTAAAATCATTTAACCTCTTAATTAAAAGGTGTGGCTGCAGTGTGTTAAAAGCTGAACTAAAATCAACCCATGTTTAAACACAGAATGAGTTAAAGTTAAAATGGCATCCTCTGTACTTCTATTATTTTTATAAGCAAACTGCAGAGGATCCAAAAGTCCTCCAAAATCAGTTTTCAGAATGTCAATGACAGTCTTCTCGAGGCACTTCATTACCAGTGAGGTCAGTGCAACAGGACGATAGTCATTATTCTCTTTGCAGCTTGCTTTTTTTGGTACAGGAATTATAATAGAGCTTTTCCAAATTACTGGGACAGAACACGTATCTAAAGACTTCTGGTAGATGGGACTCCAGACTTCTGCTAGCTCCTCACTACATGACTTCAGTAAGCGCCCAGAGATCCCGTCTGGTCCAGATGCCTTCCTGGGGCACATACGTGAGAAAAATCTTTCCACAACATGCTGGTCAACTATAATTTTTTCAGAGCCTAATACTGATATAGCGTCCAGAGCAGCTTTTTGTTCATGAGAAAAATCTCTAGTCTCAAATCTGCAAAAGAAATTATTCAACTCGTTTGCCTTTTCTTCCTCATTCATTACATTAATGCAGGTTCAGTGTAAATACATCAGTGTAAACATCAGTGTAAATACTTTAGCTCAGACCAACTAAAAAATACAATTTCTGACCAATCATTGTCAATAATACACTTTAATAGTAGAAGTATCAACATGAATTTTTCCAAAATCCAGGACAGTTTGTTGCAATATAACACAAATTTTTCTGCTGTTGCAATTTCTGAGACTTGGCTAAAAAATGACCAACTTCATACAGTGCAAATGAGAGGCTATGATTTATATACCACAAGCAGGTCAAAAAAAAAAAAAGGGGTGGTGGTGTTGCTTTATATATATCAGGTCCTGCTACCAAAGCCAAGTTGTAGATAATGTCTTTTGAAATGGAAAACATCATGGAGTGTGTAACTGTGGAATTAATTACAACTACAAAAAACATCATAATAAGTTGCATTTATAGAGCACCGGGTACCGATAGACATTTTCTAAGAAAAATTGTCTGAGCTTTTCAGTGCAGTAGGTAATAAGAAGCTGGTATTTATTTGTGGAGACTTCAGTATTGACTTATTAAATTCAAATGACCATATCCAAATAAGTGAATTCATTAATTCCATGTTTTGTATGGGTTTCTACCCTTCAATAACATACCCCACTTGAATAACAACACATTCAGCAACGCTTATTGATAACATTTTCACAAATGTCACTGAGGGGAATGTAACTGCTGGCCTTATTATCAACGATGTGACAGACCATCTGCCTGTTTTTGTTTCTTCACACACTGGTGTAACACATAACGTTGAAATAGATAAGGTTTTTAACAGCATGGTGGCGCAGTGGTTAGCACAGTGGCAGCACAGCAAGAAGGTCATGGGATCGATTCCACCCTTGACCATCATGGGTTCGATCCCACCCCCAGGCCATTGGTGACCCTTCTGTGTGGAGTTTGCATGTTCTCCCCATGTCTGCGTGGTTTTACTCTGGGTACTCCGGTTTCCTCCCACATGCCAAAGACATGCAGGTTAGATTAATTGGCATCAACTGGGGATTCTAAATTGTCCTTAGGTATGGATGTGAGAGTGAATGGTTGTCTGTCTCTCTGTGTTGGCCCTGCGATGGACTGGCGATCTGTCCAGGGTGTACCCTGCCTCTCGCCCAAAAGATGCTGGGATAGGCTCCAGCCCCCCCGCGACCTAAAAAGGATTAAGCGGAAGAAGATGAATGAATGAATGAATTGCAACAGAAACCGCAATCAACAATCTTAGAAATGATCTAAAAATACAAGACTGGAGCGGTGTTTATGTTGACGATATTGATACAGCATATGGAGAATTTGTCTCTATTTTATCACAGCTATATAATAAACACTGCCCTCTAGTGGTAAAGGAAACTAAAGTTAAATACAGAGATAAGCCTTGGATCACCAAGGGCCTGCAAAATGCTTGTAAAAAGAAAAACTTGTTATACAAAAAGTTTCTGAAATTAAGAACTGTGGAAGCAGAAAAGAAATACAAGACATAAAAATAAACTCATTAGTTTTTTAAGATTGAGTAAAAAAACATTACAGTAAATTAGTGGAAATGAAAACTAATACATGTAATATATGGAAGGTGTTAAATAATATAACCGAGGAAAACTAAATTCCAACCACATCTCTTATTTAAGTTCAGATAATGGAATAATCAATGAAAATAGCTTGATCTGCAACACGTTTAATGAATATTTTATTAATATAGGAAAAAAGATCGCCAACTCCACTGTATCATCAGCAAATACAAGTGGCACTGACAATGTCGTCAACATAAACGCTTACTCAATGTTTATGAAAGAAACAGATGAAAAAGAAATTCTTGACATTGTTAACAAATTCAAAGACAAAAAAAATCAACTGATTGTAATGATTTCAGTATGTTCTTGGTTAAATGTATGCAACATGTCACTTATTGCTGGTAAATTTCCAAAGAAAATGAAAATAGGAAGAGTCATTCCTCTGTATAAGACTGGTGACAAACACTCATTGTCAAACTACAGACCCATCTCCTTGTTACCTCAGTTCTCCAAAATACTGGAAAAAATATTTGTTAAGAGACTCAATGATTTCATTGATAAGCACAATACACTCTGTGAACAACAGTATGGATTCAGGAAGAACCGGACCACCTCACTGGCACTCATGGACTTTGTTGAACAGATTACGGATGCAACAGGTAGAAGAGAATACACAGTTGGAATATCTCTGGACTTACAAAAGGCATTTGATACAGCTGAGCATAAATTACTCCTCAGTAAATTACATAAGTATGGCATCAGAGGAATTGCTTTTGACTGGTTACACAGCTGTTTAGAAGACGGATATCAATATGTTCATGTGAATAATACAGACTGAATTGCTGAAGATGATGTGTGGGGTACCACAGGGTTCTGTGCTTGGTCCATTGCTGTTTATTTTGTATATTAATGATTTATGTTCTGTGTCTAAATTGCTCGAGTGTATTTTATTTGCAGATGACAACTTTTTTTGTAGTGGAGAAAATCTTAAGCAGCTTCTGGATTCAGTAGAAAATGAACTTAAATCAATCAATGGTTCACTGCCAATAAATTATTTATTCACCTTGGAAAAACAAAATATTTGGAAACTGCAAATTATATAATCACAGAAAAATTAAAATAAACAATGTTGAAATTGACACAGTTTTCGAAACCAAGTTCCTAGGGGTCATTGTTGATAAACTAAACTGGAACTCACATAAATTATGTCAAAACTAAAATGTCTAAATCCATTGCCATACTGTATAAAGTTAAGAATCTCCTGTCTCAAATCTCTTTGCATTTTATATACTTCACTGATAGTTCCTTTTATGACATACTGTGTGGAGATCTGGGGAAACACATAAAACAAACACAAACTTAATCTTTTTTTTGTATTTAAGTTTTTGTAAAGGGTATACATGTCATTACAGCATTGCATTGTTTACATTTTCATCACATATTCCCGCTTTTTTTGTTTTTTGACAACATTGGAAAAAAAATTACTACAACACCCTTTTTTTTAAGTGAAAGAAAAAGAGAAATTAAAAGAACAAAAAACAAAACAAAAACAAAAGAGCAGAAAAATAAACGAGCGTCTGAGTAGCATTGGAGCAAAGAGAGGTGCCATTATTGAAATGGTATTTGTCAAAGATTAGATCTGATGGAAGACACATATGCGTTCCAGGGTTGCCAAAAGTTCAAGAACCCATCCATGTCCTGTCTCAGTGCAAATGTCAACTTTTCCATGGAATAAATGTCCTGAATCACGTTAATCCAATCTTCAGGTGAAGGACAGTCTTTCAACATCCATTCTTTTGTTAGAGCTTTTTTACTTGCCAATATCAAAACAGTGAATAAGTATTTTTCTCCTCGTCTTTCCAGTGATTCCGGTAGTAAACCCAAATACAAAGTTACAAAAGAAAAGGGAACTGTTACTTTGAATATTTTCCCCAATATTGTCTGTACATTGGTCCAATATTGGTGGATAACTGGGCATGACCAAAACACATGAAAATGATTTGCAGTCTTTTCACCACACAAGCGCCAACAATTCAACCCCTTACGAGTAAATTTGTTTTGTGCAGGTGTTTTGAAAAATCTTACCAAATTTTTCCATCCAAATTCTCTCCACTGCAGGGATGAAGTACTTTTCCATTGTTGTTTATTTAGCTTTTCCCATATTTCCAGTTGTAAAGTGAAATTCCCCTCTTTTTCCCATCTCTCTTTTATATATGATGTGTTGTCTCCTTTTAAGTCTTGAAGACCATGGTATATTTTAGAAATGTATCTGATCCCTGGGATCCCTTTATATGCCATTAAGAAAACCTTCAGAACACCTGACTGGGCCCTTTCCAAGTCCTCCTTTTAAGTATTTTGTTTATGTGGTGTCTAAGCTGAAAGAACCTGTAAAGGTCTTGATTTACTAGACCTTGTTTTTTCAAATCTTCAAAACTTCTTAAAGTTTGCCCTTTAAAAAAATCGTAATATTTTATCAGTCCGTTCTCTTTCCACTTTTTAAATCTAGTGTCTGTTTTATTAGGAGTAAAGTCCTGATCATAGGAAATCCATTGCAATAATTGATAGGGTTCTTTAGTTTGATTCTCTCTGACTATCTTAAACCAAATTTTTAGCGGGGTCTCTATCCACGGGTTAGTGTTATTCAAAAGTTTAGGTAAGGCATTGTTCCCTATAATCGCCTGTAGGGGAATGCTACTTGTTATTTGGCATTCCATCTCCTTCCATTGTGCAGTGTAGACTGGGTTACATATCTCTACTAAAGTTTTAATTTGTGCGGCTTTAAAATAGTCCCTGATATTTGGCAGCGCGAGCCCACCTTTGTCTTTGTTTAGCTGTAGGGTTCTATATCTGATTCTAGGTCTCTTGCCCTGCCATATGAATCTTGAGATCCTTCTGTCCAGTTCTTGCCATGTTTTTTTGGGAGGTTCTACCGGTATTGTTTGGAAAAGGTATAGAGGACGTGGAAGTATATTCATTATGACTGCTTCAATTCTTTGTGCAGTACCCGAGAATGGTATCATATTCCATCTTGCTAGATCAGATTTTATTTTTGCCATCAGTGGATCATAGTTTAGTGTTATAATTTTGTTGAGTTGTTTCGGGATATTGACCCCCAGATATTTCATAGATTCCATCTCCCAGTTAGTTTTGAGTTTGCTTAATAAATATTGATTTGGGTTATAGTTGAATGTTAAAATTTGGGTTTTATGCATGTTTAATTCGTACCCCGATAACTCTCCATACTCTGAAAAAACAGATTAGTTCTGGAAAAGAGGTGTCCGGCTGCCCCAGGTATATTAAAATGTCATCGGCAAAGAGTGCTATTTTATGTTCCTTCTGACCAAGTGTAATACCTTGAATTTTTTGATTCTGTCTTATCACGGATCGCCCCGGGGGTCTCCCGGGTCGGCGGACGGAGCCACGGTTTGCAGCGGGAGACGTTACAGCGGGGAGGAGCTAGTGCTAGCTAGCACTTGGCCGCCGCCCGGTGCTAATGGGAAACTCGACATACCGGGAGCTGTAGCGAAAATGAAGCGGGTGCCGGGCTGGAGTTTAGGCGGCGTGAAAGAAATATAAGACAGAATAATAAAGAGCGATGGCAAGAACCAAGCAGACCGCCCGTAAAATCTACTGGAGGAAGAAGCCCCCCAGGAGACAGCTAGCCACAGGGCTGCTCGGAGAGGCGCTCTGGCCACCGGCAGAGTGAAGAGGCCTCGCCGTCACAGGTCCGTGGCTCTGAGAGAGATCCGTCGCTACCAGAAATCCACGGAGCTGCTCATCCGTAAGCTGCCCGTCCAGCGCCTGGTGAGGGAGATCGCTCAGGACTTCAAGACCGTCCTGCGTTTCCTGAGTTTCGCCGTCATGGCTCTGCAGGAGACCAGCGAGACCCACCTGGTGGTCTCTTCTTCGCTAAGGGGGTCACCATCATGCCCAAAGACTTCCAGCTGGCCCGCTGCATCCGCGGAGAGAGAGCTTAGACTTTCTGCTGCACATCCACCAGCCATAATGCTCTGCACTGTGTGTCTATATATATACATTTATAGTAATATGGACATATGTTTACTAGATGTTGTTTTTTCTTGCCTTCTGATTGTTGCTCTGAGTGTTGCTATCCCTATGCTGTTGCAATCCTGGAATTTCCCCATTGTGGGACTAATAAAGGCTTATCTTATCTTATCTTATCTTATCCATTGGCTCAGAGGTTCTATGAAGATTGCAAAGAGCATTGGAGACAAGGGGCAGCCCTGACGACATCCTCTTTCCAGTTCAAAAGATGATAATTTACCGTTAATCCTTATTTTAGCTGTTGGTTTTTTTATATAATGCCTGGATAGTTCTAATGAAGTTATTATGAAAATTGAAACTGGATAAGATTCTATATAGGAATCAGAATCAGATTTATTGCCATTGTTCGTGTAGTACACAAACTAGGAATTTGTCTCGGTGCCATGCTGCAACATTAAAAACATGATGAGATAAAGGGATAAACTAAAAAACTAAAGGACTAAAAACGTGCAATAAGTGTAGAAAAATAAGTAATAATAATAATAATAATAATAATAATAATAATAATAATAGTAATAATGAGTAATACTAGTCAAGGCAGTTTTAAAAAAAAATTAGCAAGTAGCAGATAATATGGGGTACCACAGTGCAGTTGATAATGCAACAGAAAAAACAGTGATGAATGACATGAGTCTGGTTGAGCTGCTGTACATAGTGCACGAGAGTCAATAAGTCACTTAATGTTCAGCAGTCTGATGGCAGAGGGGAAAAAGCTGTTCATGTGCCGGCAGGTTTTAGTCTGAATGGACCGAAGTCTTCTACCTGAGGGGAGGGGGGCAAACAGTACGTGACCAGGGTGTGAAGGATCGGCTATGATCCGGCCAGCACGCCTCCGGGTCCTGGAGATGTACAGGTCCTGGAGAGATGGGAGCTTGCAGCCGATCACCTTCTCAGCAGTGCGCACGACACGCTGCAGCCTTAGTCTGTCCCTGGCAGTGGCTCCTGCATACCACACAGTTATGGAGGAGGTGAGGATGGACTCGATGATGGCCGTGTAGAACTGCACTAACATCTTGGTGGGTAGCTTGAGCTTCCTCAGCTGCCGCAGAAAGAACATCCTCTGCTGGGCCTTTTTGATGAGGGAGCTGATGGTTGGCTCCCATTTGAGGTCCCGGGTGATGGTGGTGCCCAAGAAGCGGAAGGAATCTGCAATGGTGATAGGAGAGCCTGTGATGGTGAGGGGGGGCAGGGGGGTTGTGACTTTCCTGAAGTCCACAATCATCTCCACTGTCTTCAGAGCGTTCAGCTGCAGGTTGTTATGGCTGCACCAGGACACCAGCTGGGCCACCTCTTCCCTGTAAACAGACTCGTCGCCGTTGGAGATGAGCCCGATGAGGGTGGTGTCGTCCGCAAACTTAATCAGCTTAACAGACTGGTGGGAGGAGGTGCAGGAGTTGGTATAAAGGGAGAAGAGTAGGGGGGAAGTACACAGCCATGGGGTGATCCAATGCTGATGCTAACAGAGTCCGAGACAGACTTCCCCAGCCACACATGCTGCCTCCGGTCCGTCAGGAAGTCGGTGATCCACCTGCAGAGGGAGTCAGGCACGTTGAGCAGGGACAGCTTGTCCTGGAGCAGATCGGGGCGGATGGTGTTGAATGCGGAGCTGAAGTCCACAAACAGAATCCTGGCGTAGGTTCCCGGGGAGTCCAGGTGCTGCAGGATGGAGTGGAGGACCAGGTTGACTGCGTCGTCCACAGACCTGTTAGCACGGTAGGCAAACTGCAGCGGGTCTAGGAGGGGAGTGGTGATGGACTTGAGGTGAGACAGGACCAGGCGCTCAAAGGACTTCATGACTACAGAGGTGAGCGCTACAGGTCTGTAGTCGTTAAGTCCAGTAATCCGTGGCTTCTTGGGGACAGGGATGATGGTGGAGGATTTGAGGCAGGTCGGCACGTGACATTGCTTAAGGGAGGTGTTAAAAATGTCTGAAGACAGGAGCCAGCTCTTTCGCACAGTGTCTCAGGGTGGAGGGAGACACACCGTCCGGCCCGGGGGCCTTGCGCGGGTTTAGTCTGGAGAACTGTCTGTACACGTCCTGCTCACTGATGACAAGGGCAGGGGGGGGGGAGGAGGAGGAGGAGGGGGGGACCGCTTTTGATGAATTAGGGGCTGAGGAGGCAGTGGAGCTGGGTGGAGTGGGTGAGTTGGACACAGCTGACGAGGTGTCAAAACGAGCGTAATGTTGGGACAGTTTTTGACAAAGGGCTTTGTCATCCTGACCTTTAGAAGCCTGAGGCCGATAGTTGGTGATTTGCCTCAGTCCTCTCCACACAGAAGCCGAGTCATTAGCAGTGAACTGCTGCTGGAGTCTCTCAGAATACACAGATTTAGCTCTCCTCAGCTCTCTGTTAAACCGATATTTAACCTCCCTGTAGCAGTCCCTGTCTCCACTTTTCAACGCTAGGAAAGACCAGTCAACCGAATCAAATGCTTTTTCAGCATCTAATCCCAATATGGCTGCATTTAAATTATATTTTTTTATATGATGAATTATGTGTAAAGTGCGTCTAATGTTATCTTGTGTCTGTCTTTGTCTTATAAAACCTGTTTGGTCTAAATGAATTAAGTCTGTCAGTATATTTTCTAACCTTTTGGCAAGGATAGCGGTGAAAAGTTTATAGTCCTGATTTAACACACTGATTGGTCTGTAGTTGGAGCAGTCTAGTTTATCCTTTTCAGGTTTAGGTATGACTGCAATGACCCCTCCTCTCCAGGAGGGGGGGGATTTCCCCTGTGTGGAGGACATAGTTAAATGTTTTCAGGAGGAGAGGAGATAGTTGCTGTTTAAAGGTTTTGTACCACTCTGCTGTATAGCCATCTGCTCCTGGGGATTTGTTAGCTTTAAGGTTCATAATTGCTTTTTCTAATTCTTTAGGTTGTATTTCTGACAGTAGTGTTTTATTTTGTGACTCAGTAAGTTGGGGAAGATTTAATGTATTTAGGAAGGCTTCGGATGCGTTTTTGTGTTTTTGGAGGGAGTATAAGTTCTTGTAGTAGTTCTTGAAGCTTTTAAGAATTTCCTTAATTCTAAATTTTTTTTCCTTTGATACTGGGTCTCTGATTTTGCAGATTGCTCTCTCCGTTTGTTGTTTCCTCAATTTGTAGGCTAGTAATTTTGCCGATTTGCTACCTGTTTCATAGTATTTTTTTTTTCAGAAATGTAAGTTTCTTCTGGATTTCTATTGTGTAGATCTCGTTTATTTTTTTTAATTTCCTTAATTTTGAGCGAGTCATTAGAATGAGTGTTGTCTTTGTGCTCTTTTTCTAGTTTCTTAAGTTCTGACTCTAATGTGATTAGTTTTTCTTGTCTCAGTTTCTTTTGGGTTGCCAGTTTTGTGATAATCTTTCCCCTTATTACAGCTTTGCATGCGTCCCACAGTATTAAAGGAGATACTTCTCCATTATCATTTTCTTCCAAATATCTGAGAATATCTGATTCCAATTCATCTTTCAGTGGTCCTTTCAGCACATTTGAATTTAACCTCCAAGAAAATGTATTATTTGTGTATTTTTGGATATTTAAGTCCATCTTCTTCCTCCTTCACCGTTCTCTGTCCCACCTGGAGAAGCCCGGGAATATGGTGAGGATCATGTTCTTTGACTTCTCCAGTGCTTTCAACACCATCCAACCGATGATCCTGAAGGACAAGCTGCTGCGCGCAGGGGTGGACCAGCACCTGTCATCATGGATCCTGGACTACCTCACGAACCGGCCTCAGTTTGTGAGAACCCGGGACTGTGTGTCCGACACGATCATCAGTAGCACGGGGGCCCCCCAGGGAACGGTGCTGGCTCCCTTCCTGTTCACTCTTTATACTGCGGACTTCTCACACAACACAACACACTGCCATCTACAGAAGTTCTCTGATGACTCTGCGATCGTTGGCCTCATCTCCAATGGAGATGAAGCTGAGTACAGAGGGCTTATCCAGGACTTCGTGGACTGGTGCCATCGGAACTGCCTCCAGATCAACGCGAGGAAAACTAAGGAGCTGGTGGTGGACTGCCGCAGGCATGGGCAGCCCCTCACAGTACCAGTAAATATACAGGGAACAGACATCGAGATGGTGACATCCTATAAGTACCTGGGTGTTCATCTGAACAATAAACTAGACTGGTCACACAATACTGATGCACTCTACAAGAAGGGACAGCGCAGGCTGTTCCTGCTGAGGAGACTCAGGTCTTTTGGTGTACAAGGGGCGCTGCTGAAGTCATTCTATGACACGGTGGTGGCATCAGCCATCACTTTTGGAGTGGTCTGCTGGGGCAGTGGCATTACTGCAGCCGATAGGAAGAGACTGAACAATCTGATTAAGAAAGCTAGCTCTGTCCTGGGGCAGCGCCTTGATCCGATGGAGGAGATAGGAGAGAGAAGGACGGTGGCTAAACTGTCATCTCTGCTGGAGTCCGAGTTCCACCCTATGCAGGACATACTGAATGCACTGAGGAGCTCATTTAGCAGCAGACTACATCATCCCAGGTGCACAACCGAGAGGTTTCGTAGGTCCTTCCTACCAACGGCTGTCAGACTGTACAACCTAAGCAGGGCTGCTCGCAGAGATAGCAAAAGACGTAACAAACTAATAGTTTTTTGAATGCAAAAGATGCAATAGACTTACACAATGGTCCCCTCCGGCATACAACTAGGAACATACCGGTCGCTATGGAGGGTGAGAATATGTATGGGCACATAATCATACCATGTAGGATAACTAAGTAGACGGTTATGCTGTTTCATTCCATCTAGCAACAATGCTCTGCACTGTGTGTGTTTATATATTTACATATTTATTCCATCTAGCTACAATGCTCAGCACTGGGTGTGTTTATATTTATATATCTACATATTATTCCATCTAGCTACATTGCTCCGCACTGTGTGTGTTTATATACTTGCATATTTATTCCACCTAGCTGCAATGCTCCGTACTGTGGGTGTTTATATATTTACATATTTATTCCATCTAGCTACAATGCTCTGCACTGTGTGTTCATATATTCATATATTTATTCCATCCAGCTACAATGCTCTGCACTGTGTGTCTGTGTGTGTGTGTATATATATATCTATTTTATAGTAATATGTACATATGTACGTATATTAGCTGCTCTTGCTTGCTTGTTTTTTTCTTGCCTTCTGATTGTTGCTCTGAGTGTTGCTATCCCTGTGCTGTTGCAATCCTGGAATTTCCCCGTTGTGGGACTAATAAAGGCTTATCTTATCTTATCTTATCTTATCTTATCTTATCTTATATAGATCGGACTGTGGTCAGAGAGATCCATCAGTCCGATTTTACATGTTTTTACTCTTCCAATGTCTCTATTAAACATAAAAAAATAGTCAATCCTTGAGTATGATGAATGTGGTGCTGAGTAAAATGTATAATCTTTTACACTGGGGTTGAGTTCCCTCCACACGTCACAGATTCCCATTTCTTTTAGTAGCATCCGAGTTTTTCTACTTTGAGTGTTATTTTGATGTGGAGAATTACCTGATGCATCCCAGTATGGATTCAGTCTTAGATTGAAGTCTCCACCACATATCACTAAACCTTTGGCTTTAGTTATCATTAGGTCAAATACATTTTTATAAAATTTCCAGTTAGCCCCTGGAGGTGCATATACATTCAGCAGGGTGATATCTTCTCCCTCTAGCCGACCAAGTACCATGCTAAATCTCCCTTCTTTATCTTTGTGTTCTGAATTTTTTTCAAACACAATTTTGGTTGAGATCAATGTCACTACCCCCCTCCTCCTCCCTGACTTATATGAAGATGAAGAGATCAGTTTAAACCCTTGTCTATTAAGTTTAGTGTGCTCCATGTCTGTTAGGTGGGTTTCCTGTAAAAATATTATTCCTGCTTTGTCTTTTTTCATTTTGCCAAGAATCTTGGATCTTTTAACTGGATTCAGGATCCCTTTTACATTATATGAGATTATTTTGGTTACACCCTGTTTCTCCATTGTCCATCCATCCATTTTCTACTGCTTTTCCAGAGGTCCGGGTCGCGGAGGCAGCAGTTCAAGCAGAGAAGCCCAGACTTCCCTCTCCCCAGCCACCTGCTCCAGCTCTTCAGAGAGGATACCAAGGCATTCCCAGACCAGCTGGGAGACATAGTCTCTCCACCGAGTCCTGGGTCTGCCCCGGGGTCTCCTCCCAGTGGGACGTGCCTGAAACACCTCAAATGGGAGGCGTCCAGGAGGCATCCTAATCAGATGCCCATACCACCTCAACTGACTCCTTTCAATGTGGAGGAGCAGCGGTTCTACTCTGAGCCTCTCCCGGATGACTGAGCCCCTCACTCTATCTCTGAGGGTGAGTCCACAAATCCTACGGAGAAAGCTCATTTCAGCCGCTTGTATCCGTGATCTTGTTCTTTCGGCCATTACCCAAAGCTCGTGACCATAGGTGAGAGTAGGAACGTATATTGACTGGTAAATCGACAGCCTTGCCTTAGAACTAAGCTCCCTCTTCACCACAACAGACCAGTACAATGTCTGCATCACTGCAGATGCTGCTCCAATCCGTCTGTCAATCTCTCGCTCCATTTTCCCCTCACTCGTGAACAAGACCCCAAGATACTTAAACTCCTCCACTTGGGACAGGAGCCCGTCCCCAACCCAGAGAGGACAATCCACCTTTTTCCGGCTGAGGACCATGGACTCAGACTTGGAGGTGCTGATTCTCATCCCAGCCGCTTCACACTCACACTTTCTCCATTGTGTTGTCTTATTTAGTATAACAGTGTAGTGGCCCTCTTTTATGCTACTCAGAAACTGAAAGAACATTAAGAACATAAAAATACATTAAGAACATAGTATATAAAACTTTAAAACAAAAAACTGTCTAAAGGTCTTCCTGAGCTGAGGTCTTTTTAGCGACCTTAGAAGAGCCTTGCTGGTGCGTTGGCTCTGAGGGAAGTTCCTCAAACTCTGTTACATGCTGAGGGCCCTCTCTTACCCCTGTAAGTTGTCCCATGTTTTTAACGTGAATTTCAGATCCCAATCCGAACTTGTAATGATTTTTTTTTTTTTTTTTTATGCCTATACCCTATGAAATTGTGCGCAACCTCCCACCACTGTCACAGCAAACAATCACGTTAATACAGTATTTGTTAGTGTGGAGAGTTCATGTGGTTCATTGTCACATTTCTATTTCAACAAGTTTTTTTTTCTTTTTTTTTTTTAAAGACCTACTTGTTTCTAATATTATGACTGTTCCATGAAATGTTTTACCACTTGCTGATTCTGCATCTCCTTTAATGTTTGTTACCTTGTAGGAGGAGGGTTGGATGTGCAGATTGACTAAAAATATCTTATTCCCTCCTGAAAGTGTTCAGTTTTTCCTTATAGCCCTGGCGCTGGGTTTCCCACTGCTGGCCCGTGGATTTTGAGGGTCTCTGTGTGCACCATGTTTGAGCCTTGATTCTTTCGATCGGGTCTGCTGCGGGTTTATACACCGTTACCGGGAGCCCTCTTCTCGCCATATCCCTGGTTGCTTCTTCCGCCGAGTTGTAGAGACGTCTCTTCCCCGTAAAAAACCCGCAGCTTCGCCGGAAATGGAGTTTGAAAGCGCAGTTTCTTCTCTCTTAGTACCTTTTTAGCGTTGTTGTATTCCCGACGCTTTTTAAGGACCTCCGGGGCGTAGTCGTGCTCCACAAAAACTTTTCTTTCTTGGTTCATAAATCCTTTTTGCTGCCAAGCCAGTCTCAAAACCTCTTCTTTTTCTGAAGTTGAAAAACTTACCACCACCGATCGCGGGGGCACTTCCGCTGACGGCCTTGGGGCTAATGAACGGTGCGCCCTTTCTATCTTCAAGTCGGTGGATTGGGGAATTTCCAACTTCTCTCTCAGTATGGATTCCACGCATGCAGCCATTGTGGTGAAACCGTCTTCGACTCCTTCTTTCAGACCATGAATTCTTCTGTTGGCCCTTCTTAGTCTTCCTTCTTGGTCGGTTAGCTTAGCCTCCAGTCTTGTCTGTCGTTTGAGTAATTCCAGCATGGTTTCTTCCAGCCCTTTTATTCTTTCCTCTGCTTCCATGATTCGGTCCTCAGCCTGGTCCACTCTGTTGTTTGTCCTTTTTATTTCGTCTTTAATTTCACGAAATTCACACTCTCGGCGAAATTCTCTTAATTCTTGAATTATCGTTTTTAAGCTAACCATGTTGCTAGCCTCATTCAGCTCCTCTGTTTCCGAGTGGATATTGTCCTCCAGGTCAGATTCTCCGGCCGATGCGCGTCTTGGCCTGGCAAATGTCGATCTCTTTTGTTTTCCTTTAGGCATAATGACTGTCTTTTGATTTTCACTCTTCCAAAAATCCGTTAAATCTGATTTTCAAGGTATTTTCATGGATGGGGTCTTGGAGCTTCAGCGTTAAGCTGCTATCATCATGGTGTCCAGACTGGAAGTCCAAACTTAATCTTTTTACTACAGAAAAAAGCCGTACGCATTGTATCAAAGAAACCTTACCGTGAACCAACAAATCCAATATTCATTCAATTACTTACTCTTAAATTTAGAGATCTGGTATAATGTCATTCAAATCATGTACAAAGCAAATAATAACCAATTACCTGTAAATATTCAGAGACTGTTTAAAAAAAGGGAATGCAAATATGAGCTAAGAGGTAACTCTGTTTTTAATAAGCCAAAGGTTAGAACAAATACAAAGTATCATTGCATGTCTGTCACTGGAGTTAAACTGTGGAACTGTTGCTCTGAAAATATTAAAACATGTTCAACTCTGAAGCAATTCAAAAAAAATGTACAAAGATGAGAAAATCTCCCAGTATCTCACTGTAAATGCTGGGAGATAAATTTGTAATAACTGAAAGGGTTTTTTGTCTACTTGTTCCATTTGATTTTCTTTGTTGATTTTGGGTAAGACTTGCATTTTTATGTTATTGATTTTAAAATTGTAATGGGGTAGGCACTATATAAGCACTAGCTTCAGCCTACACCCTTTCGGTTGTTCTTTTGTGTGTTCTTATTTGTGTGTTCTTATTATATTGTATGTGTTTATTATTATGATTACCGAATAAAAAAATCATTCATTCATTCATTCATTCAAAAATCATTACTCCATCTTGTCAATGAGCTTTAAAGCTGTGAATCTCTGGTCTGAACACGGACAAGGACCCCACCCCACCCCCACTCCCCCCCCCCCCGTAAATGAAAGATATGTGTTTGATGAGACGGGTGTGTGTGTGTGTGAAGACGCACAGCAGATAGACAGGTAGGAGTTAGGCATAGGAATATTGTTTGCATTTTTTTTCCCGGAAAAACACAGACTCCAATAGACAATACAGACTAACAGAATAAATTATTTATTTTTTTCCTTTCTGCTCAGTACCAAGTGGTTGGGGACCATAGGGAGTTTTCAAATGAAGGTGTGCAAATAATTTCCACATCTCAACTCTTTAACATGCATTCAATGCAATTTAGTTGTTGTAATGGATATTGTGTTAAAGTCTGTAACACTTATGCATATTGTGTTAAAGGCATTCAAATCAAGCTGCTCTTGGCTCACTTTACCAGCAGATGGAGCACCACACTGTGAGCTGAGAGCAACCCCATTTGAATCAGGCCCCCCCTTCCCCCGCTCAGTCGCCAGGGGACTGGCTGTTAATGAAAGTAAACACATACTGTATTTGGCAACTACACATTTATTTCTCACCTTGACCGTTTTCAGAAAAATGTTCCACTTTTTAACTTTCGAAGACAGAGGCAAAACTTTAATAAGATAAGATAAGATAAGATAAGCCTTTATTAGTCCCACAACGGGGAAATTCCAGGATTGCAACAGCACAGGGATAGCAACACTCAGAGCAACAATCAGAAGGCAAGAAAAAAAAACAAGCAAGCAAGAGCAGCTAATATACATATGTACATATTACTATAAAATATATATACACACACACACACACACAGACACACAGTGCAGAGCATTGTAGCTGGATGGAATAAATATATGAATATATGAACACACAGTGCAGAGCATTGTAGCTAGATGGAATAAATATGTAAATATATAAACACCCACAGTACGGAGCATTGCAGCTAGGTGGAATAAATATGCAAGTATATAAACACACACAGTGCGGAGCAATGTAGCTAGATGGAATAATATGTAGATATATAAAAACACAGTGCGGAGCATTGTAGCTAGATGGAATAAATATATAGATATATAAATATAAACACACCCAGTGCTGAGCATTGTAGCTAGATGGAATAAATATATAGATATATAAATATAAACACACCCAGTGCAGAGCATTGTAGCTAGATGGAATAAATATGTAAATATATAAACACACACAGTGCAGAGCATTGTTGCTAGGTGGGATGAAACAGCATAACCGTCTATTTAGTTATCCTACATGGTATGATTATGTGCCCATACATATTCTCACCCTCCATAGCGACCGGTATGTTCCTAGTTGTATGCCGGAGAGGACCATTGTGTAAGTCTATTGCATCTTTTGCAAAAAACTATTAGTTTGTTACGTCTTTTTGCTATCTCTGCGAGCAGCCCTGCTTAGGTTGTACAGTCTGACAGCCGTTGGTAGGAAGGACCTACGAAACCTCTCGGTTGTGCACCTGGGATGATGTAGTCTGCTGCTAAATGAGCTCCTCAGTGCATTCAGTATGTCCTGCATAGGGTGGAACTCGGACTCCAGCAGAGATGACAGTTTAGCCACCGTCCTTCTCTCTCCTATCTCCTCCATCGGATCAAGGCGTTGCCCCAGGACAGAGCTAGCTTTCTTAATCAGTTTGTTCAGTCTCTTCCTATCGGCTGCAGTAATGCCACTGCCCCAGCAGACCACTCCAAAAGTGATGGCTGATGCCACCACCGTGTCATAGAATGACTTCAGCAGCGCCCCTTGTACACCAAAAGACCTGAGTCTCCTCAGCAGGAACAGCCTGCGCTGTCCCTTCTTGTAGAGTGCATCAGTATTGTGTGACCAGTCTAGTTTATTGTTCAGATGAATACCCAGGTACTTGTAGGATGTCACCATCTCGATGTCTGTTCCCTGTATATTTACTGGTGCTGTGAGAGGCTGCCCATGCCTGCGGCAGTCCACCACCAGCTCCTTAGTTTTCCTCGCGTTGATCTGGAGGCAGTTCCGATGGCACCAGTCCACAAAGTCCTGGATAAGCCCTCTGTACTCAGCTTCATCTCCGCTGGAGATGAGACCAACGATCGCAGAGTCATCAGAGAACTTCTGTAGATGACAATGTGTTGTGTTGTGTGAGAAGTCCGCAGTATAAAGAGTGAACAGGAAGGGAGCCAGCACCGTTCCCTGGGGGGCCCCCGTGCTACTGATGATCGTGTCGGAAACACAGTCCCGGGTTCTCACAAACTGAGGCCGGTTCGTGAGGTAGTCCAGGATCCATGATGACAGGTGCTGGTCCACCCCTGCGCGCAGCAGCTTGTCCTTCAGGATCATCGGTTGGATGGTGTTGAAAGCACTGGAGAAGTCAAAGAACATGATCCTCACCATATTCCCGGGCTTCTCCAGGTGGGACAGAGAACGGTGAAGGAGGAAGATCACCGCATCCTCCACCCCAATGCCATGCTGGGAGGCGAACTGGAGTGGATCCATCGCTGGTTCCACCAGGGGGCGGAGATGAGCAAGGAGCAGTCTCTCCAGGGTCTTCATCAAGTGGGACGTCAAGGCCACCGGTCTGAAGCTGTTCAGGTCTTTGGGGTGGGAAGTTTTTGGTACAGGTACCACACAAGATGTTTTCCACAGCTGTGGTACCCTCCCCAGTTTCAGGCTCATGTTGAAGATATATGTCACAATCCCACACAGCTGGTCTGCACAGGACTTGAGGAGCTTTGCGCTGATGCCGTCCGGTCCCGACGCCTTCCTCGCCTTGATCTTCCTCAGCTCCGTCCTCACCTGGGTCTTGGTCAGGGTCAGGATGGGGGGCTGTGTGTTGGGAGTGGGGGGGGTGTCGGTGGAGTGGGGAGTGGGTAGCAGGACTTGATTTCTTAGAGGCAGCAGTGGTTGTTGTGCAGACAGGGGGGAGGGCGGTTGGTCAAATCTATTGAAAAACAGATTCAGGTTGTTCGCCCACTCCCTGCCCCCCGTGGCCTGGGGGGAGGTATTCTGGAGCCCCGAGATGGTTTTGAGGTTTCTCCAGACCCCGCTGATGTCGCTCTGTTGCAGCTTGTCCTCCATCTTCTTCCTGAAGCTGTCCTTGCCTTCTCTGATCTTTCTCCTCAGCTCCCTCTGTACGGACTTCAGCATCTCCCTGTTCCCCGACCTGTAGATCCTCTTCTTCTCTCTCAGAAGTGTTTTTATCTCAGGGTTGATCCAGGGTTTGTTGTTTGAGTGACGCCGTATGGTCTTGGTGGGAACGGATTTGTCCACACAGAAGCTGAGGTAGCCCGTGAAGGTGTGAATGAGGCCATCGATGTCCTCACCATGTGGATTGCAGAGCTGCTTCCAGGCAGTGGCTTCAAAACAGTCCTTTAGAGTGTCCATTGTCTCCTCAGACCATAACTCCACAGTGTGCATGGCCGGAGGTTGTCTGTGCACTAGGGGTTTGTACACCGGTCGGAGATGAACCAAGTTGTGATCCGATCTCCCAAGTGGGGGGAGTTGTGATGAGGTGTACGCCTCCTTAGTGTTTGCGTAGAACAAATCCAGTGTTTTATTGTCTCTAGTGTGGCATGTGACATACTGGGTGAAAGTGGGCAGAATGGGAGACAGTGAAACGTGGTTGAAATCGCCTGAGATGAGGAGAAGAGCATCTGGGTGTTCTGTCTGCAGCCTGCTGGTTACTGAATGGATGACGTCACGCGCTGTCCCAGCGTTCGCCGTCGGATTTGCATAAACAACAATGCAGATCACGTGTGAGTGTTCTCTCGGGAGATATGTAGGCCTCATGCTAACAGCTAGCAACTCAATGTCTTTGCTGCAGTGTCGTTGTTTAACAGTGATATGTCCCGGTCTGCACCAGTTGTTGTTAACATACATTATCACTCCACCGCCCCTAGTTTTGCCACTCTCTGGTGTTCGGTCAGCTCGTATCATGTGAAAACCCTCCAGCTCAATGTTAGCATCTGCTGCTAGTTCAGTTAGCCACGTCTCAGTAAACAAAAGGAGAGAGCACTCCCGGTAAGTGCTATCATAACGGGAGATAGCCGCTAGCTCATCTAACTTTCCCAGTATCGACCGTACATTTCCCATGACAACAGATGGAAGGGAGGGTCTGTACCTTATATTTTTTGTCCTCCGCCTTACTCCAGCCCGGCAGCCGCGGCGTTTTCGCCTCAGTTCTCTCGGTATGTCGAGTTTTTCCAGTGGGACCGGGTGGCGGTTAAATGCTAGCAGCTCTTCCCTGTTGTATCGAATCCTGCTATAAACAGTGGCTCCGTCCACCGGCTCAGGAGACATTTGGGACGATCTGTGTGTCCGTGATATAAGTGGGGTGAAAAAAAAAAAGTGATCAAAAGAGAGAGGAAGGGAAAAAAAAAAACTCGGAATCGAGCCGCTGTTGCAAAAGGCAGCCGACTGGTGTGGCGCCGAGAGAATGTCTGGAAGTGTCTTGAACGGACTAGCAGCCCACTCACCAGGAGTCGTGGTGACCAATCACGTGCAAGCCCTGCAGGCCGCTACTTAGAATATTCATAGATCCGCGCATACTTAAGTAGGTGCAAGATTTAAAATCGTTTTCCAAGCAATTCTATAGCAATGAAAGGGTTTTTTTTGTGGGTAAAAAGACACAATATACTATTTTTGGGTAATACATATTTGTTTTTGAGGTGGTTTTCGAGTCGCCGGAGTGCGTCTTTAAGGTCCCAAATGCAGAAGTTGAGGGACCGTGACTTAGGCTCTCTATACAGCTTTTTCTGCTTTCATGAGAGATGTCAAATCTCGTAGTACGTGTTGTGGGCAATGACGATAAAGGCATTCAGTCAGTTCAGTCACACCGTACATGTTAATGTGGGGCCAACCGGGATGGACAAACAAACATAAAGCAGAGGATTTGCACATGTGGGCTGAACAGGGAGGCTGTCCTGGTCCAAAATCATGTCTCCCACACTTTCATTCCACGGGATGGTCTTGGCTCGATAGCAGCTGGCAACAGTCACAGATGCTGTAGATGCCGAGGGGATTGAAAGAAACTTTTTTTCCTCAGTCGCTGTGGTAATAATCGTGACACACAGTTGTCTGCTGTAGCAGCTTTCAGATTCATTTCCACTTTCTGTCACTGTGCTGTGATGTGGTGATGGCTACTTCATTACGCGTTTATCCAGGTTTCCCTATTCATATGTCTGCCGAGCAGAGATGAGGTGGGCAACAACCCACGCTGCTTGCAGGGTCAATGTCACCAGAGAACCTAGCCTGGGTGACCCTATTCAAGAGAGGGAGGCAACCCTGGTCTTGCAGGGTTTGCCTGGATTGCCGGGGTAGTTTGAAAGGGGTATTAGACCATGTCACCCTTTATTACAGAGAAAAAAAAAGGAAAAGAGCATTTCATAATGAGCTGTGATATTAAACTTTCTACAATCTGCATTTTTTCCCTAGAGTTCTTTGTGAAACCATTTGAAAAAAGTAATTGCTGAGAAGTTTTAACATAAACCACACAGTATATAGACAGGATGCATTGGAACAGAATTCTTGGCAGTTACAGGACAGTTACCACAGCAACACAGCACTACATGGCAGTCACATGTGACAGCTTTATTTTGTATGCAGCAAAACATAAAAATCACACAAAAAGTTAAGTCACAGCAGTGCAACATAGTACCTTTTTTCTTACTTTACATGTTAATGCCACACCATTCACTTGACTGTAGTGATGTGTGGGTAAAGACCAAGAAGCACATGGTAAGTGCAGAACTGATTCAGAGCCTTTAATATTTATTTAATTTTTTGCCAATTAATACAAGATGGAATGATAAGATTAACTCTCCACAATGCAAGCAAGTACTCTGTGTACTGCTGTGATTGAATACTGTGGCTGTGTTTGGAATGTTCACTCACTCACTCCCTCCCTACTCGCTTTATAGTGAATTTAGATATAGTGGACTATATAGTAAACTCAATATAACAATAAAATTAACAGCTATCGGACACGACTGGGCTTGTTTTTGCGGTGCGGTTAATGACGTCATCATGGCGAGACAGTAAAACGTAGCAGACTAATGGTGGTAAAAAATGAATACCTGCATGTAATTTGAAGTAAATATGTATTAAATCAAATCATTTTTGCTCAATTAATAAATACCTTAAGGTAGTTTGTTGTGATGTGAAGCTGTCCTCTCACTGCTCCATTGGATGTGCATTGCATTATGGCAGGGCTATTCAATTACAAAGTCAGCTGGACCACAATTTGAAACTGGACCGCACATGTTCAGTGATCTGTTGAATATAACAAATTTTTTGAATCCTGTATTTTATTGTCATTTCCATACATTTTTTTTTAATTTATGATGTTTGTTAAGTGATTTTTAAAGAGGATTGCTTGCTAATTTGTAAATTTGTTGAATTGTTCCATTTTTTTTCCACAATATTTTTTTATTGAACCTTTTTTCACAAACATGGCACAAACAGTCAAACACTAACACTAAAGTAATTTAAAAATTAAAAAAAAAACAGTAACAACAACAAAAAAAATGTACTAAAAACAACAACCATTAACAAAAGCAAGTCAACAACAATGCTCCTCTGTTTAGTCTAGGTAATCTATTACATAAGAATACATAATATACATTCACCAGTTTGGAATTTGCAAGGTCCACACATATCATTCACCTTCTTCTTCAGAAGTTATGTTTAATTTCTTTACATAATCAATGAAAGGTCTCCATATATTCTCAAACACATTTTCCTTTAATTTCAGTATATATGTTATTCTTTCTAGTGGAAGGTTTGTTAACATCTGTCTTAACCACTGAGTCACATCTGGTCTATGAGTCTTTTTCCACAGTAGTGCAATACATTTTTTGGCATTAAGCAAACCGAGGTCTATGAATGCTCTTTCACTCTTATTAAAGTTATGTTTTTCTGGATATAGACCCAACAAAAACAGCTTAGGGTTCAATGTGAATTGTTTTGAAATTATTTTTTTCAATTGTTACCCTCACCTCTTCCCAAAACATTCTGATTTTTCTACATTCCCATAAACAGGGAAATAGGGTTCCTTTACTTTCCATACATTTTGTGCATGTATCTGGTATGTTTTTGTTATATGTATTTAACTCCACTGGTGTAACATACATCGCATTAACCATTTAAAATGTATCAGTTTAAAACGTACATTTATTGATTTGGTTTGAGCTTCTCCACAAGCCATTTCCCATTGTTCCTCTGAAATTTCAATTTGCAGGTCTTCTTTCCAATAATTCAGTCTTTTCTGTGAGTTTTCACTTGAGAATAGTGTCAATGAGTTATAAAACTCTGAAATAATACACTTTCTCTTACTATCTTTCATCAAAATTTTTTCCAAGGATGAATAAGTAGGTCGGGTGAGAGTATTATTTTGATTTGATCGAATAAAATTCCTAAGCTGAAGATATTTTAAAAAATGTGTTCTATTAAGATTGAATTTAATCCTCAGTCCTTCAAAAGACATTATGTTATCTGAACGTGACAAATATAAGTCTTGAATCTTTTGAATCCCTTTTAAATTCCATACTTTAAATACAGCATCCGCTCTCCCTGGTGTAAAATATTGATTACCCCATATTGGGCTAAATTGTGACAGTAAGTGTGGTTCTTTTAAATATTTTTTGGTTTCACACCATATTTTGATCATGTGCTTTACAATTGGATTTTTAACTTGTTTCTGTAATTTTTTATCCGAGTCTGAGTATATGAATAAGGGAAGAGGTACAGGTAAATTGTATGATTCCATTTCAGTCCAGTGAGGAGAATCATTTGATGAAAAATAATATGTCATAGACCTCAGTTGTGCTGACCAGTAATACAACAAAGTTTGGACATTTCAGACCTCCACGATCAAATGGTAAATATAGTAAGGACAAACGTAATCTAGCCTTCCTATTGTTCCATATAAATTCCACTAACTTTTTTTTTAATTTTTGAGAATGGATCTGAAGGTGGTGGTAAACGAATGTTTTGAAATAAAGTATTTTTGGTAAGATATTACTTTTAAGTATATTAATTCTTCCGATCATTGACATTGGTAGTGGCATCCATCTCTGAAGTAACTCATTAATATCTGTCATTAAGGCTTCATAGTTGGCATTGGCGACTGATTCTAGCTTAGGCAAAATTTGAATTCCTAAATATTTAAACTGATTTACAACATTGAATTGATTTACCTCAGGAGCTGGGTGATTTCTCTGGGTCTCATTTAGCATTAATATTGAAGATTTTGTTTTATTTATTTTATATCCTGATATTTCCCCAAAGTTCTTTATTAAATTTAACAAGGTCGGAATTGATTTTTTAAAATTCGACATAAACAAAATTATGTCATCGGCATACAGGGAGATTTTATGTTCTGTTGGTCCTACTTTAATTCTATATATTTGTGGATGTAAACGTACTGCCATCGCTAAAGGTTCAATTGCCATAGTAAACAGTAAAGGTGAAAGTGGACAGCCTTGTCGACATCCTCTATTGATTTTTATTGATTTTGAGATATTGCCGTTTGTTAGGATTTCTGCTGTAGCATTATTGTATATTATCTGGACCCATTTTATGAAATTATTTCCAAGTCCAAACCTTTGTAGGACTTCAAAAAGATAGGGCCATTCGACCCTATCAAAGGCCTTTTCGGCGTCCAATGATAGGAGAGCTGTATCCGGTGCTTCTTTATTGGAATAAATAATATTAAATAGTCTTCTTACATTATGGAAGCCTTGTCTTCCCATTATAAAGCCATTCTGATCTCGGTTAATAATATTTGGTAATATTTCTTGTAGTCGTTTTCCTAAAATTTTACAGATTATTTTAAGATCAGCATTTAATAGGCTTATTGGTCTCATGTTTTCACATTTATTAGGGGGTTTACCTGGTTTTGGCAACAGTATAATTAAGGCATTATTCATGTATGGTGGTAAATTACCATTTTGAAATGCTTCTAAAAGCATTTCCAAAAGTGGTTTTATTAATTTATTCTTAAATTTTTTTATGGAGGTCAACTGGAAGACCATCTGGTCCTGCTCTTTTTCCTGATTTCATATTATCAATGGCTTGCCCAACTTCTTCTTGACTAATTTTAGACTCCAGTATCTCCCTGTTTTCATTTGGAATACACGGTATAGATAATCCACCCAAAAACCCATTTAGTTTTGTTAAGTCAGTTTCATTTTTTGTATCATATAGTTTTTCATAATAATCTCTAAAGGCACTATTAATTGCTAAAGGATCTATAACTACCTGTCCGTTACTTATAATACTAGTAATTGGTGTTTTAAATTCTAATTGTTTAATCTGCCATGCCAAAAATTTTCCTGATTTTTCACCTTGTTCATAAAAAGTTTGCTTCAATCTTAGAAGACTCAAAGCAGCTCTATTTGCTGATTTTTTTTTATCATATTCAGCTTTCAGAATCAGTAATTTGTTCTCTAACTGTGGGTTACTTCCTGCATACACCTTTTCTTGAAGAATTTTTATTTTACGTTCCAATTGGACTCTCTCCTCTCGAGTCTTCTTAGATTTTGAACCTGTATAACTAATAATATGCCCCTAATAAAAGCTTTGAAAGCCTCCCACTTTATACATGCCATTGTTTGTGTAGTATTAATATCAAAGAACTCATCTGTTTTTCTATGTACTTAAATTCCTCATCCTGAAGCCATTTATGCTGAAAATGCCACCTACCTGGATCCTTTGTCAATTTCTTATCTACATATATTAGACAGCAGGGTGCATGATCAGAGATCACAATGTTATCATAGAAACAGTTTTGAATCTTGGACCTTAATTCTGTAGAGATCAAAAAGTAGTCAATACGTGAGAATGTCTTATAAGTATTAGAATAACAAGAATAGGCTTTGACTTGTGGTTTCATTTCTCTCCATATATCTAGCAATCTCAGTTCTTTCATAAAATGATTAATAGTCATCCTACATCCATTGTGCGTACAGTACAGTCCTGTTGATCTGTCTATACTGGGATTCAATGTACAATTAAAATCCCCTGCTATTATATGTTGCCCTGTAAGTGATGATAAAGTGAGGAATAAATTAACAAAGAAGTTTTGATCATCAATATTGGGGCCGTATAAGTTCACCAGATTTATATTTTCTAATAACAAAGATCCTTGAATGATTAGATATCTTCCAAATTTGTCTCCAATTATATTTTTCACTTGAAATGGGTCTGTTTTGTGTTTGAGAATCATAACTCCCTTGGCTCGGGATGAAAATGATGAGGTGAACACATTACCTTGCCATCTTCTCCTAATTCTTTTTACATCCTCCTCTATTAGATGAGTTTCTTGTAAAAATACAGTTTTTGAATCTATGTCTTTTATTTTATTCATAACTTGTTTAATTTTTTTTAGATTTTGTAGACCTCTGCAATTCCATGAAGTTAAATTAAGATTAACGCTTTGATCTATGATCAATAAGGAGTTTGAGATTACCTTGCAATATGAACATGCTCATACAGAGAAGCAAAAACATGGATGATAGAACATTCATCCTACAAACCAAAACAAAAACAAATTCCCCTTCCCCACATTCGTGGTAATCCCCCCCCAATCAAAAAAAATTCCATCTCCCGTTATAGCTAGTGACTGTTCCACACCTGCGAGAATCAGTCAAACCACTCTCTCTTTCTCCTCTCAATCACCCTGACTCTATTTTTTGACATGACATTAACTCTCTTCTGTAGTTTTTTCAACATAACTTCAAAGTTTTATAGCAACTTTGTACATCATAGCTTTTTTTTTTTTTTTTTAATACAGTCTGTATTTTGTAGACATGTTATATGTTTCAGATCAATCAGATGCCTGTACAAATGCTTAAATGTTCTACCTTTATCATGTTCATGCTTAGCTCCCACCAGTTTCCTTTTGGATCTGCTTAATGAGCTCCTGCGCCTCTTGAGGGGTCTTAAAGATGTGGGTTCTCCCTTTATATGTGACCAGCAGTCTTGCCGGATGAATCACTCCATGACGAATCCCGAGGTTGCGCAGCTCTTTGCGGGCGGGGTCGAACTGCCTCCTTAATTGTTGAATTCCTGTGGCCAAATCTGGGTAGAACCGCACCCGTTGATCCTGGTATTTGATTTCCCCTTTAGCTCGCGCCGCGTTGGTGACCGTCATCTTGTCTCTGTAGTTGAGGAACTTCATAATCAGCGTCCTCGGTGGTGTCTTATTATCTCTCGGTGGGCCAATTCGGTGAGCGCTCACCGATGACTGCAGGTCCGCGTTGTTCAGCGCTTCTGGAATCCACTTTTCCAAAAAGGAACATGAGCCCCGTCCCTCCGCTTCCTCCGGGAGGCCCACCAGCCTCAAATTATTCCGTCGTGAGCGGGATTCCAAGTCCAGGATGTTATCTTCCAGACGTTTCCATTTTAATTCCAGTGTTTGCAGATTAGTTTGTAGGCTGGTGACGTCATCCTCAGCGCTTGAAATTCGGAGCTTCGCCTGTGATACTCGTTCCATACAGTCACTTATTTCCTTTCTCATTCCTTCTTTCGCTGCTATAATCCCATCAAATTTAGACGAAAACTCTGTTCTCGTGGAGTTGATGGCAGTGAGCACTGCGTTTGTCCCCTGTTCAGCAGTTCCCGCTCCGCCGCTGGCTCCCTCCTCCGCCATCGTCTCTGGATTTTTTTTTGCTTTGCCTCGAGCGTGGAAGTCTGTTAGCTTGGGTTGTTTTGTTGAATTACTTTTTCCTCCACCTAATTTCCCAGCCTTGGTTTTTACCATATCCGCGCCTAAATGCTGGGATGGGTTTTTGTTCCAATTAAGAGAGTTTTAGTAAACTTTTTATTTTTAGGAGGAGAGCAGTGTGAAACACGTCTTCCTACGTGGCCGCAATAACCAGAAGTCCACTGAATTATTCATTTTATTTTATTTTTTTTGTTTTATTTTTTTAATCCCCTGCCGGTTAAGACCGAAGGGGTAAAAGACCAGAGGGAGATTATACTATGGGGCAGTTCGTCCATCTGTCTGTTCGTCTGTCCCACTTTTGTGAAATCAACTCTTTCAGTTTTGTTCCCATTGTTTTGAAACTTGCAGTTTGGCTCCAGATGGATGATTTTTGAAGGAATTATAAACCTTGAGGTCAAGGTCAGAGGTCAGTTTTTCCCTAAATCTTGTAAACACAGTAACTACTGAAAGAAATTATGTAGGCTTTTCAAATCAATACCATAGTTGGATCTAAGACAAATCTTGGACATCTTACACCCTGACATGGGTATGGGTTTCGGGTCAAAAGGTCAAAGTTAATATTCTATTTGTACTATTACTATAGAATGAGTAAAGCTAGGGTCACCAAACTTGTTATACAGGTTCACCTTGAGACCCTGACCTCTGACTATGGGTTCGGGGTCAAAATTCGGTGTGTTCGGGTGTTTATATATTTACATATTTTTTTTTTTCCACCTAGCTGCAATGCTCCGTACTGTATGTTTATATATCTACATATTATTCCATCTAGCTACATTGCTCCGCACTGTGTTTATATATTTACATATTTATTCCATCTAGCTGCAATGCTCCGTACTGTGTGTTTATATACTCATATTTATCCCATCCAGCTACAATGCTCTACACTGTGTGTCTGTGTGTATATATATACATTTATAGTAATATGTACATTTGTATATTAGCTGCTGTTGCTTGCTTTTTTTTTTTTTTTTTTTTTTTTTCCTTGCCTTCTGATTGTTGCTCTGAGTGTTGCTATCCCTGTGCTGTTGCAATCCTGGAATTTCCCTGTTGTGGGACTAATAAAGGCTTATCTTATCTTATCTTAAAAGGTCAAAGATTAAGGTTGCCATTCCCTGTGCCCTATTACTATACAACAAGTAAAGCTAGGGTCACCAAACTTTGTACACAGGTTTACCATGTGATCCTGAAGTGTGACTATGGTTTTGGGATCGCAAAGTCAAACCTCAGTGTCAGTCAGTGCCAAATAAACTATATTTCAACAGCAAAGAAAGCTAGGGTCACCAAACTTGGTACACAGGTTCACCTTAGATTCCTGGCCTCTGACTATGGTCTTGGGGTGAAAAGGTCAATGGTAACATTCCTTTTGCACTATTACTATAGAACGAGTAAAGCTAAAGTCACCAAACTTGGTACATAGGTTCATCCTGAGACCCTGACCTCTGACTGTGGGTTTGTGGTCAAAGGGTTAAAGGTCAAGGTTAGAATTTCCTATGCCCTCGTACAATAGAATGAGTAAAGCTCTTTAGGGTCACTAGGGCTGTCGTGATAACCGCAATTATGTAGTACCGCACTATGGACAAGCCTACCGCGGAGGATAACGAACAACTGTGGTGTTCACTTTTTTGTGTGTGGCTATACAGTGGTGTGAAAAAGTGTTTGCCCCCTTCCTGATTTCTCGTTTTTTTGTATGTTTGTCACACTTAAATGTTTCAGATCATCAAACAAATTTAAATATTAGACAAAAATAACACAAGTAAGCACAAAATGCAGTTTTTAAATAAAGGTGTTTATTATTAAGGGTATCTGAACGAGATATCACTGTATCTCGTTGTTCACTTATGTGCCCATATTGATTATTAAATAAATTGTTAAATGTTAAATGTATTTTTATTGCCAACAGTATGTTTGCATCTGGTACTGTGGAAGCTTTCACAGCACCGGGTGCTGCCACTGCCAGCACCATGTGGGGCACTCTCTCCCCAGACGGACTCCAGCAGGCAGTTAGTGGCAGAAGTGTTTGGACGAATTGCTAAATACAGCCATGACAGTGAGCACTGAAAGGGCACAAAGCGTGTTACTTCCTTCTGAGCGGAGTGTTTATGTTCCTGACAATTGAGCTTCGAGGGCGAAACAGTTACTGCGTAGTGTATTGCTTGTTTGAACGTGATTTTTTGGACAGTGTCAAAAATCCAAAAATCACAGAGACAAAAGCCACTCAGGGTCCTGTACAGAGGCTGTCCTTTTTATACAGTATAAGCTGAATGTTGCTGCAGTCTCCAACCAGTCCATACACCCTGTAGTTGAAATACTGGAGTTACCACCATTGCTTTATGAAAATGAAGACCAGAGCTCCGCACAATTGTCACACACGCACATAAAGTTGAGTGCGGAGCTGCAGCACGTTTCTCACAGCTTCCATCATTTGCCACATAAGTTATGAACCCTGTTTAAATTCCGAGACCACAGGGTCCTGAAAACATTTGCAGTAATACCACATATTGCTGTGTTGAGCTAGCTACCATCACCATAGGGGAATTTCCTCCACCGTGACAGCCCTAAGGGTCACCAAACTTGCTACACAGGTTCACCTTGGGATCCTGCCCTACAACTATGGGTTGTATAAAATTATTTTTGTTGTATATGCAGAGGTGATAGCCTTATTATAATTTGGTTTTTCCTCAGTAATTGCATGGAAAAAATTGAAAACTGCTCTCCTTTAGTAACATATTGGGATCTTTAAAGAAAATGGAGTCGGGAGATATTGTACTCGCCTCAGAGTGCTCTTGTTGCAGAAATTATAGCCCCTATTTCACCTCAGTTAATGGACAGTAACTTGTGAAATTAACTCCTACAGTTTTGTTCCAAATGTTTTGAAACTTGGTACCATGGTTTGATACTTTGATGATGCACATATTGCAATTTGACTCTGGTCGGATGACCTTGAGGTCAAGGTCAGGGGTGAGTTTTTCCCTAAATCTTGTAAATGGAATACTGAGAGAAATGATATACGTAGGCTTTTCAAATCAATACAATAGTTGTATTTAATGTACATCTTAGATGACTTACACCTTGACCTGACTATGGATTTGGGATCAAAAGTTCAAAGGTCAAAGTTAACATTTGCACTATTACTGTACAACAAGTAAAGCTATGGCCACCAAACCTGGTACACAGGTTCACTGTGTGTCCCTGAAGGGTGACTCAGGTTTCAGGATCACAAAGTCAAAGGTCAACATCAAAATGGCATATAAATGGCGTTCACTTATATAGTGATTTTTATCTCAACAACAAAGAAAGCTAGGGTCACCAAACTTGATACACAAGTTCACCTTGGGATCCTGATCTACAGCTATGGGTTGTATATGACTATATTTGTTATATGTTCATGGATGATTGGTTTATCATAATTTGGTTCTTCCCCATTAATTGTATGGAAAAGTTTAAAACTGCTTTCTTTCAGTAAGATATTTGGATCATCAAAGAAAACGGAGGCAGGGGATATTGCACTCGCCTCAGAGTGCTCTTGTTACATTTTGCTAAATATCTCGGTGGATGTGTGAGGTGGTCAGTATCAAGGGGATATACAGTGTTCTGTACATGCATTGTATTAGTATTCAGATGATGATGAACTTTTTACTACTTCATTTCAAGTTACCTGTATATCATGAGAGCCATATTGGTTTGTGGTGGACTGAAAATTAAGTCTATATACAGTAGGGATGAGTTGATCCGATCCGCCGTATCGGTATCGGGTTCGATCCAGGCAAAATGGCTGGATCAATATTGGTAAGGAATAAAAGGAATTTACCGATCTGATACATTAATAGTATTGAAATAAAATGAAGGTGCGGTCATGTTCTCAGCTGCGCTGCGTGTGGCTTCTGTGCTCAGCCGCAACGAGTGTCATCTCACTGGAGCCTGTCTGTGGGACTCACCTCGGTATGTTGCTGTGTGGTAACAGCATTTACAATTTTCTTTGTTCTTTTTTCATCGGAACATCAATACCAGCCACTTGATAAAACACTTGCAAAAGTATCACGGTAAAGGAGTTTGCTGAATTCTGTCAATAACTGAGCAGAAGGAAGTGCTTTTCCAGCTCGGAGGCTGGACGCTAAAAGTGAAACCTAAGCAATAGGGCTTACCTTTTGACAGAGAGTTAGCTGATGAGAGGTAAGTGACAAGCATAAATAGTAAATTATAACGGTGAACTGGAAGCAGGACTAGAACAAGGGTACAGGAAATGGAACAGGAATGACTTCAAAATAAGAGCAAACCTAAAATCTAAGAATGGACACAGAATAATATCAGAAACACTACTAAAATAAACCGAGGACCAGGAGAATACTTATAATAATAATAATAGTAGTCAAAAATACAACTTAAAGGGTTAGTTCCTTTATTTTCAGATCTACAGCATTTTTTGCCTCATGCATAAAGTGGCACTTTGAATTTCATCTGAATGTTTATTGAAATACTCAGCTTCAAAGTTTTGCATGAACTTGCACTTAAAACTTCAGAATGCATGTTTACATAGTGCTGACCAGTGAAATGCTGCCAATATTGCAAAGTTTAAAATAAGAAAAAGCAGCAGCGTTGCGGAACCGAGTTAAATTTGTAATATACAGTGGTGTGAAAAAATGTTTCCCCCTTCCTGGTTTCTCATTTTTTTTGTATGTTTGTCACACTTAAATGTTTCAGAACATCAAACAAATTTAAATATTAAACAACGATAACGCAAGTAAACACAAAAATGCAGTTTTTAAATGAAGGTTTTTATTATTAAGGGGAAAAAAATCCAAACCTACATGGCCCTATGTGAAAATTGATTTCCCCCTAAACCTAATAACTGGTTGGGCCACCCTTAGCAGCAACAACTGCAATCAAGCATTTGCGATAACTGGCAATGAGTCTTTTACAGCACTGTGGAGGAATTTTGGCCCGCTCATCTTTGCAGAATTGTTGTAATTTAGCCACATTGGAGGGTTTTCGAGCATGAACCGCCTTTTTAAGGTCATGCCACAGCATCTCAGTGGGATTCAGGTCAGGACTTTGACTAGGCCACTCCAAAGTCTTCATTTTGTTTTTCTTAAGCCATTCAGAGGTGGACTTGCTGGTGTGTTTTGGATCATTGTCCTGCTGCAGAACCCAAGTGGGCTTCAGCTTGAGATCACAAACAGATGGCCGGACATTCTCCTTCAGGAATTTTTGGTAGACAGCAGAATTCATGGTTCCATTTACCACAGCAAGTCTTCCGGGTCCTGAAGCAGTAAAACAGCCCCAGACCATCACAGTACCACCACCATACTTGACTATTGGTATAATGTTCCTTTTCTGAAATGCTGTGTTACTTTTATGCTGGATGTAATGAGACACACACCTTCTAAAAAGTTCAACTTTTGTCTTGTTAGTCTACAGAGTATTTTCCCAAAAGACTTGGGGATCATCAAGATGTTTTCTGGCAAAACTGAGACGAGCCTTTATGTTCTTTTTGCTCAGCAGTGGTTTTCGTCTTGGAACTCTGCCATGCAGGCCATTTTTGCCCAGTCTCTTTCTTATGGTGGAATCATGAACACTGACCTTAACTGAGGCAAGTGAGGCCAGCAGTTCTTTGGATGTTGTTGTGGGGTCTTTTGTGACCTCTTGGATGAGTTTCTCATTTGTTCCAGAATTTCTTTGGATAGCAGCATGATGTGTAGCTTTTGAGGATCTTTTGGTCTACTTCACTTTGTCAGGCAGGTCCTATTTAAGGGATTTCTTTGATTGAGAACAGGTGTGGCAGTAATCAGGCCTGGGTGTGGCTAGAGAAATTGAACTCAGCTTTCCAAAGATGTGATAAACCACAGTTAATTTATGTTTTAACAGGGGAGGCAATCACTTTTTCACACAGGGCCATGTAAGTTTGGATTTTTTTTTTTACCCTTAATAATAAACACCTTCATTTAAAAACTGCATTTTGCGTTTACTTGTGTTATCTTTGTCTCATAGTTAAATTTGTTTGATGATTTGAAACATTGAAGTGTGACATACACCAAAATGAGAAATCAGGAAGGGGCAGACACTTTTTCACACCACTGTATTCTTTGACTTTTAGATTTGTGGATTTATATGTGTGCAAAATGCAACCAGTCATTACCAAAGTATGTTCTGTACTTTTGTTGTTTTAAATAAGAGAGTCGGTATTGGGTTTGGATCGGTATCAGCTGACACTCAATGTCTCGGTATTGGTATTGGACTTGGAAAAAGTGGTATCAGCTCATCCCTAATATAAAGTCAGTTCTTCCACACAAGAAGTAGTATTAAAGTTCCAGTAATGAATATTTTTTGAATACCTAAATCTGAAAAACCTGTTAAATTTCAAATGCCTTTTTTTAGTTGTTCTTTAAAATCATTCTTACTTTTAAACCCCAGGTTCTGGAGGAGGAACTCCACAGTGCCCGACAGGAGCTGCTTCTTTTGCAGAGCAATAATAACCATCTGTTTGGTCAGCTTTCTGCCAAAGACAGCGAGTTAACTGTGAAACAAGAGCAACTTGATCGACTTCGGTAAGCTTTATTAAGTGAAGAAGTCTTTTTCTTTTAGTTTCAATTAACCATTGTAGGCTATATTTTTTGTGTTGTTTAATAAGTTAAGGAACAAATCTTCTATGTGTATAAAAACTGTGTTTATACCTCATGTTACTTTCTGAAGGAGTTGGTATATTGCTTTTTGCCGATGTGAGGCTTGGGGGTGACACAGATTTCTTCCACTCTGGCTCATCTAAAGCCACTTGATAAGCCCTGCATAGTGGATATGCTTTAAAGGAAGGAGGAATGGGAAACCAGGCGGGCTTTGGCTAAGCTTTAGTCGATATGATAAAAACTGTGAGAACTGTAGGAGCCTTAGTGGTAATCGCAACCTTTTTTAACTACTTTTCTGTTTTAAATCCAGAGGCAGTCTGACATGTCAGTCACACCAGACCTAGAGACTGTTCTTTCAGATTTAGCATGGTGATTAAGGATGTCCTGATAGGTTTGAGGAACACTTTGTGGTAATTCTATGGGAAGTCAGATAGAAGGAAATGGGAGAGATTTTGGATTGTGATGAGTGTTGCCATGTTAAGAAATTAGGTGATCATTATAAGAATTGAAACAACAAACTTCCATTAACAATATTACAGTATGACATTTTTTATTCATTTGTGATTATCTTTTTACAATTTTTTTTGGCTTGTTGTGGAGAAATGAAGATTTGTTTGTTACAGTTTATATTTTTAATGATCATTTAATTATTAAGAAAAAAATGTTCTGAATACTGGGGTCCAAATGTTCAGGAGCAGTCTAGAGCAAATAGTCAAGTATTCTGTACATTTGTTTAAATATAAATTTAAAAGTCAGTAATATAAAATGTAACATTTGTTTTGTTCATGCAAGTCTTCAACTTTAGCGGGCTTTTGCACCAGACTTCCCACTGTTTGCCATTGTTTTTGTTAGTTTCTGTCAGCACATTGTCTGTTTTTTACGCTTTGTGTCACACCATTGTTTTAGAGGAATAAATGAATGAACGGGGAGGGTGTGTGTGTTCCATAGGGATGTGCAGTGGATGGGGGGAGATGTGTCAGTCTAAAGATTTTTATTCCATCCATATTTTTATTTTCATCACAGACTTAAGCAGCGGGGAAAATAAGTATCGAATATGTCAACATTTTTCTCATTAAACATATTTCTGATGGAGCCATTGACCTGAGATTTTCACCAGATATCAGTAATAACCCAAGTAATCCATACATACAGAGAAATCAAGGCAACTGTGTTCAAAAAGCAAGTTATATTTAATAAAGTGTAATGACACAGGGAATAAGTATTGAACACACAAAGAAAAAGAGGTGCAAAAAGGCATAGAAAGCCAAGAAACCAGCTGAAATCCATCAGAATTTAGGAAGCCATCCCATCTCCCATCAGTGCAAATTAATTTCAGCTGGTTAAGTCCTGACTGATAGTCACAGACCATTTTAAAGGCTATCAGATGTCACACCACAAAGAACTCTCTTTAGACCTTCGCAGCCTTATTGTTGCAAAACATAATGATGGCATTGGTTACAGTTCCAGTGAGCACTGTTGGAGCCATCATTCGGAAGTGGAAAGAACAAGATTTTGCCATAAACCAACCACGACCAGGAGCTCCTCGCAAGATTTCTGACAGAGGAGTCAAAAAATTATCAGAAGAGTTATCCAAGAGCCAAAGACCACTCGTGGAGAGCTTGAGAAAGACCTGGAGTTAGCAGGTACTGCTGTTTCAAAGAAAACAATAAGTAATGCACTCAACCGACATGGGCTCTATGCCCACTCGCCTTGCAAGACTCCATTGCTGAAGAAAAAGCAGGTTGAAGCTCGCTTAGTTTGCTGCACAACATTTGGGCAAGCCAGTAAAATACTGGGAGAATACAGTCTGGTCAGATGAGACCAAAATTGAACTTTTTGGATGCCACAACACACAACATGTTTGGAGGAGAAATGGCATTGCATATCAGCCCCAAAACACCATACCAACAGTGAAGTTTGGAGGTGGGAGCATCATGGTGTGGAGTGTTTTTCAGTACATGGTGCAGGCAGACTTCATACAATTGAAGGAAAGATGAATGGACAAATGTACAGAGATATCCTTGATAAGAACCTATCGCCATCTACCAAGATGCTGAAGATGAAATAAGGGTGGACATTTCAGCAAGACAATGATCCCAAATACACAGCCAAGGAAACGCTCAACTGGCTCCAAAGAAGAAAAATAAAGCTGCTAGAATGGCCCAGTCAGTCACCTGACCTGAATCCAATTGAAAATCTATGGAACAAACTGAAGATCAGAGTTCACAGAAGACACCCACAGAACCTGCAAGATTTGAAGACAGTTTGTGTGGAAGAATGGGCAATGCCTCTGCTGAGTTTCTCCATACAGGAGGCGTCTGGAAGCTGTTATTACCAATAAAAGCTGTTCTTCTAAATATTAAATGAATTTTACCAAGCGCGTTCAATACGTATTCCCTGTGTCATTTCACTTTATTAAATATAACTTGTTTTGTGAACACAGTTGCCTTGATTTCTTTGTATGTAGGGATTACTTGGGTTGTTACTGATATCTGGGGAAAATCTCAGGTCAATGGCTCCATCAGAAATATGTTTAATGAGAAAAATGTTGATGTGTTCAATACTTATTTCCCTCGCTGTATTAGGCATTAATGTGTTTATTTTTAGGGGAATAAATGAATGAACAAGGAGTGTGCAGCGTTTTTACTTTTCACTGTAACTCCCCAGAGAGACAGGAGATGCATCCACATCTGCCTCGGCCATGTGCCCCTGGGTTTACAGCCAGGCTGAGGCCACCTGCATAGAGGTGGGCAATATGACCTAAAAATGATATCACGACAGTTCTGTAAATTTTTGAGATAATATTTTTTACGATATTGCAGAACACAGCTTTTTTTTCTTTTAAATTTATGTGAAAAGGATGGTTTCGCAAGCCAGCATTTTTTACCTTCAACATATTCAGGAAAAACAAAACAAAAACTCTTTTCTCCAGTTTATAAACAGTAGATTTAGTTTAAAATATTTTCCATCCATTGCCGGTCCCAAGCCCAGATGAAAAAGGAGGACGGTTGAGCGTGGGGTCAGCTACCCCACCCTGTAAACCCTGTGAATTACGGAAATGTCAACAGAAGATCAACACACCCTATTTCTGGAAGAGGAAGGTCCTTCGACATCTTGAAGAAGTATGAAGCCGTGTGGTGAACGTCACAAGTCCGTGGAAGCTACAAGGTCGACCAACCTTCTGTCAACCAGAACCATCACCATTGGATTATGGAACGTAAAGACCATGTATGAGACAAGAAAGACAGCACAAGTGGCAGCAGAAATAAGAACCAACAAACTGTCTCTCCTAGGCATCAGCAAGACAAACTGGATGGGACCAGGACAGAAGCGCTTACTGACTTGTGAGTTGCTAGTGTATTCTGGACATGAAGACAAGGATGCACCATATACTTATGGAGTGGCACTCATGCTGTCCGAGATGGCATAGAAAGCATTGATTGGTTGGCAGGCTCACAGTCCAAGAATCATGTGTGCAACTTCACGTACCAAGAAGAAGAACATAATGAACATCATACAGTGTTATGCACCAACAAATGACAGCGAGGAAGAGATTAAAGACTTGTTCTATGACAGACCGCAGAACGTCGTGGAGGCCTTCCACGAGAGATGTTACCATCATCATGGGTGATTTCAATGCAAAGATCGGAAGTGACAACACTGGGTATGAAGGTGTGATGGGTAAGAATGCACAGGGAGAGATGAACAAGAAGGGAGATTTCTTCGCCAATTTCTGTGCCTTAAACAACTTGGTCATTGGAGGCAGCATCTTTCCACACAAAAAGATCCACATGAACACATGGGTGTCACAGAGAATCAGATCGATCATGTCTGCATTTCTAAGAGATTCAGAAGATCATTACAAGATGTCAGAGTGAGAGGAGGAGCTGACACCATCTTCTTGTTGCCAAGCTGAAACGTAAGCCGAGGAAGAGCTGGATGGTGTTCATGTTAAAGAGGCAGAGATTTAATCTGAGCCTCCTGAAGGACCTGAAGAAACAAGAAGACTTCAGACTTGCAAGTTTCAAGTCCTACAGGAACTGTATGAAGAGGTGGACCTGGAGACGTAGTGGAAGAAAGTCAAGGAGTCATTAGTGTCAACATGCCAGGAAGACCTGGGCACCAAGAAGACAACAGAAGGACTGGATCACCACAAAACGCTAGAGAACATCAGGAAGAGAAAAGAGAAGAAAGCACAGGTCAACAACAGCAGGATCAGAGCAGAGAAGGACAAGGCACAGACAGAATTTGCTGACGTAAACAGGGAAGTGAAGAGGAGCATCAAGACAGATAAGCACAACTTCATTGACAGCCTGGCAGAAGAGGCAGAAGAAGCAGCAGGAAGTGGGAACATGAAGACTCTCTATGATACAACAAAGAAGCTAGTGGGCAAGTTCAACCGACCAGAGAGACCAATCAGGGACAAGGATGGTATGACATCATAGGAATAGAGAAGCAACTAGACAGGTGGACCAAGCACTTTAAGGACCTACTCAACAGACCAGTGTCAGACAACCACCCAGATGTCCAGCCAGTTGAAGCTGAACTTCCCATTAACTGCGGCAAGCCCACAAGATAGGATATCAAGAAAGTGCTCAAGCTGATCAGAAACAACAGGGCAGCAGGACCCGATGACATTCCTGGAGAGGCCCTCAAGGCACATCCCGACAATGGTGGAGATACTTCACTCCGTCTTTGGCAAGATCTGGGAAGAGGAGCAGGTTCCGGAAGACTGGAAAGAGATACCTGGTGAAGATACCCATAAAACGTGACCTCAGCTAGGTGTAGTAACTACCGGGGCATCATGCTCCTGTCAGTTCCTTGGGAAAGTCTTTAACAGGACTATCCTGGAGAGAGTGAAAGACATTGTTGACCCATAGCTACGAGATGAGCAGGCAAAATTTTGTCAAAAGATCTTGCACAGATCAAATTGCAACACTGTGAATAATTGTCGCTAAAGTGGAACCCATCTCTCTACTTCAACTTTGTGGACTGTGAAAAGGCCTTTGACAGTGTGGACAGGGAGACACTGAAAGATCCTCAGGCACTATGGCATTCCAAACAAGATCGTTAGGCAGACCAAGAACTCTTATGAAGGAATGTCCTGTAAAGTCATCCATGAAGGACAGCTCACCAGAAGCTTCGATGTAAAGACTGGAGTGAGACAAGGCTGCTTGCTTTCCCCCTTCCTGTTCCTTTCTGCCATTGACTGGATCATGAAAACAACCACAAACCAGAAGAGGATCGGGATACAGTGGACCCTGTTGAGACAGCTGAATGACTTGGATTTTGTTGATGACTTGGCACTACTGTCACACACCAGGCAGCAGATGAGCACAGGCAGCAGAGAGAAGACCACAGACCTGGCCATCACATCCTCACAGTTAGACCTCAACATCCACAAGGGCAAAACCAAAGTGCTCAAGATCAGCACCATCAGTAATGAGCCAGTATCCCTGCACGGAAGTCCCTTTGAGGAGGTGGAGGCCTTTACCTACCTGGGCAGCGTCATCAACCAACAGGGAGACACGAACGCAGACGTCAAGGCACAGATAGGCAAGGTACGGGCAGCATTCATCCAGCTCATGAACATCTGGAGTTCAAGAGTCCTCTCACAGCAAATAAAGATCAAGTTGTTCAACTCCAATGTCAAGTCCATCTTTCTGTATGGAGTGGAAACCTGGAGGACAACCAAGACTACCATCAAGAGAGTGCAGACCTTCACTAATACCTGCCTCAGAAGAATCCTCCAGATCCACTGTCCAGAAGTCATCAGCAACAACAAACTCTGGCAAAGAACCAACCAGCTGCTGATTGAGGGCAAGATCAGGAGAAGAAGATGGGGATGGTTTGGGCACACACTACATAAGCCAGCCACCAGCATCAACAGGCAGGCTCTTAGATGGAACCCTCAGGGCAAACGGAAAAGAGGACAGCCAAGAAACACCTGGCGACGTGACCTTGAGGCTGACGCCAAGAGGATGGGCCATACCTGGGAACAACTGAAACGACTCGCCCAGGACGGGGGAAGCTGGAACACTGCTGTTGATGGTCTATGCCCCAGGAGGGGTGGAAGGTCTAAGTAAGTAAGTAAATATTACAAAAAAATAATATAAACCTTTACGTCTTAAGTGCTCATAGATGTTGAGATTTATGCTTAATCTCTTTACCTGCATTGTAACTGTCATTGCACAGACCTCTCCTGGGGCTTTTTAGCTCTCGTCACACTGAACGGATGCGCCCCCCCCCCCGGGTGGTTGAATAAAATCAAGATGAAGTAGCCAAAAAGGGAAAGAGAATACAGCTACAGACACTGAGCGGCACATTGTTGAATGTTAACACCACTCAAGTGGTGTTAAAAAATGCAGGCAGATCATCCACATTGCTGCACCGTTTTTTAAAAATATGCCAGCAGTCTGAAATAAAAACTGAAACTTAAATATTTCCACTCAACTGGATGCAGATGGAGCAGCAGCTTCTTGCGCCATGTTTGTTTTTTCATTTCTACGGTAACACATCAGACCCCAAATATGGTGATATTCATTTTTACATCGTATGAAAATTTATACCAGTATTACCATGAACTATACGATATGGCATACCCCTACTCCCGCACCTTGCCTACGGTCACGGTTCTAGCCCAGCGAGCTCCTCGACTGCCACCCGTCAGCCCCTGGCAGGGGCCCCAAGAGTGGGATCGCTTCATGGCGGAGGTTGGTGATGGATGGGAAGCTGCGCCAGATCTCCGTCCTGCCTGCCTGGGAGGGACTGGGATAGAGAGCCACAAACCTCGGCAGACTCCCACACGAGATGAGGGGGACCCTTGGTTGGCGAAAGTAACAGGAGAGGGAGCATTCCATCCCCCCACGGGATGGGAGCGACTTCGGCACCACCATTAATGATCCTTCCGTTTTAGGAAAGTTGATGAAAATTTACACGGGCATCGTCCTCGTTTCCTGAAGTGTCAAACCCATTCATGTCTGTGTGTTGCATCCGTGCGCACTACATTAAACCATTCAGCTGATTTTTGAGCTCAGCATTCTTCGCATTTGTTCTCTCTAAAATAACTAACTGGGCACCAGCTGTGATTGAGGTCTTTCTTATTACCAAGCAGTGTTACTGTTTTGCATTTTGGCTGTCACGCAAAGGCTCTTGCCAGTGCAAAACCCGTCTTAAGCCATCATGACCAGAGTTCACTTTAGATAATGTGCCTCTTTGGATTAAAGAGATGGGCAGGAGCACTTTGGATTGGATTATTCAAAACACACCTCTGAATAATTAGACTGGCCTCTTCGCACCATGCACCCGGCGGAAAATTTGTTTCTGTGCTGTTGTGATAAGAAAATGAACTTTGAAACGGCCATAAACGCATTCTGCATCACTGACAACTGATGACTGACCGCATCCTTGTAATATAGCCCTTTGTCTTTCAATTTTTTTTCTCTCATAAATTTACATCTTTTAAGATCTTTTTCCTATGAATGTACAGTTCTTATAAACATGCCCCCCCGCTATTGTACTTTTTTTCCCCTAATATTTACAAATTCTTATCAGTTTAGAACTTTTTTCACATGAACAGTTTTTGTGATGCAAATTTAAATCTTTTCTTATGGATTTTTCAAATGTATTCATGTAAACTTATTATTGTGATTTTTTTCCTCCTAAATTTGTAAATGATTTTTTAGGGTAAATTTGGTAAAGGTAAGTTTGAAATCCATCTTTGCTGAAATTGAACATTTTGGGGGGAAAAGCAAATATCTGAATACTGTAAAAACCGGATATCATTGTAGTTAACAAATATTCTGAATAATTGAATATTTGGATACAGCCATACATTTAATCAGTGCAAATTTTTTTTCCTTTTGGCTTCTGTAAATTCAGCTTATTTGGAGAACTGCACTTGCCCTGTAAGTTACATAAGCACCACTATTATTTTGCACTGTCCCATGTTGTGTATCATGTGTTTTTGTGCACACCTGTAGTCGTGACTTTACAGAAGTGCAGACTCTGTACCGACAGAGCACCGAACATGCAGCAGAGCAGAGCCATCTAATCAAGCAACTGGAAGGACTCAATCTAGACACACAGAAAGTTTTGCGGAACCAGGAAGAGGCACGTTCTGCTGACACCACCTCCTATCAACAGGTACATGTATACTAAACCTCAATGAAACTTGTTGTTGTTATAGCCTCCTTTGTGTACACCACTCAGGCCTACTCACAATAGCTGTAACTTACAATTATTTTTCTGCAGCCAAAAGTTCTCAGTGTCCAATTGAAATAAATTGGTTTAAAATCTACCATTACATTTGTGCTTTGTATATTGAGAGAATTTTTGCTTTTCCGTCCCTTCCTGTCTACTTATGTATGTTGACAGCAATATAAGGAATTGAATCAGTGCTACCAGGTTCTTGTGTCTAGTGAGGCCAACCTCCGTCAGAGTCACCAGGACCTCAGCAGTCAGCTGGCTCAGAAAGACCATCTTATCTTGGAACTACAAGCCCAGCTGCAGCAACAGCAACAGGAACTCTTACAACTTCAGCAACAAAGGCAGATGCAGCAGACAGCAATTCATTCTACACCAAACAAACAAACCAACTTGAAGGTAAGACCTTCTCTCCTTGTCCTTAAAGGCCTTCTGCCTGTATAAAGTTTGTTATAAAAGTCATTTAAACTTTATTTTAGGTGTTAAAATGTTGGTTTCTTAAAAATTTCCATCTGTCATTTTCAGACTACTATGGTCATGTTATGACTGTCGATTCAATAGTCCATTGTAGGGCTGTGCGAAATGATGATATATATCGGATGAAAAAATAAAAATGTCTATCGTTACATCTAACTCTGTATGTATGTATGTGACAATATGTATGGGTACATATTCATACTATGTAGGATAACTAAGCAGACAGTTATGCTGTTTATTCCATCTAGCTACAATGCTCTGCGCTGTGTGTGTGTATATATATTTAAATATTTATTCCATCTAGCTACAATGCTCCGCACTGTGTGTTTATATACATATTTATATAGTTATATGTACATACACTGCCGTTCAAAAGTTTGGGGTCACCCAGACGATTTTGTGTTTTCCATGAAAAGTCACTTTTATTTATCACCATGAGTTGTAAAAAGAATAGAAAATATAGTCAAGACATTGACAAGGTTAGAAATAATGATTTGTATTTGAAATAATTTTTTCCTTCAAACTTTGCTTTCATCAAAGAATCCTCCATTTGCAGCAATTACAGCATTGCAGACCTTTGGCATTCTAGCTGTTAATTTGTTGAGGTAATCTGGAGAAATTTCACCCCACGCTTCTAGAAGCCCCTCCGACAAGTTGGATTGGCTGGATGGGCACTTCTTGCGTACCATACGGTCAAGCTGCTCCCACAACAGCTCAGTGGGGTTTAGATCTGGTGACTGCGCTGGCCACTCCATTACAGATAGAATACCAGCTGCCTGCTTCTTCTCTAAATAGTTCTTGCACAATTTGAAGGTGTGCTTTGGGTCATTGTCCTGTTGTAGGATGAAATTGGCTCCAATCAAGCATTGTCCACAGGGTATGGCATGGCGTTGCAAAATGGAATGATAGCCTTCCTTATTCAAAATCCCTTTTACCCTGAACAAATCTCCCACCTTACCAGCACCAAAGCAACCCCAGACCATCACATTACCCCCACCTTGCTTGACAGATGGCATCAGGCACCCTTCCAGCATCTTTTCAGTTGTTCTGCGTCTCACAAATGTTCTTCTGTGTGATCCAAACACCTCAAACTTCGATTCGTCCGTGCATAACACTTTTTTCCAATCTTCCTCTGTCCAATGTCTGTGTTCTTTTGCCCATATTATCTTTTTCTTTTATTGGCGAGTCTCAGATATGGCTTTTTCTTTGCCACTCTGCCCTGAAGGCCAGCATCCCGGAGTCGCCTCTTCACTGTAGATGTTGACACTGGGATTTTGCGGGTACTATTTAATGAAGCTGCCAGTTGAGGACCTGTGAGGCGTCTATTTCTCAAACTAGAGACTCTACTGTACTTATCTTCTTGCTCAGTTGTGCAGCGGGGCCTCCCACTTCTCTTTCTACTCTTGTTGGAGACTGTTTGTGCTGTTCTCTGAAGGGAGTAGTACACGCCGTTGTAGGAAATCTTCAGTTTCTTGGCAATTTCTCGCATGGAATAGCCTTCATTTCTAAGAACAAGAATAGACTGTTGAGTTTCACATGAAAGTTCTCTTTTTCTGGCCATTCTGAGCGTTTAATCGACCTCACAAATGTGATGCTCCAGATACTCAACCTGCTCAAAGGAAGGTCAGTTTTATAGCTTCTCTAACCAGCTAAACTGTTTTCAGCTGTGCTAACATGATTGCACAAGGGTTTTCTAATCATCCATTAGCCTTCTGACGCAATGAGCAAACACATTGTACCATTAGAACACTGGAGTGATAGTTGCTGGAAATGGGCCTCTATACACCTATGTAGATATTGCACCAAAAACCAGACATTTGCAGCTAGAATAGTCATTTACCACATTAGCAATGTATAGAGTGTATTTCTGATTAGTTTAAAGTTATCTTCATTGAAAAAAAACAGTGCTTTTCTTTCAAAAATAAGGAAATTTCTAAGTGACCCCAAACTTTTGAACGGTAGTGTATGTATATTCGCTGCTCTTGTTTTTCTTGTCTTCTTGATTGTTGCTCTGAGTGTTGCTATCCCTGTGCTGTTGCAATCCTGGAATTTCCCCATTGTGTGACTAATAAAGGCTTATCTTATCTAACACGCTATCGTTTATATTGGGATTTAAAATGCATATACTCCATTTCTTCAGCAAAACTCCTCACACAGTTTGATCAAGTGCTACAGTAGAGTCAATTAAGAAACTACAATTGATACAGAATTGAGCAGCATGAATAGTACTCTGATGTAATCATAGAACTGACATCTGTGTGATGCACAAAACTGTAAGGGGCAGATTTAAGGCAGTGCAAATTAGCGAGTGTGCAAATTAGACAGAGCGCCTCAGGGAGTGGCCAATTTTTGCCAGTGATCTACTAACAACACGCAAAATTATGAACATAGACGCAGACACTTCATTTCAATAATGATCACCCATCCACCAAAAGCACTGCAAAATTGCACAGAGGCACACTTGATGAGGAAGCATCAACAAAGGCACAGCCAGTTCGGTGGAGCATAGTTTTTGTAATGCTTTTTTAAAGCTTTTGTTTAAGCGCAAACCCCAATAAAATAGTTTATATTTGTTCATCATATATCAAAGTTTTGATTTTCATTTCACATGGCAGACTCCTTTGTTTAATATGTATAAATTAAGGACTACTTATGACTAAACTGATTACTGACCAACATGTTATATTTTATTAACACAAGAACCATCAAGCTGGTCTGATGGAGACTCTGGGGTTTTATTATGTGAATAACTTTGTTTTAACAAAATCTACAGGTCTCTCAGTCCATGACTTTTCATAAATACTGTATGTGCATTTTAGCTTTTCTGAAGTCTGGAACATAATAAACCATTATATTTATTTCACTTATTCCTCAGACAGCCACAGCAGAGATTGCTGTCATTGAGTTACTACGATGTTGCAATGTTGGGGGACATTATGGATCTGTGCTTTTCATTTTATCCACTCCAGGTAGGAAGGGCTATCCTATTTTATGGATACAAATTCATTGTTTAGGAAAGCTTTTTCATTTTATTTATTTGACCTTTATTCTACCAGGTAAAATATTTGAGAGCAATTCTCACCAGGGATGTCCTGGTGTGTCATCGTATGTACTTAATGTTTGCTATTATTTTTGTTCTTAATCCTATTTGTGGAGAGATTTTGCCCCGTGATGTAAAGTGCATTATAAATGAAATAAGTTATTATTACACTGGTCAACACCAAATTTATTGTCTAAGTTTTTTTTAGCTGATTAAGGACAATTTTGATGTGCTGAATCCAAAAATCACATTGGTTTTGCTCAATCAGGTCAACTTTTTGAACTATGGCCACATGTTTTTTACGTTTGTTTACATGTACGGGTATTTTCACTTTATATGATGCAAAATTCTTTTTTATTTCTTGAAATTCTCGAACTCTGAAGAGTTTGCATATACCAGTTTATGACATGATATTATAAATTGTCATGATGGCTGATTACTGTTGGACTCTGAAGAGAGACATCCCTGCTGCTGAGCATTCTAGAGGTTCGAATAAATGGAAGTTGAAGCTTGGAATTTTGAACAATGATGACATAACATTCAATTTACATGTACTTACCTTTATCAATGTCTACTATTCATTTTACAGTAATTGAAGTTTGTAACATTTAATCAATAAATTGTGTTAGAAAATGATTTTTTTCTCTTAAATTCTATTTCGGATGAGAAATATTAACAAAAATCAACCGATACTGTCACAAAAATGTAATCGATTTAGTCAGAAGATCAGATTTTTAAAAAAAATCAACTTAGCATAAAAACCTGACCTGATCGAGAGAAACGGATGTCATTTTCGGATTCAGCGGTGCAAAACTGTCTTAAATCAGTTGAAAAAACAGATAACTTACAAAAAAAATAATTTTTGTAACCCTGTGTTATTATCATTATTATTAGGCTAAACAAATGAAATTAAAAAAAAAAATCCTCTGCCGGCTGATGTCCAGTTCAGCACAGCACCGATCTCTGTGAGATTGTGTCATATCCGGCTCTAGGGAGCCGGGCAATCAGAGCCAGGGACAAGCCAGTGAGTCGTGATATTTTATTCAGGGTAAAGGGGAAGGGATGAGGAGAGCACAGATACTCATGCAGAGGTACACTCACAGGTTGCACAGCGCAGAGGTAAGCAGCTCGTACCGGACGTGGGGGTAGCAAGACGTACATACTCACAGCGGGATACAAACACAGGAATGCTGCAAGAGGAGTATAAGCTGACACCAGACGAAGGGGCTTCAGCTTAGCAATGTGTTTATGTCGCAGCCCCGAGTCATCGAGGCTGCTCCTATTTATCCTCATTGGCAGCGCCCCAGCTGATGAAGACTAATTGGCCCCAGCCGTCCATAATGCTGCCAGCTGGGGGCCAGCTGAGACGCTGCTCAATGGGAAGCAGGGATGAGGGAAAACATGGGCTGAGTGCCGAGACGGCATCTCAACCCATGGTGACAGAGCCCCTCCCTCAAGGTCGGGCTCCTGAACGACCAGGAACATCCCAGCCCCCCCCCCCCCCCCCCCACCTAGGGTGGGAGGAAGGGAGGCGGACCGGAGGGGAAGAAGCCAAGGGAAGGACAACACCAATGGGGCAATGTAGGGTAGCGGGAAAGAAAAACCCAAATACAATACTGACAAAACAGAATAATTAACCCAGGTACAGATGGAGAAGAACTGGGTCAGCACGCCAGTTACATACTACCCAGAGAGTACCAACCATGCGTGACCCAGAGCAAGGAAAAAAGAACCACCAAAAAGGTACAGGGCAAAAAATGCTGAGTACGGTTAAATAAAGGGGAACCTATACACAGCGCTAATTTAAGTACATACACACACAGTCACCAAGAAAAGTGAGGGTGACTGGAACAAATGACAATTATAGAGCATGGTGTTACGGAAAACAAGGCACATGACTCTATAATGAACCAACAGGACAAAAAAGAAATACTGAGTGCAGGCAAAGAAAACCCCCCACACACACGAATATATAAATACCCACAGTCACCTAAAGAAATGAAAGTGACTGGAATAAATGGATAACTGCAGAGCATGGTGTTACGGAAAACAAAACATAACTACAATGCAAAAACGGGACTAAAAACATAGTACAACAAGTAAAAATGCTGAGCATGAGCGATGGAAAACACAGCGCTATAAAAATGAATCCACCAACAGGACAAAACATTACACCCGAGTGACCTTAATAACAAAAGAAAAAGTGACACCCGAGGTGAATGGCAGGCAGAGTCCAAAAATAGCCGAGATGGCTCCGGAGATCTCCCCGCCCATTGTCCAGCTGGCGAATCAGGGGAAGAGAAGTGTTCGGACGGCGAACTCTGGACCCAGATCCCAGGAATCCAGTCCACCGGCAGCCGAACCAGGCTGCCCAGAGGGAAACACAGACCAGTGGGGGGAACCAGATCACCGAACCGAAAGTTCTGTGGGTCGGGTCGTCGACCCGCATCACTCAACCACCAGGACCGTTGAGACGGGCGAAGGATCAGAGCGGATCCCGGTGGAAGAGGCTCAGGGGAGAGCCGATGACGAGGGCGGCGGGCGTCAGGCCGCAGGAAAACGGCCACCTCCTCACCGGACCTGGACAATACTGGGGCAGCACCCACGTCGGACCCCGATCGGGCCTCAGGCGAACCCACGTTGGACCCCGACTGGGTCTCGGGCGAACCCACGTTGAATACTGCACCAGAACCGACCTCCAACGTTGAACCCGGACCCTCCAGCACCACGAGGAACAGCAACTCCTCGCCGGTGACCCTGGAAGAAGGCTCAAAAGAGAAAACAGAACCGGGATCAGGATCACCGGCAGCGCCAGAACCCGGCGAGACGAGCTCAGACGCAGCGGGCGGCTGCACCCTGCTCGTCTCCCCTGGAGATAGGCTGAAGTGCTCAAAGATAAAAAGAGAGAAAAGAAAGGAGAGCACTCGCCTGATCTCGGGTTCTGACGCCGTCCAGGACTGCGAAGATCCAGGATCCGTCGTCAGGTCGTTGTCAGGCTCCCATCTAGCCGCGTCGGGCCCCGCAGCCAGCACGATGGTCAGCGCAGCTTGAGATCCCTCCAGCTCAGGTAACCCCGCCGACGATCCACTCGGCGTGAAGCCAGAAGAATCTCGTCCCGCTGGACCGAACCGCTCCTCCGTGGAGACCCGGGGACGCTCAATCGTCGGCGTAGACTCCACGCAGCAGTCAGTCCCCCTCCTCCGTCCGCAATGTAGCTGCGGAACCACAGGCCCTCTCCATATCCCACCACGTTGACTCGGAGCCGGGGACCGCTCGGCGGAGAGAGACACAGAGGATGCGGGATTAGGAATACAGGTTACAGCAGGTGGGGAGAGTTCAGGGAGCTGCGAACCCTGAACTTCTCCTCCAGGGATGTGACAGAGCAAATCATTAAGCAGGTGTGAAAAAACAATGACTTGCCTGCCCCCTGGAGGTTGAGTATCGCCTGCTGTAGTGGATTCTGCTTCTTCCTCTCCCCGCCCGGCAATAACGGAGGACCCCCCGGGAGTTCGTCTGAGGATCGCTCGCGTTGTCTCCAGCAGAGAGCTCACCAGACCGGAATTCCAGGCACACACAGCAGTCAGAAAGCGCGTCGAGGAGGAGGGGAAAACAGCCGGGGTGAGCCAGCCCGAATGTCCAAGAATGACAGCGGGGAAATGAGGCTCAGGGAACGGGGCTGTAGAATCTCCACACAGACGAGGCGAAGAGGTGACAGCTGCGTGGGAGGAACTGTCCTGACGATGGCCCAGAACTGGATCCGGACGAGGTTCGTGCAGAGGTGACTCGGCGATGTGATGGCGGCTATTCCCGGGGAACGAAGCGAGGGGGAAACCCAGGATTCGCCGCTCCAGATTGGAGATCGAGGCGAGGAAGGCGCCGAGCACGGGAAAGCTTCGTAGCCCTGAAGTCCTCTCCATCAACCTCACTGCCGCCGCCACATGCCTGAAGGTGGTGACAGGAAACACAGTGGAGCTCGCGACAGCCACTCGACCCCAGACATAACTGCTGTCAGCTGCGGCTCCTTGAAGGGAATCCCGAGTGACGTGCGCAGGTCGGGGGAAGTCCTCTGGTTGGCGCGAACTCCCGGACTGGAATAGCGGCAGGAACGGGACTCCGAAGCGGGGAAAGACGTCGCCCACTTCGACTCCCTGCCGGGATTTCCATCCACCCCGTGGAGCTTCTCTCGCTGTGTACCTGCAGCGTCTATCCTGGCACTGTCCTCCAGATGGTACAGAGAGTGAGGGTGACAGTCCAGGAGTTCCTCAGCACGGCCCGGATGCCAGCGTCTCGCGTTGGAGGCGTCGTGCAGGGTGAAGAATGTCCCGTCGACAGCCTCCGAGATGGACCTCAGCTCGTCGCCCTGGCGCCGGAAGTGACTCCTGGGAAACGGCATGCTAGCAGCGTTGACACCCGGACAGAAAGGTACATTTCCACAGCGACTCACGGCCGCCGGCAACTCTTCTGGCTGCGACATACTGTCATATCCGGCTCTAGGGAGCCGGGCAATCAGAGCCAGGGACAAGCCAGTGAGTCGTGATATTTTATTCAGGGTAAAGGGGAAGGGATGAGGAGAGCACAGATACTCATGCAGAGGTACACTCACAGGTTGCACAGCGCAGAGGTAAGCAGCTCGTACCGGACGTGGGGGTAGCAAGACGTACATACTCACAGCGGGATACAAACACAGGAATGCTGCAAGAGTATAAGCTGACACCAGACGAAGGGGCTTCAGCTTAGCAATGTGTTTATGTCGCAGCCCCGAGTCATCGAGGCTGCTCCTATTTATCCTCATTGGCAGCGCCCCAGCTGATGAAGACTAATTGGCCCCAGCCGTCCATAATGCTGCCAGCTGGGGGCCAGCTGAGACGCTGCTCAATGGGAAGCAGGGATGAGGGAAAACATGGGCTGAGTGCCGAGACGGCATCTCAACCCATGGTGACAGATTGTTTCTGTTCTTATTAATCTGTTCTGTCATGCCAAATAAAGTCATGCACAGGGAGAAGCTTCTGTCTCTCTGAACACGCACCCTTGATTAAGACAAGTTTTTTTGGATGTTAAATCCTGGCACATTTAGCAGGAGACTGACAACCACAAACCTTAGTAAATCACCTTGCGCCAGTCATTTAATTACTCCCCTCCTTCAAATTTGCGAGTTGACATGACAACTCCCACAAATACATATGCAATGAAGCCAGGCGCAACATTAACATAGTCCACGCCTTTCCACTGCTAACTTTGCCCTGCGCCCTTTAGTAAATCACAACAGTAGTTTTTAAAGCCAAAGCAGGGTTTTGTGATGGCGCACCACATTAGTAAATCTGCCCCTGAATTGGATACCAGTAAATGATAGATTGTTATATTCACTGTTAGCATTTATTAGGAATATCTCTGTCACAAATGCTATATAGGAATTTGTCTTTCAGCGTCAGACACAATTATGTTACTAGACATGCTGAGGCAAATAATTTCACCCTACCTGCCAACGCCATCAAAAGAACAGTCATTTACAGAGGAATGTATGAATGGAATCTGCTCCCCAGACATATCACACAAATAAATAGCATTATTCACTTTAAATCATTATTAAAGCAATATCTTTGAAATCATTGTCAGATAAAATAATGGTGATCATGTCTATTTGATTGTGAACTATAATTACCTCCGCCAGGCCGAAAAGGCCAGGAGGAGGTTATGTTTTTGCCAGGGTTTGTGTGTTTGTCTGTTTGTCTGTTTGTCTGTCTGTCTGTTTGTCTGTTGGTTAGCAAGATAACTCAAAAAGTCTTGGACGGATTTGCATGAAACTTTCAGGCGTTGTTGGAAATGGTACAAGGAAGAACTGATTAAATTTTGGGGGTGATCCGGTTCACCGTCTGGATACAGGAATTTTTTTAAAGCATTTTTCAACACTGTGACATAGGGCCATTTTCAACATGTGCGCAGGCGCAATGGAGGCCACTGGGCGTCGTGTCTGACCAACACAAACTCCGCCTTCTTCAACGTTTTACCCACAAAAGCATGCGGAAAACACTGCTGGCCTCGGACCCCCAGCGTGCCTGTGCCAGCCATAGGCGCTGCGCACATTGCGCTGGTCGTCGTGTCTGACCAACACAAACTCCGCGTTCTTCAACGTTTTAGGCACAAAAGCACGCGGAAAACACTGCTGCCCTGGGCCCACCAGCGTGCCTGCTTTTGCGCCACGCTGCAAAACCTGACACGGACACCTGTCCGCCGCCCCATTATTTGCCACAAATTCCCCGCCCAGCTATAGGCGCTGCGTAAAAACGACCTCTCTGCCGGGGAAGACTCTAAATTCTGTTTTGCCGCGGAGCGCAACCCCAATATAATATAAAACCCACGGCAACCTGTCTAACCAATCTGCATCCGTCAGTGGAGGAGATGGACACACCAACACTTCAGTTTATTACCTCCGCCAAGGAGGCAATGCTTTTACAACCGTAAAACGGGGCTATAAGGGACGGCGGGGTAATATGGGACACTTTTCTAAATGTAATTCTGCTTTTTTAATTTTGCTTCCGCCTAGATTTGATGAAGGATTCATGGATATTTGACAATAACAACACAACTCAGCGTCCTGCTCAAAATAAAAAAAGCAGAATTACATTTAAAACATTTCCCACAAAAGTGTCCCTTATTAACCCGCCGTCCCTTATAGCCCCATTTTACACTACTGAACCACTAATCCTATCACTATCACATTGATTGTCATTCATTAATTGTCTGTTTATTGCACTGTCCATGCCAAATAAACAAATAATCATTGTGAATCCAATTGCTACTCATATCTTTTCATGCTCAGGGAATCTGAAAACGTACACACAAACACTCTATGGGGGGAACTGTGCCGCTTGGCGGAGGTCTGCGCTCTCCGAGTGCTTTTCTAGTTAATAACTAGAATTGTTATTGATTATAATGGCTAATTATCAGTGGTAACATATCAGTTATTATGATTCATATCCAGTGTTAAGAACTATGTTATGATATTATATAATAATATGTAATATGTTACCATGTTATATGTTATACTGTATATGTGTAAAGAGTACTACATTGCGTCATATACATGTCTGTTTTGTTCCCTAGATGTCTATCTTGCACACGTCTGCTCTTTTTATTTTCTGTTCTGTTACTTTCAGGTAACAGTTGCATCTTGAAAATTTATTGGGACAACTGTTGCAATATGTAATTTGTTATATTATATGTACTGTGTATACCCTGAATTTTGGACCCTAGGAAGAATAGTGGCAGCTATTAGCTGCAGCTAATAGGGATCCTAATAAACAAGCACACACACTACTAGTCAGTGCCCTGCCTCTCTCCCCAATGCACGCAACAGAACAGCTGTGTGGGTGAGTGGCCAGGCTTCATTCCAGTGATTAGCACAGCAGTTAACTCGAAACTAATGGTTTGGTCAGATACAGTAGCCGTTGCTTCTGTGTGTCAGGGATGTCAGACGGGATAGTCTTCTAACCTTGTTTTAATTGGAGGCAAGTCATGTTAACACCATCTCACTCTAATTAATAAACAGCAAATGCTAAATGATGATGCTAAGTTGTCGCTAAGAGTGTATCAGACCATTGTTTTTTGGTTTAAATGACTACTGAGTTTCTTAGTTTTTTCTGAAAAAAAAATTATTAAAGCTGCAAAAGTTTGTGATAGGTGCACATAAACAAAATAAATAAACTAGAAAAGCTCTCAAAGAGTGCGTACCTCTGCCAAGGCTCCTTCCGTCGCCTCATGGATAACCTCCAAATTATAATGGGCTTTGTGTGTAGGTCTATAGCCACTTCTGGTGAAAATTGCACCAAAGTCTGTCCATTAGATTTTGAGTATTGTGGCAGGGTAAATGGACTGAAGGATGCAGGCAGAGCTTTGGTCACAACACGGTTTATTTAACAAAACAGCCAAAAAAAAAAACACTCCAAGGCACTCTCATTTCAATAGTAAAAAAGCCTTTATTCAAATGGCTTTGGTCCTATAAACCTGTTAAAATCAGTTAAAAGCTCCTATGCGTTTTGGCAATCAACCTTCATCATGGAGTCAAACATATACAGTGGGGAAAAAAAGTATTTAGTCAGCCACCAATTGTGCGAGTTCTCCCACTTAAAAGATGAGAGGTCTCCAATTTTCATCATAGGTATACCTCAACTATGAGAGACAAAATGAGAAAAAAAAAATCCAGAAAATCACATTGAATGATTTTTAATGAATTAATTGGTCAATTCCTCCGTAAAATAAGTATTTGGTCAATAACAAAAGTTCATCTCAATACTTTGTTATATACCCTATATATATATATATATATATATATATATACTGTATATATATATATATATATATATATATATATATATATATACCATATATTTTTTAAAATAATTCTGTTGAGCCACAATTCAAAAGCATTGCCTGATTTTCATTGGTTAATTTTCATAGAATTTTTATTTATTACCACTTTTGTCAGATTCAAGTTATTTCTGTGACCATTATGGGTTTTTCTTTCATTAACAGAGGGGTACCAACAATTTTGTCCACGTCTGTATGTGGAGTTTGCATGTCCTCCCTGTGTCTGTGCGGGTTTACTCTGGGATTTCTCCGGTTTACTCCCACATGCCAAAAACATGCAAGTTAGGTGAATTGGCATCAAACGGGGGATTCTAAACTGTCCTACCCTGCCTCTCGCCCAAAGATGCTGGTATAGCCTCCCCCCCCCCCCCCGCGACCCAAAAAGAATTAAGTGGAAGAAGATAAATGGACGCTGGTATCGCGATATTTTAAAAGGTATCGACCACCTGGTATCGAACTATCAATACTTGAGTATCGATACTAACGTAAAAGTAACAGAGCATTTCACAAAAGGAACATCATACCAGCAGTAAAATATGGTGGTGGTAGTGTGATGGTCTGTGGCTGTTTTGCTGCTTCAGGACCTGGAAGACTTGCTGTGGTAAAGGGAACCATGAATTCTGCTGTCTACCAAAAAATCCTGAAGGAGAATGTCTAGCCATCTGTTCGTAACCTCAAGCTGAAGCGCACTTGGGTTCTGCAGCAGGACAATGATCCAAAACACACCAGCAAGTCCACCTCTGAATGGCTTAAGAAAAACAAAATGAAGACTTTAGAGTGGCCTAGTCAAAGTCTTGACCTGAATCTGATTGAGATGCTGTGGCATGACCTTAAAAAGGCGGTTCATGCTCAAAAACCCTCCAATATGGCCGAATTACAACAATTCTGCAAAGATGAGTGGGCTAAAATTCCTCCACAGTGCTGTAAAAGACTCGTTGCCAGTTATTGCAAACGCTTGATTGCAGTTGTTGCTGCGAAGGGTGGCCCAACCAGTTGTTAGGTTTAGGGGCAGTCATTTTTTCACACAGGGCCATGTAGGTTTGGATTTTTTTTTCCCTTTAATAATAAACACCTTCATTTAAAAACTGCATTTTGTGTTTAGTTGTGTTATCTTTGCATAATATTTAAATTTGTTTGATGATCTGAAACATTTAAGTGTGACAAACATACAAAAAAATGAGAAATCAGGAAGGGGGCAAACACTTTTTCACACCACTGTTTTTATATATATACGTATATACTGTATATGTATGTGTATATATATATATATATATATATGTATATATATATATATATATATAGAGAGAGAGAGAGAGAGAGAGAGAGAGAGAGAGTCATATAAGATTACTTATATCGTGATATGAAATTTTGGTCATATCGCACAGCCCTAGTCTATTGTCTGGAGTGCAAAGCTCATTTATGGGCATGTCCATTGTGGTATTTGTGCACTGTGATTTGCACCGGTAAAAAGCGAAAAGGGGCTGTCCTAACTCTCTTAGTTATGCAGAGGTGTGTTTGGGGTGCAAAATTTATTGAAGTTAATCAAAAAAATCTGTTTTTCAAGTTGAAAAACATGCAAGGAATAGAGGTAGTGAAGGTAGATGCATTTCACTACCTGCGGTCAACCATCCAGAGTTCCCTGGGCCATTCAGGGTTCCATGGGAAATTGTCTGATTTCACTTTTTAATTGTTCCCAAAAAATGCAAACCCATGCACAACAACTGCAAATTATTTGCAAATTATACAATTTGCCACGCAACCCTGAATGTTCTTGGGAACCCTGGTTGAAAAAACATTAAGCTAAGGCATGCTGCTATGAATACTATTAAAATGGCCTGTTTACCTCAGAGGGAAGATGAATTTTGTTAGCGAGAAGATGGGCTTGTTCACAAATTGAAAATGTATGCAGCCATTATCGGCCTGCACTGCTTGGCATTAGCCAGACATGAATTACAGTTAAAGCAACACTATGTAAGATTTGTAGTGAAGTATAGGGAAGGTGTCGCAGAAAAGTATGTGAGGGTGGTGCAGGACATGTATGAGAATAGCAAGAGTGTGATGAGGTGTGCTGTAGGAGTGACAGATGGATTCAAAGTGGGGGTGGGATTACTTGAGGGACTGGCTCTGAGGCCCTTCTTGTTTGCCATGGTGATGGACAGGCTGACAGATGAGGTCAGGCAGGAGTCTCCGTGGACCATGATGTTTGCGGATGACACTGTGATCTGTAGTGAGAGTAGGGAGCAGGTGGAAGTGAAACTGGAGAGGCGGAGGTATGCTCTGGAGAGAAGAGGAATGAAAGTCATTAGAAGCAAAACAGAATACACGTGTGTGAATGAGAGGGAGGCAAGTGTAATGGTGAAGATGCAAGGAATAGAGGTAGTAAAGGTAGATGCGTTTCACTACCTGCGGTCAACCATCCAAAGCAATGGAAAGTGCACAAGAGAGGTGAAGAAGAGAGTCCAGACAAGGTAGAGTGGGTGGAGATGAGTGTCGGGTGATTTGCAACAGAAGGATAACAGCTAGAGTCAAAGGGAAGATTTACAAGATGGTAGTAAGGCCTGCTTATGATGTGTGGTTTGGAGATGATGGCACTGACAAAAAGACAGGAGATGGAGCTGGAGGTGTAATTGAAGGAGGAATTGGAGGAACTGAAGGTGCTAAGATTTTCATTGGGAGTGACTCGGAGGGATAGGATTAGAAATGAGTATATCACAGTTTGGAAACAAAGTAAGAGAGGCAAGTCTGAGATGGTTTGGACATGTGTAAATGAGGGATAGTGGATATACTGGACAAAGGATGTTGCCAGGCAGGAGGAAAAGAGAGACTACCACAGAGAAGATTCATGGATGTAGTAAAGGATTATGTTTTTCTTTTTATAATAAATGTAGTAGTTACTTAGTTAAATGTAGTAGTAGATACTTCTGTCAGTCACTGGTCTGGGACGAGCTTCTAATTGACCCAAGCTGAAGAAAGCAATGTGTAGGTGGACTTGCAGACACCATAATAACTGACAGGCCCCAGCATGGCCTGTGGTGATGGTCTTTAAAGTTCACCTTTAATCTATCCATCGCTCATCTCATCTCACCATCAATGCCTTTTATGTCAGCTATCTGATCTTTTCTCACACGCACTCCAAGGCACACTTGGTATTTTTGAATTGCTTACTTGATCTATCTACTTTCTCTCCTCCACCTCCAAGAACCTGGGAGACCTTTTAACACTCTCAGATCAGGTATCAAAGACCGATCGAAGGTGGGGAGACAGTTGATTTAACTGGACTCAAATTATATTCTTCAAAAAAATGTTAAGAGTTAGAGTTTTACATCTTCAGTCAGCACAAGTAAAACTTGAGTTTGGTGCATTTGGACAGGCCACCCTAAAGCTGGACTTATGCACCTGCGTCATGTTGACACCATTGCCAACACAGTGATTGGCAATATTTTCTTGTGTGCTGGTGTGAATGCATTGTTCTGTTGCCAAAATGGTTTCTACCAATGGGTAGAGAGATTTGTATTCGTAGAAATGTTCTGTAGCTGCTGACCTCCTCAGTATTCTTTTGAATTCGAATCATTTATCCGACTCACTTTGGAAGTGGTGCCTCGGTGAATGAGCAGAGATGAGAACCAGGAAATGTGAAGGAGGAGAGAAAGTGGACCAATCACAGCTCTTAGTCCTGCGTTGCCGACATGCACCTCTCCCTCTCAGAAGAGGTGCATGTCGGACAGCACAAAGGGCTATTGCGACGCTCCTGCGTTAACGCTGTGGCTACTGCGTTGCGTTGATGCTAGTGCATAAATCAAGCATAAAGCTGTTATAGATGCCATTAATGACTCTTAATGGTGTGTTGGGCCACACATAGTTAAACATCGTTGTAAAGGTAACAGGTATTTCTATCTTGTAATCACATACAAGATAGGTTGCATTCAGACCAGGATAGTCTGGGGGTCTCAGTTCGACTGGGCGGGGAATGCTGAGAATTTTCACACCTTTGTTTGGTTTGGTTTGCATTCACACTGCAGTGGACCAAACTGCCTGGACAACGTCATGCAGTTACAACAACTGCTCGTTTGGGGCGCTGTAGCTGAAACCACCACTGACCAGGAAGAAAAAATCTTGGTAAAGAAGAAAAATCAGGCCCATTGATTGGCCGGGATGGAAAATGGAAATCTGTTCCCTTCAACCGGGTTGTTTGTCTGACACAAACTTTTCTCCTCGGCTTTCTCCGGTAAAAGGATTTCTCGGATTTGCGCGGTTGTCTTTATTGTTATTTTCTACCCAAAATGTACAGTAAATGACACTTCCTCTTCTCAGACTACGTGTGGCTATGGTTACACAGACGCCGAGGGGCACTTCCGCCCTTTGATCCGCTGGATAATCCATTTGGATTCATAGTGCAAGCGGAGCACGCCAGACTTTGTTTGCAAGTGAACCGAGACCCCTGTTTTCAGGGGGACCAGTCTTTGCTTGTTTAGTGCGCACCAGAGTTCCAGCGCGCGTTCAGACTACACCAAACGAACTGAACCGATCTGTGGAACCCACTGTTTGGTCCTTTGGTCCGGATCAAACAGTGGCCGTCTGAATGTGCCCTTAGATACAAGCTCACATACAGGAAGCATTGTTCAACATCACACCCCCTATTTTCATTAAATCTGCTCTGTAACTGATGCAAGCCATGATTATTATTTTACAGCAGCTGATAATGCTTGTGCCTCCACAGGCTGTAATTTCTTAATTTGATTGGCTGACTTTCTAAACATGCTGCCCCCAGACTGTAGAAGTTAAAAGATATCAGATCAAATGTTAAGTGGGTTACAATCACAACATCTCACTTAACCCCCGCTAATTTAACCAGAGGTAAAGTATAAATGGATCATTTAGTCTGTAATTAAATGCAATACTGTAGTGTTCCACCAGTAATTAATAGTGCATTTGGAGTTGATGCAGCAAGTGTTTTCTGTGTGTGTGTATTATGGGCATATTCACTCATCAGCCACAACGTTAAAATCACTGGTGAAATGAAGTGAAAATATTATAAAGTCTCATTGCTGCCAAAATCTTTGGTCTTCTCATTTTCAGGGATGTTACTATGATAAATACCACTCACCTAAACATCATTCCAGACTAAACAAACAAACCCCTTCATGACACTTCCCATCTTTTGCATTCCACCATTCTGCAGAAAAAATGCTCAGGCAATCCTTTGAAGAATGTAAAAATGGGTCCTGAGGTGCTAACCTCTAAACTCCCTAAATCCCAGTCTGCATCTGTAAACCTACTTTCACATCAAAATTAGCTATTTTAATTCACAGGATGGAAACTCCTATACAGTATAATATAAATTAACACTTAAACAGCCCTACTTTTTTATTGCAAGAACACTGGACAAAATACACAGATAATATTATTGCACAAAACACATATATAATAAAAAAAAGCAAGCAGTAACAACAGAAATGCTAATCAACAACATTAATACCTGAGGAAGAGGTTTAAAAAGGAAGCGTGGAAAAAATGTTATTGCAGGTGTCTAGGGGTGGGAATTACGAAGGATCTCACAGTATGATACTATCTTGATGTTTGGGTCATGATGCAATACTGTCGCGAATCACGATATTATAATTCCTGAAGTATTGTGATGCCATATATTTTTCCTCCCCTTATTCAGCTTCAAATCTGTCCCCAAAGTACAACTGTCAACATCTGCTCCATCTGAGTTTTCAGTCTTTCAAACTCACCGCGTCCGCTTTTTTTTCCCGGTCCTCCTTGGGATGGTGTGCAGTTGTGGGTGCTTTATGCTCTGTTCGGGGATTCCTTGGCTTTGGACTTTGCTTCTTGGCGCTGTTTCGGAACCACCGTGGCAGTGGGATGGGGTCTGTGTTGGCCCTGTGATAGACTAGTGAACTAAGTGAGGTTTGATCCGCAGCAGACAAGCTTGCATTTTGTTTTGATTCCTGATATATCATGTTTGTCAATATTACATTGACGATGATGCCAGAGCAGAATCCAGCAGGTAAGCTGTAGTCACTGCATTTGTTCACGTCTTTGTCAGATAGTACAGACTCAGTGCAGGCTGAACCTATAAGTCACTCTCTTTCCCACTGTCCACTGAAGTGTGCACCTGAGTCAGATGGTGGATAATAATGTTCTGAATAGCTTGATGAGACAAAAATGATCAAAAATCTATGACTGACAGCAGGAGAGCTTGTTTGATAAGTTAGATGAGTTTGATAAGTTGAGTTTCATATGAGTTGTTTTGGTCTTTAGTTACTGTCACTACTATGTCTGCTGAGTTATTTGACTTGGCATTGAATAGCAGGTTAGTGTGTTCTTACCAAAGACAAAATCTTGATGTTGGAGATTTTTATGGGCTTTTTTGGCCAGTGGGAAAGGGGTTTTAGATGTATAGGAAAGCCCTTTTCATGAAGGCCCCACCCCAGAATCTACGTGAACAGATTTATCTGCTGATAGTGTGCCAGAGCCAAATACCACTGAGATCTGGTGTCCATGTCTTAACAGGTCAGAGCTGTTTTAGCAGCACAAAAAAACCTGTTCTATTGTTTGAGTATTTGTTTTATTGCACTCATCATTTCTCTTTGTCACCTGGGTCATAGAAATGAGTAAAATATTGTGTATATAACTAAAACTGAAGAAAGAGAATAACTTTTGTTTATGGAACACATGTAGCTGCTGTCTGGCTGATTTGTTTCTTTAACTTTCTTACCTACTGACATCAAAGTGAACACATCAGGTATCCCAAGGTATAACACTCAGTCAGGAGGGCTTTCTGTTTCCCACTTTCTAATTTCTCTGACAGGTTGTGTGTAAGTGTGTACGTCTTTGTCTGCGTGGGAGTCTTTTTGACTAACGGTGTGTGTATCTGAGCACATAATCGTAAATTCTGTAACAACTTCCTCCAGAACACCTGTTAAATTCAAATGCTGAGGTTGTTAAGGCAGATTTGATTTTAATTTTAAATGTTTTGGTGGAAGTTACCATTGGAGGTGATCAAAGTCCTGATCGCAACAGGAGTGCGGAGGGGAGATGTAGTCCTCATTTGAATATGGGCCAGAGTGACGGCTTTGAACACCCCACCTGCAGTGGTTTTGTTGTGGGGGTGGGGGTGGAGGGGGTAAAAGTGGAGGATTTGTGAGAGGAATAACACCTATTGTGTGTTACACTTGCATTCTGTGTGCTAAGATTAACTGGCTTCTCTCCCATTTTCCGCCATCTTATGCTAAGTTAGTCCTTAACAGAAGGCTTATTAATACTCTATAAAAGGTTAACATTTTAATCTTTGTGTGTGTGTGTGTGTGTGTGTGTGTGTGTGTGTGTGTGTGTGTGTGTGTGTGTGTGTGTGTGTGTGTGTGTGTGTGTGACTGAGAGTGACTGACCAAACTGTTGTTGATGTCAATCATGTCTTATTTTTAACTTGGTTTGCCTCCTTTTTTAAACAACTATTTATTGGGGTGAGGGAAAATAATCAATACAGGGTAGTATCGCGATACTTTGTCTTGGGGATACTGTATCATTTCAGAGACACAAGCATTGTGATACCTTATAAAAAATTATTATTAAATATTGCATAATACAAATTTACCTATTTAGGTACCAGAGTAATAAAAAACAATTGGCTGAATGGTGCTAAATGTTCACTGTCTGGTCAGGACATACCAGCAACAGAGTGATTCCAAAGATCTAATCAGGAGTTGAATAAGAGAAAGATTGGGATAGAAAACTGCAATATGTAATATCACAATGCTTAGCCTCTAGTGATTCCCACCCCTACTATTAATTAACAACCTAGCTTTGGATTTGTAAATGTATTGAAAGGGTTAATGTATAGTTAAGATAAGATAAGATAAGATAAGATAAGCCTTTATTAGTCCCACAACGGGGAAATTCCAGGATTGCAACAGCACAGGGATAGCAACACTCAGAGCAACAATCAGAAGGCAAGAAAAAAACAAGCAAGCAAGAGCAGCTAATATACATATGTACGTATTACTATAAAATATATATATATACACACACACACAGACACACAGTGCAGAGCATTGTAGCTGGATGGAATAAATATATGAATATATGAACACACAGTGCAGAGCATTGTAGCTAGATGGAATAAATATGTAAATATATAAACACCCACAGTACGGAGCATTGCAGCTAGGTGGAATAAATATGCAAGTATATAAACACACACAGTGCGGAGCAATGTAGCTAGATGGAATAATATGTAGATATATAAATATATAAACACACCCAGTGCTGAGCATTGTAGCTAGATGGAATAAATATGTAAATATATAAATACACACAGTGCAGAGCATTGTTGCTAGATGGAATGAAACAGCATAACCGTCTACTTAGTTATCCTACATGGTATGATTATGTGCCCATACATATTCTCACCCTCCATAGCGACCGGTATGTTCCTAGTTGTATGCCGGAGGGGACCATTGTGTAAGTCTATTGCATCTTTTGCATTCAAAAAACTATTAGTTTGTTACGTCTTTTTGCTATCTCTGCGAGCAGCCCTGCTTAGGTTGTACAGTCTGACAGCCGTTGGTAGGAAGGACCTACGAAACCTCTCGGTTGTGCACCTGGGATGATGTAGTCTGCTGCTAAATGAGCTCCTCAGTGCATTCAGTATGTCCTGCATAGGGTGGAACTCGGACTCCAGCAGAGATGACAGTTTAGCCACCGTCCTTCTCTCTCCTATCTCCTCCATCGGATCAAGGCGCTGCCCCAGGACAGAGCTAGCTTTCTTAATCAGTTTGTTCAGTCTCTTCCTATCGGCTGCAGTAATGCCACTGCCCCAGCAGACCACTCCAAAAGTGATGGCTGATGCCACCACCGTGTCATAGAATGACTTCAGCAGCGCCCCTTGTACACCAAAAGACCTGAGTCTCCTCAGCAGGAACAGCCTGCGCTGTCCCTTCTTGTAGAGTGCATCAGTATTGTGTGACCAGTCTAGTTTATTGTTCAGATGAATACCCAGGTACTTATAGGATGTCACCATCTCGATGTCTGTTCCCTGTATATTTACTGGTACTGTGAGGGGCTGCCCATGCCTGCGGCAGTCCACCACCAGCTCCTTAGTTTTCCTCGCGTTGATCTGGAGGCAGTTCCGATGGCACCAGTCCACGAAGTCCTGGATAAGCCCTCTGTACTCAGCTTCATCTCCATTGGAGATGAGGCCAACGATCGCAGAGTCATCAGAGAACTTCTGTAGATGGCAGTGTGTTGTGTTGTGTGAGAAGTCCGCAGTATAAAGAGTGAACAGGAAGGGAGCCAGCACCGTTCCCTGGGGGGCCCCCGTGCTACTGATGATCGTGTCGGACACACAGTCCCGGGTTCTCACAAACTGAGGCCGGTTCGTGAGGTAGTCCAGGATCCATGATGACAGGTGCTGGTCCACCCCTGCGCGCAGCAGCTTGTCCTTCAGGATCATCGGTTGGATGGTGTTGGAAGCACTGGAGAAGTCAAAGAACATGATCCTCACCATATTCCCGGGCTTCTCCAGGTGGGACAGAGAACGGTGAAGGAGGAAGATCACCGCATCCTCCACCCCAATGCCATGCTGGTAGGCGAACTGGAGTGGATCCATCGCTGGTCCCACCAGGGGGCGGAGGTGAGCAAGGAGCAGTCTCTCCAGGGTCTTCATCAAGTGGGACGTCAAGGCCACCGGTCTGTAGCTGTTCAGGTCTTTGGGGTGGGAAGTTTTTGGTACAGGTACCACACAAGATGTTTTCCACAGCTGTGGTACCCTCCCCAGTTTCAGGCTCATGTTGAAGATATACGTCACAATCCCACACAGCTGGTCTGCACAGGACTTGAGGAGCTTTGCGCTGATGCCGTCCGGTCCCGGCGCCTTCCTCGCCTTGATCTTCCTCAGCTCCGTCCTCACCTGGGTCCTGGTCAGGGTCAGGATGGGGGGCTGTGTGTTGGGAGTGGGGGGGTGTTGGTGGAGTGGGGAGTGGGCAGCAGGACTTGATTTCTTTAGAGGCAGCAGTGGTTGTTGTGCAGTCAGGGGGGAGGGCGGTTGGTCAAATCTATTGAAAAACAGATTCAGGTTGTTCGCCCACTCCCTGCCCCCTGTGGCCTGGGGGGAGGTATTCTGGAGCCCCGAGATGGTTTTGAGGTTTCTCCAGACCCCGCTGATGTCGCTCTGTTGCAGCTTGTCCTCCATCTTCTTCCTGAAGCTGTCCTTGCCTTCTCTGATCTTTCTCCTCAGCTCCCTCTGTACGGACTTCAGCATCTCCCTGTTCCCTGACCTGAAGATCCTCTTCTTCTCTCTCAGAAGTGTTTTTATCTCAGGGTTGATCCAGGGTTTGTTGTTTGAGTGACGCCGTATGGTCTTGGTGGGACCGGATTTGTCCACACAGAAGCTGAGGTAGCCCGTGAAGGTGTGAATGAGGCCATCGATGTCCTCACCAGGTGGATCGCAGAGCTGCTTCCAGGCGGTGGCTTCAAAACAGCCCTTTAGGGTGTCCATTGTCTCCTCAGACCATAACTCCACAGTGTGCATGGCCGGAGGTTGTCTGTGCACTAGGGGTTTGTACACCGGCCGGAGATGAACCAAGTTGTGATCCGATCTCCCGAGTGGGGGGAGTTGTGATGAGGTGTACGCCTCCTTAGTGTTTGCGTAGAATAAATCCAGTGTTTTATTGTCTCTAGTGTGGCATGTGACATACTGGGTGAACGTGGGTAGAATGGGAGACAGTGAAACATGGTTGAAATCGCCTGAGATGAGGAGAAGAGCATCTGGGTGTTCTGTCTGCAGCCTGCTGGTTACTGAATGGATGACGTCACGTGCTGTCCCAGCGTTCGCCGTCGGATTTGCATAAACAACAATGCAGATCACGTGTGAGTGTTCTCTCGGGAGATATGTAGGCCTCATGCTAACAGCTAGCAACTCAATGTCTTTGCTGCAGTGTCGTTGTTTAACAGTGATATGTCCCGGTCTGCACCAGTTGTTGTTAACATACATTATCACTCCACCGCCCCTAGCCTTGCCACTGTCTGGTGTTCGGTCAGCTCGTATCATGTGAAAACCCTCCAGCTCAATGTTAGCATCTGCTGCTAGTTCAGTTAGCCACGTCTCAGTAAACAAAAGGAGAGAGCACTCCCGGTATGTGCTATCATAACGGGAGATAGCCGCTAGCTCATCTAACTTTCCCAGTATCGACCGTACATTTCCCATGACAACAGATGGAAGGGAGGGTCTGTACCTTATATTTTTTGTCCTCCGCCTTACTCCAGCCCGGCAGCCGCGGCGTTTTCGCCTCAGTTCTCTCGGTATGTCGAGTTTTTCCATTGGGACCGGGTGGCGGTTGAATGCTAGCAGCTGTTCTCTGCTGTATCGTATCCTGCTATAAACAGTGGCTCCGTCCACCGGCTCAGGAGACATTTGGGACGATCTGTGTGTCCGTGATATAAGTGGGGTGAAAAAAAAAGACGGATCAAAAGAGAGAGGAAGGGAAAAAGACTCGGAATCGAGCCGCTGTTGCAAAAGGCAGCCTACTCGTGTGGCGCCGAGAGAAAAAAAAAAAAAAAAAAGGAGTGTGTAACAACTCACCTGCCGAATCAACTAGCCCTGAAAATGGATGGCGCTGGAGCGTCGGGCCCATACCCGGCCGTCGCCGGCACTGAGAGCCGCGAGGGCTAGGCCGCGACAAGTAGGAAGGGCTGCGCCCTCTCTCCCCGCCCTCCCGGCGGGGAGGGACGGGGCCCCCTCGCTCCCGGCGCGAAGGTCGACCGGGGCGGACTGTCCTCAGTGCGCCCCAACCGCCTCGCGCCGCCCGGGCGGGGACCGGCCCACGACCTGCGGGGGGCGCAACGGGTCCGCGGCGATGTCGGCCACCCACCCGACCCGTCTTGAAACTCGGACCAAGGAGTCTAACGCACGCGTTAGTTAGTGCCAGAATAATAATTCTGTAGGTGATCTCCCATTATGCTCTACACATATTTCATACAAATTCTGTTTGCATGCTTATGAACAAGTATGTTATGGTATATTGATAACAGGAATGAGACAAAGGTATAGAGCCCTCTCTGTCTTTTTTCTCTCTTTTAAGTCAGGTCTTTCACATTAGATACACACCCAAACCCAACACCCACGCACACTGTTGATAGCACATTCTAGAATGAAGAGGCGTGTTCAGTGGATGGCCTGTTCCCGCCATAGGTAGATTAGCCAATCAGATAGTCGCGTACAAGCCCATCCCATTGTACTGGCTCGCCCAACCGGAGGGGATAATTGTAACCTGCACCCGGAAGTCGGGGTTCAGTCTGACCAGCTCCAGAGGGAGCTGCGTCACGCTGCATCCAGCACTGCTTGCTTTACATGTGACTTCTAAATAAATGTACCATCCTTTAAATTGAAGAAATCTCCGGTTTGTTCTTGGACCTTTCAATCAAAGAATCGGGTATTTTTCTAACAGTATTATGACACATGTATACACCATAGACTGTCTATAAATATGGACGATGTGCTGGTATCGGCAACAAAAGCTCTAATTCCTGGATTTAGGGTGCTGCCATCTTGCGCTGTGATATGATTTGTAGCCAGACTCTGCACTGTAGTGATGGTGTCACGGAGTCACAATGTCAAGTTCCAGCCAATAGGCAACTCCTCAAATATACGACCAATCACAGCCACGCTCAGTTGTGACCATATCCTCATTTTTCTATCATCAAATAACTAATTGTAATGGAACTGATCTGAAAACTAACACTTAATCATGCATCAACATGATATGAACTATAAGAACAGAACACATATTTATACAACTTTATTTTAGGAACATTTTCAGTTTGGCAAACCCCTTTGCGCAATAATGGATAGTTGGGGATTGGGGTGGGTGGGGATGGACTTAATATCATACTGCAGCCAGCCACCAGAGGACGATAGAGATGTGCAGGCTTTCTTTTTTGTAAAGGTCTCATCTCGTCCACTTTTATATATACAATTTGCAGTATGGTACGCACAACATGTGGAAGATGGACAGAATTGTTGGTACCCCTCTGTTAATGAAAGAAAAACCCACAGTGGTCACAGAAATAACTTGAATCTGACAAAAGTGGTAATAAATAAAAATTCTGTGAAAATTAACCAATGAAAATCAGACAGTGTTTTTGAATTGTGGTTCAACAGAATTATTTTAAAAAACAAACTCATCAAACAGGCCTGGACAAAAATGATGGTACCCCTAGAAAAGATTGAAAATAATGTGACCATAGGGACATGTTCAACCAAGATGTGTCCTCTAATTAACATCACAGGTGTCTACAAACTTGTAATCAGTCAGTCGGCCTATTTAAAGGGTAACAAGTAGTCACTGTGCTGTTTGTTGACATGGTGTGTACCACACTAAAGATGGACCAGAGGAAGCAAAGGAGAGAGTTGTCTCAGGAGATTAGAAAGAAAATTATAGACAAGCATATTAAAGGTAAAGGCTATAAGACCATCTCCAAGCAGCTTGATGTTCCTGTGACTACAGTTGCACATATTCAGAAATTTAAGATCCATGGGACTGTAGCCAACCTCCCTGGACGTGGCCGCAGGAGGAAACTTGATGAAAAATGGAAGAGACGGAAAATACAAATGGTAACAAAAGCGCCCAGAACAACCTCTAAACACATTCATGATGAACTCCAAGGTCAAGGTACATCAGCGTCAGATCGCACCATCCGTCGTTGTTTGAGCCAAAGTGGACTTCATGGGAGAGGACCAAGGAGGACACCACTGTTTAAAATAAATCATAAAAAAGCCAGACTGGAATTTGCCAAACTGCATGTTGACAAGCCACAAAGCTTCTGGGAGAATGTCCTATGGACAGACGAAGCAAAACTGGAACTTTCTGGCTAGGCACATCAGCTCTATGTTCACAGACACAAAAATGAAGCATACCAAGAAAAGAACAGTGTCCCTTCTGTGAAACATGGAGGAGGTTCTGTTATGTTCTGGGGCTGCTTTGCTGCATCTGGCATAGAGTGTCTTGAATCTGTGCAGGGTACAATGAAATCTCAAGACTATCAAGGTATTCTAGAGAGAAATGTGCTGCCCAGTGTCAGACAGCTTGGTCTCAGTCACAGGTCATGGGTCTTGTAACAGGATAATGCCCCAAAACACACAGCTAAAAACACCCAAGAATGGCTAAGAGCGAAACACTGGACTATTCTAAAGTGGCCTTCTATGAGCCCTGATCTAAATCCTATTGAACATCTGTGGACGGAGCTGAAACATGCCATCTGGAGAAGGCACCCTTCAAACCTGAGACAACTGGAGCAGTTTGCTCATGAGGAGTGGGCCAGAATACCTGCTGAGAGGTACAGAAGTCTCATTGACAGTTACAGAAATCGTTTGATTGCAGTGATTGCCTCAAAACGTTGTGCAACAAAATATTAAGTTAAAGGGTACCATCATTTTTGTCCAGGCCTGTTTCATGAGTTTGCTTTATAAAATAATTCTGTTGAACCACAATTCAAAAGCATTGTCTGATTTTCATTGGTTAGTTTTCATAGAATTTTTATTTATTACCACTTTTGTCAGATTCAAGTTATTTCTGTGACCATTGTGGGTTTTTCTTTCATTAACAGAGGGGTACCAACAATTTTGTCCACGTGTGATATGATAAAAACATGCATGTTCAATATTAAAAACAGAACAAATAAAGGATGTCCTTACACTGGAAATCTTGAATTAGAATATTAAATGTTTCTATGAAATAGAAAAAGAAGGTCTTACCTTTGCTTCAAAACTTATACTGTATATTTGGGTAATGTTGGGCTGTGTGGATACACACAGGCACACACTCAACTTGGTGTCTGAACAATCTGTTGGGTTTGGTAAGCTGGTGTTGCCAAGTTGGTAAGCCACCATCACAATCTAGCGGCAGGTAAACTGCCTCATTAGTGGACGAAAAACTTAGCTGGAATGAACATTTAATCATTTGCAACTATCTCCCTGCCTGCATCATTGTATTTACAGTACTTTAGTGTTTGGCTGCTATCAGAGCTGAGTGGTGATTAAAGACCAGCATTAGAAACCACGGCAGACCTCAGGCTTTCTGGAATCAGCTCCACAGTAAATGATTGGTAAGTTGTTAATTGCGTGGGCAGTCATTCAAAGCAGTAGTTATTCTCTCATGAACATTGGAATAGGAAAATTAAGCATGCATGTTGAACTCGGAAAAGTTTGACAAAAATAAAACAGGAAGGTGGTTCTGTTTATTTGATCTACAGCAGTCCTCTTTTGATAAATATTTGGTCACAATATGTCCCAGTTGAGTCATTTTCAGTTTGAATTTTGGTTTGCTTTGTTTTGGGTTACTGTGAAATTTAACAGCATAGCAGAGCAAAAAAGTGAAAATGTATTAATATTACATTCTGATTAAGTTAGTCTTTGATGCACAAAATGCTGTAGAAAAGTCTCTTTTTTTCCAATAGACCCTACATGAAGCACAGACATGTTAACTGAAATGACCAACATTATTCCTTACCAGCCTTTTTTTTTTTTAATGAGAAACATCCTCACAAGTGGCTCCTGGTCGGTCAGGCCAGCTCCTTACATTTTTTTTTTTTTTTGTATTTTGTATACTTTTATTAATCCCCAGACGGAAATTCAGGGCATCCATGATACAGCACCAATCACACACACATTCACACCTAGGGCCACTTTAGAGTCTCCAATTAATCTAACTTGCATGTTTTTGGCCTGTGGGAGGAAACCGGAGTACCCAGGGTAAACCCACACAGACATGGGGAGAACATGCAAACTCCACACAGAAAGGTCACTGATGGTCAGGGAGTGGGATTGAACCCACGATGGTCAGGGGTGGAATCGATCCCATGACCTTCTTACTGTGCTGCCACAGTGCTAACCACTGCACCACCGAGCTGCAGCTCTGCTGCCATCACTGTGTGAATGTGTGTGTGAATGGATAGATAGCATCTGTAAAGCGCTTTGGTCTTCCACAGATGAAAAAAGTGCTATAGAAGTGAATGCCATTTACCAATTTACATGCTGCATCTCTTTCTGCCTCCTGAGATATCTTTTTAATACCTGCTGCTAGCTTGTTATTTTATGTTCACCCATTTAAATGCTTTTAGATTTATAATTAAAGGGCTAGTTACACGCATTTGCTTGCATTAACACACCCACCATTTTGCCAGGTCACTTTTTGCTTTGGAGCATTACTACTTCTTTTGATCATCAACATTAATCACAAACATCAATTAAAAATAAAGAGACCTTAATGCTTCAAAGAAACCTGGAGTCACTGTTTTAAACTGAAATAGGAACAAACTAGCCACCCAGTTTTTTGTCTACTTTGTAATGTTTATTTTATACATCTGTTTTTTTAGCCTGTTTAAGGTGGCCCTGTAGTGCTCTATATACGTAGCGCTGTATAAGATTGAGGAAGTGAAATTGGAGTGAAGGAGGTCATGTATGATTTTTTTCTCCTTTGCCTTTCTTGAGCCTTCTGTGGATCACCACCTTTTCGTGGTGGAGGGGTTTGGCTGTCCTAGTGATCCCAGAAGTTATGTTGTCGGGGGCAACTTGCCCCTGGTAGGGTCTCCCATGACAAATTGTTCCAGGGCGAGGGGTCAGACTGAGAGCAGTCTAGTAGATCCCCATGAAAAAGGTTACATCAAGGACCCTGTGCACTCAAAGGAGCTACATGGGTCCACCCTCCAGTGGGCTCACCACCTGCAGGAGGGATCATGGGGATCATGGTGCTGCGTGAACCGGCCAGCAGTCTGGGCTACACTGCTTGGACTGCTGCTCCCATGACCTGAACTCCTGGAAAAGTGGTAGAGGACGGATGGATCTTTACTGAGATGCACAAGCTTCACTGACAATATCACAGCCTTTCTTGTAATCAGAGGCTTATATTAACATTTTCTTTTATACAGACATGTTTGTGACATTGCATGAAACATGATGGCCAAATATGTAAATGATTGGCAAAAGACTCACCAGTGTCCATTGTTCTGTGTGGTTAGAGCGTCAAGACTGTGGAAATTCTAAACAGTTATTGAACTGAATTTAACACAACCAACTTTCTGTGTTAACAGTGAAGTTTGGCAGACAATGTACCATTGCCCCAAGGGGTAACACACAAGGTTGTATCAAAGATTAAGATAAGATAAGATAAGATAAGCCTTTATTAGTCCCACAATGGGGAAATTCCAGGATTGCAACAGCACAGGGATAGCAACACTCAGAGCAACAATCAGAAGGCAAGAAAAAACAAGAGCAGCTAGTATATAGTGGGGCAAAAAAGTATTTAGTCAGCCACCAATTGTGCAAGTTCTCCCACTTAAAAGATGAGAGAGGTCTCCAATTTTCATCATAGGTATACCTCAACTATGAGAGACAAAATGAGAAAAAAAAAAATCCAGAAAATCACATTGAAGGATTTTTAATGAATTAATTGGTAAATTCCTCAGTAAAATAAGTATTTGGTCACCTACAAACAAGCAAGATTTCTGGCTCTCACAGACCTGTAACTTCTTCTTTAAGAGGCTCCTCTGTCCTCCACTCATTACCTGTATTAATGGCACCTGTTTGGACTCGTTATCAGTATAAAAGACACCTGTCCACAACCTCAAACAGTCAGACTCCAAACTCCACTATGGCAAAGACCAAAGAGCTGTCAAAGAACACCAGAAACAAAATTGTAGACCTGCACCAGGCTGGGAAGACTGAATATGCAATAGGTAAGCAGCTTGGTGTGAAGAAATCAACTGTGGGAGCAATTATTAGAAAATGGAAGACATACAAGACCACTGATAATCTCCCTCAATCTGGGGCTCCACGCAAGATCTCACCCTGTGGGGTCAAAATGATCACGAGAACGGTGAACAAAAATCCCAGAACCACACGGGGGCACCTAGTGAATGACCTGCAGAGAGCTGGGACCAAAGTAACAAAGGCTACCATCAGTAACACACTACGTCGCCATGGACTCAAATCCTGCAGTGCCAGACGTGTCCCCCTGCTTAAGCCAGTACATGTCCAGGCCCGTCTGAAGTTTGCTAGAGAGCATTTGGATGATCCAGAAGAGGATTGGGAGAATGTCATATGGTCAGATGAAACCAAAATAGAACTTTATTGTAAAAACTCCACTTGTCGTGTTTGGAGGAGAAAGAACACCATACCTACTGTGAAGCATGGGGGTTGAAACATCATGCTTTGGAGCTGTTTTTCTGCAAAGGGACCAGGACGCCTGATCCATGTAAAGGAAAGAATGAATGGGGCCATGTATCGTGAGATTTTGAGTGAAAACCTCCTTCCACCAGCAAGGGCATTGAAGATGAAACGTGGCTGGGTCTTTCAGCATGACACTGATCCCAAACACACCGCCCGGGCAACAAAGGAGTGGCTTCGTAAGAAGCATTTCAAGGTCCTAGAGTGGCCTAGCCAATCTCCAGATCTCAACCCCATAGAAAATCTTTGGAGGGAGTTGAAAGTCCGTGTTGCCCAGCGACAGCCCCAAAACATCACTGCTCTAGAGGAGATCTGCATGGAGGAATGGGCCAAAATACCAGCAACAGTGTGTGAAAACCTTGTGAAGACTTACAGAAAACATTTGACCTCTGTCATTGCCAACAAATAGTATATAACAAAGTATTGAGATGAACTTTTGTTATTGACCAAATACTTATTTTACCGAGGAATTTACCAATTAATTCATTAAAAATCTTTCAGTGTGATTTTCTGGATTTTTTTTTTCCTTATTTTGTCTCTCATAGTTGAGGTATACCCATGATGAAAATTGGTGACCTCTCTCATCTTTTAAGTGGGAGAACTTGCACAATTGGTGGCTGACTAAATACTTTTTTGCCCCACTGTACATATGTACATATTACTATAAATATATATATATATAGACACACAGTGCGGAGCATTGTGGTTGGTGGATGTGCAGCAGAAAGTCTAAGCTCTCTCTCCGCGGATGCGGCGGGCCAGCTGGATGTCTTTGGGCATGATGGTGACCCTCTTGGCGTGGATGGCGCACAGGTTGGTGTCCTCAAGAGACCCACCAGGTAGGCTTCGCTGGCCTCCTGCAGAGCCATGACGGCGGAGCTCTGGAAGCGCAGGTCGGTCTTGAAGTCCTGAGCGATCTCCCTCACCAGGCGCTGGAAGGGCAGCTTACGGATGAGCAGCTCCGTGGATTTCTGGTAGCGACGGATCTCTCTCAGAGCCATGGTACCGGGCCTGTAACGGTGAGGCTTCTTCACTCCGCCGGTGGCCAGAGCGCTTTTTAGCGATTAGCTTAAATTTCAAACTTTTCACTGCAGGCAGTGAAAAGCTGGGCGATATGGGTAAAAAAAAAAAAAAAAATACCTTGATACAATTACTCAGTATATTGATACTTAATATAAATGTCATGTGAAATATCGTGAAAAAATTAGGACACCCTGTATAAGCCTGTGTTTTTTTTAAACATATTTGGACATTATGGATATTTAATATCAATGTTAAAAATACTGGGAGATTCACGTAATGCAACTAAACAATTAAAAATGAATTAAAGACTTTTTTCAAATTTTCTGTAAAATGTAATTCTAAACAAATACATAGTGAGGAATAAATTAGGACACCTGCAGTTTTTTCAGGACACCCCCACATTCATTCCCACTTAAAATGGCTAAAATAAATGTTAAAAAATGCAAATAAAAACAAAAACAAGGTTAGACATAGATATGTGAACATTTTTTAATAAAGAACTGAATATTTAATGGGGTGTCCTAATTTTTTCACATGACTGTATACCTTGATGGTAAAACTGTATGTGTTATGTGAACTGCAAATGATGGTGAATAAATTATTTTGGTAAGCATCACCAGCAAATAACTGCCCTCCATCCCCACAATTGACAATGAGATATCATATAATTTAGAGAAACCATTTTCTATAATGGAGCTTACAAATGCAGTTAAGTCTATGAAAAATAGAAAAACCCCTGGACCTGATGGGTTCCGTAGTGAATTCTTCAAGAAATTTGCTGGCCAACAATCTCCTGTTCTCTTCTGTATTTGAAGAGTCGCTCGCTACTGGCGCACTTCCAACTATGCGGCAAGTGGTCATCTCTCTCGTCCCTAAAAAAGATAAAAATCTGTTGGAATGTAACTTGTTTCGTCCTATTTCATTCTTAAATGTGGACAGGAAAATTCATCTCTTGGATTCATCTCATGGATAATAATCCTGTACTCTTCACCTTTAGCAACTTGCCTCTTATTTTACTTTTCATTGTGGCACCCAACTAAGCTTCCCCCGTTACCACTTTTATTCGCTCTCGCAATTGAACCACTAGCATTAGCATTATGCGGTGAAGCCAATATCAAAGGAATACAGAGATATGACTCAGTGAATAAGGTATCCCTGTACACTGATGACATGCTCTTGTACTTATCCCATCTTCTAACTATTTTACCAGTCACACGGAATCTTCTTGAAGAGCAAAATATCACAATATAAAATTAATCTGCACAAATGTGAAATCATGCCAATAAATTCAACAGCAAAGCAAACCAACTTTGATTTATTCCCCCTTAAAGTTATCCCACAAAAAATGTAAATACTTAGGAAATCGGATAACACAAAATTTCAAAGACCTTTTCAAAACTAATTTCTTGCCAGTGCTGACCAATCTCAAACAAGATCTGGAGTGCTGGTGTTTATTACCCCTGTCACTAGGAGAAAGAATTAATACAATCAAATTGAACATACTACCAAAATTTCTGTACTTGTTTCAGTCCATCCCTTTATATTTATCTAAATCCTTATTTATATCCATGGATGAACTGATCTCAAGATTTATATGGAATAAGAAAAACCCTTGAGCAACGAAAAGTATCCTACAACACTATCAACATGGAGGATTATCTCTTCCTAACTTTTGATAATTACTATTGGGCTGCCAATATAAGATCCATGCTATACTGGAAAGAATCCTTATCTAAAGACACTATCCATGAATGGTTCCGGATGGAAAATTCTTCCTGTCCTCATACCTCCTTGTACTCTGCTTTGCTCAAAATTTCCCTTTCTGGATTCTATATCTAAATTAACCCCAAATTCAATCGTGAAACACTTTTTTAAAATCTGGATACAGTTCAGATGAGCCTTCTGTCTTAGAAACCCACCAATTTGTGCTCCTGTAGTAAGAAATCATCAATTTACACCTTCAACTACTGACAAAGCCTTTCACAACTGGGTTAAAAGGAGAGTTGTCACAATTGAGTATTTATTTATTGACAGTATATTTGCATCCTTTTATCAATTAATGCGCATATTTAGCATTCCTCGCTCCCATTTTTTATAGATTTCTGCAGCTCCATAGATTTATATCAGCATCAATCACTCATTTCCCATCTCAGCCACCTAACTCCATTTTGAAACTTAAACCAAACTCCCAAGGGACTATTGGGAGGGTCTATTCTTCACTAAACACATACACTACCGTTCAAAAGTTTGGGGTCACTTAGAAATTTCCTTATTTTTGAAAGAAAAGCACTTTTTTCAATGACGATAACTTTAAACTAATCAGAAATACACTCTATACATTGCTAATGTGGTAAATGACCATTCTAGCTGCAAATGTCTGGTTTTTGGTGCAATATCTACATAGGTGTATAGAGGCCCATTTCCAGCAACTATCACTCCAGTGTTCTAATGGTACAATGTGTTTGCTCATTGTGTCAGAAGGCTAATGGATGATTAGAAAACCCTTGTGCAATCATGTTAGGTCTGCAATGCTGTAATTGCTGCAAATGGAGGATTCTTTGACGAAAGCAAAGTTTGAAGGAAAAAATTATTATTTCAAATACAAATCATTATTTTTAACCTTGTCAACGTCTTGACTATATTTTCTATTCATTTTACAACTCATGGTGGTAAATAAAAGTGTGACTTTTCATGGAAAACACAAAATTGTCTGAGGTGACCCCAAACTTTTGAACGGTAGTGTATAACCTGGAACCCTTGATATTATTAAAGAATCAATGAGATTACTGAGGAGATTTGGGATAAAGCTTTAGAAAGAATATATTCCTCTTCAGTTTGTTTGCATCACATGATTATCCAGTTTAAGGTTATACATTGCCTCCACTGGTCTAAAGTGAGACTTGCAAAGTTTATGCCCGCTATCGATCCCAAGTGCAATCAATGCAGACAATCACCAGCCATCCTCTCACATCTGTTTCGGTTTTGTCCAAAACAAGACAATTTCTGGCAGTTGATATTTAAACATTTTCAGATGCTTTACAAATATCTGTACAACCTTCTGCCATCACTGCAGTATTTGAAATAATTCAACAAGATGCTCATTTTAGCCATCAGGCAAAGAATGCAAAAGCCTTTGGTATTCTGATAGCCAGATGACTGATGCTCCTCAGATGGAAGGAGAAACTCCCTCCAACCTTTAAAATGTGGATTAATGACCTCCTGCATTATTTGGCATTAGAAAAAAAAATTGTTACTCTACGAAAGGTTGTGCTCAGAACTTCCGTACTATGTGGGGACCTTTTCTAAAATATATGGAGAAATTGGGCGTGAGTATTGGAGACCCATAAAATCCAGTATTTATCTTTATTTATTTTTCTTTTCCCATCCTCACATCACTATTGTCCCATTTGTGTAAGTATTTGTCTTATTTTATTTTATGGACATTAATATGGAAATATGTGGCTGCTGACATAATCAATATTAAGTGACTGAATGATTGAGTACTGTTTGAGGGATGGGGGGCATGGGTGGGGGGGTTATGTTCGGCACTTTAAGTTTGTTGTGTTTTTATGTTTCCTGTATGCTAAATACTAACAAAAAGACTTGGAGCTAAATAAATAAATAACTTCCCTCTGCCATTTAATTCTGAGTGTCACTATGTCTGCTGCTCTTAATACTTACTTATCCTCTTCATCCCCTGTGGGACATAAAGCTGCCATAGTTGTACGCCATTTCTCCCTGTCCTGTGCATGTTTTTCTGCTGAGGCCCAAGTGAGGTCTAGCTCATTCAGCCCTTTTTCAGTTGTTCTTCGCCATGTTATTGTGGATCTTTCAGGCTTCCTCTTTTCTGATGGTTTCCAGTGTAGTGCTACTCTTGGTATGGAGTCTTTCTGCATGCGGAGTGTGTGGCCCAACCAACTGAGTCTTCTCTTTCGGATCTCTGTGATTGTGTTATTGCATTTGGTCTTCTTGTATAAGCCATCATTGGAAATCTTCTGTGGCCAAAATATACTACAAATCTTCCTGAGACAGCTGTTATGAAAGGCTGCGACCTTTTGCATATCCTTCTTAACTATTAGCCTTTTGTTTTCGTATTAAAGACAAGGATAGAAAGAAGATGTTTTTACCTTTACATGTTTCGACTGTCCACTGCAGTCTTCATCAGAAGACTGCAGTGGACAGTCTTCTGACTGTGGACAGACTGTGGACAGTCTATTTTTCAGCAGATTACATTAAGTAGTAAAAAAAAATATGGAGCCTTGTTTTCAGAGTCCTAACTTTCTGATGAAGACTGCAGTGGACAGTCGAAACATGTAAAGGTAAAAACATCTCCTTTCTATCCTTGTCTTTAATAAGAAAACAAAAGACTAATAATTAAAAGAAGACAAAATGAACATACTCGAGCTATCCTTAGCAGTGCACCAGCACTCAGAGCCATATAATAATACTGTTTTAATATTGCTGTTATACAGATGTGGACAAAATTGTTGGTACCCCTCTGTTAATGAAAGAAAAGCCCACAATGGTCACAGAAATAACTTGAATCTGACAAAAGTGGTAATAAATAAAAATTCTATGAAAATTAACCAATGAAAATCAGACAATGCTTTTGAATTGTGGTTAACAGAATTATTTTAAAAACAAACTCATGGAACAGGCCTGGACGAAAATGATGGTACCCTTAACTTAATATTTTGTTGCACAACCTTTTGAGGCAATCACTGCAATCAAACGATTTCTGTAACTGTCAATGAGACTTCTGCACCTCTCAGCAGGTATTTTGGCCCACTCCTCATGAGCAAACTGCTCCAGTTGTCTCAGGTTTGAAGGGTGCCTTCTCTAGATGGCATGTTTTAGCTCCTTCCACAGATGTGGAAGGAGCTGAAACATGCCGAAATAATGCTGAAATAATGTCACATTATTTTCAATCTTTTCTAGGGGTACCATCATTTTTGTCCAGGCCTGTTTCATGAGTTTGTTTTTTAAAGTAATTCTGAACCACAATTCAAAAAAGCATTGTCTGATTTTCATTGGTTAATTTTCATAGAATTTTTATTTATTACCACTTTTGTCAGATTCAAGTTATTTCTGTGACCATTGTGGGTTTTTCTTTCATTAACAGAGGGGTACCAACAATTTTGTCCACATCTGTAGATCTTAAGTTTCAGCTTGAGACTATTGCTTAGATTTCCAGATGTTGTTGAGCTTACTCTTAATAGTGTTAGTTAACCCCTTGAACTCTGTGAATTCCGTGGGCGGTCACGTCTCTGCATCTTAGTGCATCTCAGTGCGCACTGAAAAAAAAAAGCTGTATTTCCGGTCTTCCAGTACAGACACAGCCTTGTTACAACCTGAGAAAAAAGCTGTGCAATATATTCATTTTTTGTGGAATTTTTACAAAATTTTGACCTGAGTTTGAAAACACTTGGTTCTACATTTCTCTTGTGTTTTCCAGCCAGTATCTGACAGCTGTATGTTATTTGCAAGCATTTGTATCTAAAAAAAAAACACCCAGGTGAACTTTCTTGTTACTCAGTGGCAGGAAGGAGCACTTAGAGAGATTATGACTGTTTTGCCAAAAAATTCAGAGTGTTTTCTTTTAAATGAGACTAACCCCATGAAGATGCTACAAAGGGTTGAAGAACAGCTTTTGATTTACTTTGGGCATGTTATTTTTAGGTGTTTTTAGGGAAGTTGAACAGAGTTCAACAGGTTAAGTGTGACACATGCGGGCTGTATGTTTGACACCCCTGCTGTAAACTAAGGCTTACTGCACGTTATACATTGGTATTTCCTTTTCTTATTTCATATAAATTTATTCAATACTGCACTCAACTCACCAATGGCCAGATGAAATATGTGGCTAAACTCTGCATGACATATTCTTACCTAGTTCTGCTGTGGGCAGTGACAAATGCTCACCACTCTGTCTGGAGACCGGAGGCACTTTCTTGGGTGGGATGCCCAACTCACTGCAATGGTGCCTGAACCGTAGCGTCCCCCAATGGCAGCCAGGCATGGAATAACTTATGGGTCTATTCGGGTCTACTCGCGGTGTTATATCATCCATATTTACCTAACCAAACCAAAAAAGGTTTTGGACCGCTGCTTTATAATGATAGACAGCGGGTGGGGGAGCTGTGTGTTCGGAGCAAGGGAGGTGGAGCGGGAGTGAAGTTGCCGAGCCAAGTTACAGGGCAGATGGAAAGGAGAAAGCAGATGGAGTATCAGTGCAAACGATACTTGGTCATCCTGTATCGTTTGTATCGATACAGGATGGCCGATTGTATCAGATTCTGTAAGGCTGCTACCTTGGCCAGATCTCCCTTGCAAAATAGATTTCTAATCTCAGAGGGACCTCCTGGTTGAATAAAGTTAAATCAATCCTGTGTCGCGGATGTAAATATTTCGATACATTTTAAAGTATCGACATATCATTCAGCCCTAACTGGAAGTATCACTGGAACTGCCAGGTAACATTGTCAACTTGGTTTTGGGGTGTATGTATGTGGGCGGGGTAGCTGGGCCACATCCTGGGCCAGAGACATACTAATCACATAGATGCCAGTGGTGTGTGTTTTACAAGCTCAACTGCTCTCATTAGATGAAAAATTCTGTGTAGCCTAGCTCGCCTCATTAATGAAGCACAGCCACGTGCCTCGACTGAGACATACATTTACTGGTTCAAGCACACACACGGGTCGAAAACTGTGCTATCCTTCCTAATAGTCCCTACTTACTTAAATGCCACTCATCCATATACACATGCAGAAGTTCCTTCCAGGAATTTTGAGAAAGTCCTCCCTTTCCTGGAGCGTGTTCCTCACAGCCTTTCCTTTTTCACATGCTGTCACTCCACAGATGTATTTGAATGTGAGTGTCTGAGCTCATGTTTGTGTATGCATGCGATGAGTGAGTTTGTGAGTGTGTGGCGGGGCCCCCCTCCTGATTATAGCTACTCCATAATTAACAGTGATCAGATTTGTTTTGTGGCGTAAACGGTGCATGTGTTGAGCATTAGGCCTGGCAAGTCTCATTTCACATTCAGCTCAAGGGCTCGGCAGCAGACGGGTCACGAGCTTCAGGGAGCGCAATCACAAGCCTCGCTCCATATGGTCCTGTCTGCCGCATCCTCACTGGCAAGGGCCGCCAGTGCCAGACAAGTTCCCCCAAGAACCTAATCGTGTTCAGTAATTACCAAGACCGGCTTTTCTGTTTCCTTCCCCCTCCCTCTGCTTCCTCACAATTTCTTGCTCTTTTTTTCCCTCTACACCTCTCCTCTGCTCTCTTCTTCTTTTTCAATCTCTCCCTGCCTGTTGGTTTCACGAAACTTATTGTAATATGTTTATACGATTCCCTTTTGTACCTTTTTTTCCCTTTACAGTTTCCCAGTTTCTCTGCTTTCTGTTGGATAAAAAAAATCAGACTGGGCACGAGAGAGAATGCAAAGAGGAAGAAAAGTCAGACACTCCCACCTCAGTTAATTTCTAAATTGCTTTACGTGGCCATTGCCGAAAAATGCACCCCACCCTCCTGCCTACCCTGAAAATTATAAATAATTGTAACAGATGCGCCAATATGGCCGGCCTCCAATAAACGAGGCCCCAGATAATTTGACCAACCCCCTTTGACAGGCCAATTTAATAAAACATGAACAAAATCTTCCTCACTAATAATTTATCATCCCCTCTCCTCCCCTTTGGTTAAAGTTGATTACCCTGGCAGTTAACAAGGTCACGCCCAGATGCCAGGTTTCTGATAATGCAATCAGGACTTGTTGGGGGGGGGGGGGTGATGACATCCTGTGTGGTTTTTCTTTACAACTTGGAACTCCAGAAAAACACAAAAGTGAAGAACTTCTTAGTCAAAAACTTTGATATGATGCCTTGAGTCAAAGTGTTGTTAGTAACAGCAAACAAGGACGTATTTCTGAATTTAACACGTTTTTGTTTGAGACTCTGGAAAAAGACAAATGTGGGTGATGGAGTCAAGAGATATGTGAGTGATAATGATAGCATTTGTCCTTGAATAACTAGAAAAAGAAAATGCATGCCATCCTTAAAATATGAAAAGCACATTAAAAACTTGCTGCTTGTATACAGTGCTGTGAAAAAGTATTTCCTCCCTTCCTGATTTCTTAGATGTTTGCGTATTTGTCTCACTTAAATGTTACAGATCATCAAGCAAATTTTAATATTAGACAAAGATAACTGATGATCTCCTTTATTAAGGGCAAAAAAGCTATCCAAACCTACCTGGTCCTATGTGAAAAAGTAACCCCCACCCCACCTGTTATAAATTAATTAACTGTGATTAACCACATTTTTTGGAAAGCTGAGCACAATTTCACAAGCCACACCCAAACCTGATTACTGCCAGACCTGTTGAATAAAGAACTCACTTAAATAGAACCCGTCTAACAAAGTAGAGTAGGCTAAAAGATCTCAAAAAGCAACACATCATGCCATGATATAAAGAAATTGAAGCACAGATGAGAAACAAAAACCCAGAACAACATTACTTGCCTCAATTTGGACACCGATCCCTGATTCAACAATAAGAAAGAGAGTGGGCAAAAATGGGGAGTTTCAGAGAAAAAAACACTGCTGACTAAAGAGAACACAAAGCTTAATCTCACATCTGCTCATAAACATCTTGATAATCCCCAAGATATTTGGAAAAATGTTGTGTTGACTGATGAGACAAAAGTTGAACTTTTTAGAAGGTGTGCATCCCATTACATCTGGTGTAAAAATAATACAGCCTTTCATAAAAAGAATTTTTTTTAATCTTATTTAGCTTTATTTATACAGGGGAGGTCCACTGAGAGGCAACCTCTCATTTTCAAGGACACCCTGTTTACAGTCACACCTGGAAGCAATGACAGACTTACCTGTGGCCACCGAGCAGCTCCACTGGAGTAGTTGAGGTTAAGGGCACCACAGTGGGGTTAATGAGGGTGGGGCAAACACTGCTATGTCATCTGTCCCACCCAAATCTGATCCTGCCGGTCCAGCGATTGAACTGGTGACCCTCCAGTCACTAGTGGATCTTTCTTACCATTAAAGCGTACCTGTGGTGGTCGTGAAAAAAAAGATATTATATTGAGCCCCTGTCTCACGTTCTAGTTCAAGTTTAAGTTCAAGTTCAAGTTCAAAGCAATGTGATATAAATCCATTGCTGATGTGCTGGTTCAGCTATGTCAGCAAAACATGGGTGCAGCCATACTAGCGGCTACATGGCCTGCCAGGATGCTTCCTGTGACGTAGTAGCATGGATACTGCGATCTGGATCAATATTGGCTGAGCCTGGAGTGCCCGGATGAGCAGTGGCTTTCGGGATATTCAAATTCAAATTCAAACGTTTATTTCAAACTCAGGGTTCATATTAAATGCAGAACTAAAACAAGTAGAAAATAAATAAATAAATGCTTAAATTCAGCGGGTCATCTCGTCTGATCTGAGGTCGTAACGGCCGCCAGACGGCCAATGATTCTACAGAGCAGCAGACACTCGGCGCTTTTGTAACAACAAAAACATACAATGCGATATGGATATCGCAACATGGCGGAATGTAAAGCCTTTGGATGTCTCAATAATAAGCGAAAAAACAAAGATAAACACTTCTTTTGTGTACTCAAACCCAGCTCACCTTGTCAGAAGATCGTAGCGGAAAAGTGATTGTGCAATCTCGGAACAGGGCACAGACGAATCCTTTCAGACGAAATTGCGTTGTGTGTGAGGACCACTTTGTCACTTTCACCCTCAGAAGACCTTTCTGGCTCAAACCTGTAGCCATGTTGGACAAATTCTTCCTCAGAGTCCGACAATTCAGCCATAATAGAATAAAAACACTCACAACAGCACCCTAGTCGCTCATACAGACGGAGTATTGACTTTTCAGTATCAACGTAATGACGTCACATCCGCATGTGTCATGGCTGCGCGCAGAGTTTTCATTGGCTGGCCATGCCTGCGGTTGTATTTGCATATTTCTCTGGTGGTATATGGCTGGCAATAATTATTTAACCAAATAACGAATACTTTGCCTAATGTTTTCAAGTTGAATGCGTTTAGACGACCACCACAGGTACCCTTTAAGCTACCACTGCCACGAACAGTGAAACATGGTGGTGGTAGTGTGATGGTCTGGAGCTGCTTTGCTGTCTCCAGACCTGGACGACTTGCCCTAATTGATTTAACCATGAATTCTGCTCTCTCACGGAAAATCCTGAAGGAGAATATCTGGCCATCAGTTTGTGACCTCATGCTCAAGTCCTCCAATGTGGCTGAATTAAAACAATTCTGCAAAGAAGAGTGGGCCAAAATTCCTCAACAGCAATGTAAAAGACTCATTGTCAGTTATCACAAATGCTTGATTGCAGTTGTTGCTGCTGTGGGTGGCACAATCAGTTATTAGGTTTAGGGGCAATTTCTTTTTCCACATAAGGCCAGGTAGTGTTGGATAGCTTTTTTTCCCTTAAATGAAATCATAATTTAAAAATTGCATTTTGTATTTACTTGGGTTATCTTTTGTAACAACAAAAACATACAATGCGATATGGATATCGCAACATGGCGGAATGTAAAGCCTTTGGATGTCTCAATAATAAGCGAAAAAACAAAGATAAACACTTCTTTTGTGTACTCAAACCCAGCTCACCTTGTCAGAAGATCGTAGCGGAAAAGTGATTGTGCAATCTCGGAACAGGGCACAGACGAATCCTTTCAGACGAAATTGCGTTGTGTGTGAGGACCACTTTGTCACTTTCACCCTCAGAAGACCTTTCTGGCTCAAACCTGTAGCCATGTTGGACAAATTCTTCCTCAGAGTCCGACAATTCAGCCATAATAGAATAAAAACACTCACAACAGCACCCTAGTCGCTCATACAGACGGAGTATTGACTTTTCAGTATCAACGTAATGACGTCACATCCGCATGTGTCATGGCTGCGCGCAGAGTTTTCATTGGCTGGCCATGCCTGCAGTTGTATTTGCATATTTCTCTGGTGGTATATGGCTGGCAATAATTATTTAACCAAATAACGAATACTTTGCCTAATGTTTTCAAGTTGAATGCGTTTAGACGACCACCACAGGTACCCTTTAAGCTACCACTGCCACGAACAGTGAAACATGGTGGTGGTAGTGTGATGGTCTGGAGCTGCTTTGCTGTCTCCAGACCTGGACGACTTGCCCTAATTGATTTAACCATGAATTCTGCTCTCTCACGGAAAATCCTGAAGGAGAATATCTGGCCATCAGTTTGTGACCTCATGCTCAAGTCCTCCAATGTGGCTGAATTAAAACAATTCTGCAAAGAAGAGTGGGCCAAAATTCCTCAACAGCAATGTAAAAGACTCATTGTCAGTTATCACAAATGCTTGATTGCAGTTGTTGCTGCTGTGGGTGGCACAATCAGTTATTAGGTTTAGGGGCAATTTCTTTTTCCACATAAGGCCAGGTAGTGTTGGATAGCTTTTTTTCCCTTAAATGAAATCATAATTTAAAAATTGCATTTTGTATTTACTTGGGTTATCTTTCATTTCATTCATATCATCAGTCATTCAACCCCCAGTGCAAATTAGATTTATTGGCAAAATGTATAAACTAGCAGCTGTTTGCAATAAACAAATCGAACAAGGACAATTTAAATAGCGCACCACAACTAATATTACAAGTGGTTTCTCCAAATTCAACACAAAATGCCACTTTTAATAACTATTGCAGTCTCAAAATTATTCAGCCCCTTTATGACAAGCATCTTTAGTACTTGGTAGAGCACTCTTGTGCTGTTATGACCTGCTGCAAACTTGATGCATAGCCAGACACCAGCTTCTGGCAGTGTTGCTGAAGAATCTTAGCCCATTCCTCATGGGCAAAGACCTCTTGTTCACTAATAATTTTTCTGAGGCAGCCTTGGTGGACTTTGAGGTATGCTTGTCTTGTTGAAAGGTCCAATGATGCCCAAGCTTAGTCTTCCTCACAGACAGCTTTGCATTTTCTCCCATGATTTCCTGATACTTGATTGAATGCAGGGCAGCTCGGTGGTGCAGTGGTTAGCACTGTGGTGGCACACAAGAAGGTCACGGGATCGATCTCATCCCTTACCATCGTGGGTTCGATCCCATCCCCTGACTAAAGGTGACCCTTCTGTGTAGAGTTTGCATGTTCTCCCCGTGTCTGCGTGGGTTTTCTCCAGGTACTGCGGTTTCCTCCCACAGGCCAAAGACATGCATGTTAGGTTAATTGGCATCAAAAGGAGATTCTAAATTGTCCTTAGGTATGAATGTGAGAGTGAATGGTTGTCTGTCTGTCTATGTTGGCCCTGCAATGGACTGGCGATCTGTCCAGGGTGTACCCTGCCTCTCGCCCAAAGACACTGGGACAGGCTCCATCCCCCCCCGCGACCCAAAAAGAATTAAGTGGTAGAAGATGGATGGATGATTGAATCCATCTTGCTCTCCACACACTGCAGGTTTCCAGTTTCAGTAGGAAGCAAAGCAGCCCCAGAGTATCATTGAGATACCTGTGCTTCACTACAGGTATGCTGTTCTTTTCAGCGTATGCTTCATTCTTCCTCCTCCAGACATGTCGCTGATCCATAGGCCTGAAAAGTTCCAGTTTTGTTCCATCACTCCACAGAACAGAATCCCAAAACTGCTTAGGCTTATTCATAAAGTTTTGAGCAAATTGGAGGCGGCTTTTCTTGTGCTTTTGGATCAGAAGTGGGGTATGTCTTGGAGTTCAGGTATGGAGCCCTTCATTGTTTAGTATACACCTCACTGTGGAAACTGAAACCTCATTGCCTGCTGCCACTAACTCTTGCTGCAGGTCTTTTACAGTCAGTCGAGGGTTTTTGACCAGATGACTCCTCAGGACTCTGGTGACAGTCGTTGATAGCTTCCTTTTTCTGCCACATCCAGGTAGTGTAGTCACTGCTCCTTTAACTTTAAACTTGCAAACTGTGTTTCCAACTGTATCTTTAGGAACATTCATTGCCTTTGTTATCTTTTTGTATCCTTTTCCTTGTTTGTGTAAGGCAATGATCTCTTTTTTTAACTTTTTTGACAATTCTCTTGACTTAGCCATATTTCTGACAAGCAATCAAACGTCACCCTCAACCATCCAGGTATTTGGGGTGTTCTAGCTCAGGCACATCTGATGCAACTAATAAAGCCCTTAATTGGTTGCATCAGGTGTGCCTGAGACCACACCTGATTTGCAAATGTGTGCTGTTATGAGGAATTCTGTTCAGGGGTTTGAATAATTTTGAGACTGAAGTAGCCACTGAAAGTAGGATTTAGTGTTGAAATTGGATAAAATCCTTGTAATATTGGTTTTGTTTAAGTGTTTAAACTGTTATTGTGTAATTTGTTTATTGCAAATACCTGATTTTTTTTTTCAATTTTGCCAATAAACTTAAAATGCAAAGGGGGTGGAATGATTTTGATTGCAACTGTATGCAAAAATATAAGAATATGTAATGGGATAAGGACCTGTAGTGCTTTTTCTAGTCTCAAAGCGTTTCACTAGTACTAACCTTCTGTTCTAAGGGTCTATAGGAGACGGGTACCTAGGGACAATTTAGAATCACCAATTAACCTAACATGCATGTTTTGGGGTTGTGGGAGGAAACCAGAGCTCTCAGAGTAAACCCACACGGCACAGGGAGAACACGCAAACTCCACACAGAAAGATTCCTACCCCTGCCAGCCTGGGGATTTGAACCTGGCACTTTGTAGCTGTTAAGCAGCAGTGGTAACCACTGTACCACCAAGCTGCCCTGGAATCACGAAGGGGTCAATTACTTTTTCACAGTACTGTACACTCTGCTTCAGTGAAGGTTGGTTGTCAATGTATTTAAAACTCTGGATGCTTGCAATGTATTTTTCCCCCCACCAGTGGCTCATTTTGCTCATAGCTGGATATTGTTGTGGATTTGAAATCCCCCTACCAAAAAAAATTATTCAAAAAAAGTCAAAATTACTAGACAAGTCACACATTTAATAGAAAAGTTTCAATTTCTGAAAAGAGGAAAAAAAAAGGTCATAAAATTACAAGAAAAAAGTGTCCTAGTTTATTAAAAAATAATTTTTCAAGAAAAGATCAAAATTACAAGGTAACTGATAACTGGTGAAAATAAGTAATTTCACAAGAAAATTATCACGTTTGAAAATGGAAAGAATTTGCAAATTTATGAGAAAAATTTCCAAATTTATGTGAATGAATTTACAGTTACAATTTTCCACATTTTTGAAAACATTACTCAGGTATATATCTATAAATTAGCCATTTTACCTCCATGCTAGGACTAACACGTTTTGCAGCTTGATGCAGCTTGTTTTTCCCCATAATTGTAAAATCGCCGCTTTCCGTGATAGAGGTTGCTGGTCCCTGTCCCATTGTTGTGAGTCAGAATTGCTGTATCCTGTGTACAACTTAGTCAACTTTTAAAAGTCAATTTGACCAGTTAAGTTAAACTTAGAGTTAAGAAAACTGGCTTGTCATACATGAGTATGTGAACATTCAATTAGATCTTGTCTTACATGACTTGAAATATTTACTTTCTACAAATTCTTGAGGAAGCATCTGTAGTTTTTGTCATGTGGCTAAAAAGTTTGCTGTAGAATTAGTCTTTTCGCCTGTTAGCCCTTCTCATACTGTTACATCTCCGTCTCAAAGGGTCATGGACTGTCTCTCTTTTTGTCTAGGTCATGGTGTCAGATCAGTCTGACATTGCAGCTCAGAGGTCCAGCCCCGACTCCGACCATGACTCCACTCAAGGATCAGATCCCAGGCCAAAGTATAAGAAATTCCTTCACCGATCTACCAGTTCTGTCAGAAGACAGCAGGTAGGTCAGCACACAACACTGGCAATTATGTCCAAGACAACACGTGGGTGAGCGGCTATCATGCCCACTCTCATCCATTACCATTTTGCTCAGATTAGATCAAAGCTACAGAGAAGGGATATAAAGGAAATGGCCTTTTGAGAGTCATATGATTTATCAGACTTGGCCTCTACCAACCTTTGTCCTGAACTTCCCAACACACACACACACACACACACACACACACACACACACACACACACACACACACACAAATGCCCTTCCTACTGTGACAAGGCCGGCGTGTGCTGCTGGTTTCACGCATGCCTTGGGCCCAGGCACTGGCTAATTTACCGCTTCAGCAGTACATTATGAACAAGAAAGAAGCTTTTGATCTTCTCAGTATTCCACGCATAAGTTTGGCAGGACATGTTTCTAGATGGCCTCACTCATTTTAAATCTGGCCCGAAGACACATTGTTTGATTTATATCCCTGTCCTCTTTATATCTTAAATCGAAGTGCTTCTGTGTTGCAGTTTATTTGTGTAATGTAATTATACAGTGTGGAATAAATAAATAGTATTGGCATTATTTGATGAGCTTTGGTTTAGAAGAGTTTGTTATGATTGCCTTAGGATGCACATGCATCCACATAATCATGCTGTTGCTATTCATTCTTAAGGCAGTATTACAACGATGGGGTCAGTTGATCAGTTGTCACTGGCGCAGAATGCGTTTATGGGCGTTTCCAAGTTCATTTCTTTATCACAACAGTGTAAAAAAGAACTTTCCACTGGTACATGATGCAGAGAGGCTGGTCTACAGGTTAATCTCAAAAAATTAGAATATCATGAAAAAGTTCAATATTTTTTGTCGCTCATTTCAGAAAATGAAACCCATATATTATATAGATTCATTACACAGAGAGTGATATATTTCAAGTGTTTATTTATTTTAATTTTGATGATTATGGCTTACAGCCCATGAAAACCCCAAATTCAGTTTCTCAAAAAATTAGAATATTACATAAAATTAACGTTAAAAAAATAGTTTTTTAATAGAAATGTTGGCCAACTGAAAAGTATGTCCATGTACACACTCAGTACTTGGTCGGGGCTCCTTTTGGATTAATTACTGTATCAATGTGGCATGGCACGGAGGTGATCAGCCTGTGTTACTGCTGAGGTGTTATGAAGACCCAGGTTGCTTTGATAGTGACCTTCAGCTCGTCTGCATTGTTGGGTCTGGTGTCTCTCATCTTCCTGTTGACAATACTCCATAGATTCTCTATGGGGTTTAGGCCAGGAGAGTTTGCTGGCCAATCAAACACAGTGATGCCATGGTCATTAAACCAGGTTTTAATACTTTTGGCAGTGTGGGTGGGGGTGTCAAGTGCTGCTGGAAAATAAAATCAGCTTCTCCATAAAGCTTGTCAGCAGACGGAAGCATGAAGTGCTCTAAAATTTCCAGGTAGATGATTGCACTGACTTTGGTCTTGATAAAACACAGTGGACAAACACCAGCAGATGACCTCTGTTCAGATAAAAGTAAATTTTGCATTTCGTTTGTAAATCAAAGTCCCAGAGTCTGGAGAAAGAGTGGAGAGGCACAGAATCTAAGTTGCTTGAGGTTTAGTGTGAAGTTTCCAGTCAGTGATGATTTGAGGAACCATGTCATCTGCTGGTGTTTGTCCACTGTGTTTTCAAGACCAAAGTCAGTGCAGTCGTCTACCTGGAAATTTTAGAGCACTTCATGCTTCCCTCTGCTGACAAGCTTTATGGAAAAGCTGATTTCATTTTCCAGCAGCACTTGCGTGCCCCCCTCCCCCACACTGCCAAAAGTATCAAAACCTGGTTTGATGACCATGGCATCACTGTGTTTGATTGGCAAGCAAACTGTCCTAACCTAAACCCCATAGACAATCTATGGAGTATTGTCAAGAGGGAGATGAGCTACACCAGACCTAACAATGCAGATGAGCTGAAGGTCACTATCAAACCTGGACCTTGATAACACCTCAGCAGTGCCACAGGCTGATCACCTCCATGCCACGCCACATTGATACAGTAATTAATCCAAAAGGAGCCCCGACCAAGTATTGAGTGTGTACATGGACATACTTTTCAGTCGGCCAACATTTCTATTAAAAAACTATTTTTAAAATTAATTTTAAGTAATATTCTATTTTTTTGAGAAACTGAATTTGGGGTTTTCATGGGTTGTAAGCCATAATCAGCAAAATTAAAATAAATTAACACTTGAAATATATCACTCTATGTGTAATAAATCTATATAATATATGGGTTTCATTTTTCTGAAATAAGTGACAAAAAAATTGAACTTTTTCATGATATTCTAATTTTTTGAAATGTACCTGTAATCATTCAGAGGTGTGTTTTGGATAATCCAATGCAAAGCGCTTCTTCCCATCCCTTTAATGCAAAGAGGCGCATTATCTAAAGGGAATTGTGATCATGACGGTTAAGACTGGTTTTGCACTGACTGAAGCCCGTGTGTCCATCCATCCATTCATCCATTTTCTACCGGTATTGTGGAGGTCCAAGCAGAGAAGCCCAATCTTCCCTCTTCCCGGCCACCTGCTCCAGCTTTTCAGAGAGAATACCAAGATGTTTCAGGCCAGCTGGGAGACGTAGTCTCTCCAGTGTGTCCTGGGTCTGCCCCAGGGTCTCCTCCCCATTGGATGTGCCCGAAACACCTCAAGTGGGAGGCATCTAGGAGGCATCCTGATCAGATGCCCAAACCACCTCAACTGGCTCCTTTCGATGTGGAGGAGCAGCGGTTCTACTCTGAGCCTCTTCTAGATGGCTGAGCTACTCACCCTGTCTCTAAGGATGAGTCCAGCAATCCTACAGAGAAGCCTGTGTGTGAGCCAAAATGCACGTCATAGTAATGCTTCTCGCTAATAAGGAAGACATCAATCACTGTTGATGTGCCGTTAGTTACGTAAAAAGGAACAAACGGTGAAGAGTGGACTAAAAAACATCAGCTGAATTGTTTAATGTACGCATGGATGCAACACAGACATGAAAAAAAGAGGATGATGCCTGTGCAAACTTTCATAAACTTTCATTAACGATGGTGTGGAAGTTGCTCCCGGCTGTGGGGAGATGGAGTGCTCCCTCCCTGATTGTTTTCACTGACCGAGGGTCTAAGGCGTCACATCGCGATGTGAAGGAGGCGCCACATCGCCTCCTTCCCTCCTATCTGTCCTACCCAGGACAGATAGAAGGGAAGGAGGTGATGTGGTGCGGCTTTCCGTCCGCTTTCAGCCCCTGCCACGAGGCAAGCCTGCTCTCAGCAGCCTCTGCCGGGGGCTGACGGGTGGCTGTTGGGGAGCTTGTTGGGCTGGAAACCCGGGGCGCACGGCTGACGCAGATGTGGACACATCACCTGTCTCTCTAGGGACTTAGTGAAAAGTAAAACGCTGCACACTGGGCACACGGGCGGCTGTGGTGCAGTTGTAGTGTGGCCGACTACTGATCGGAGGATCAGGGGTTTGATTCCCACTCTGTCTGTACCCTGCATGTCGAAGTGTCCTTGAACAAGACACTGAACCCCCAAATGCTCCTGGTGGGTCAGGCCAGCGCCGGTGCATGACAGCTCCGCCGCATCAGTGTGTGAATGTGTGTGTGAATGGGTGGATAGCAGAATCTGTAAAGCGCTTTGGTCATCTAGAGATGAGAAAAAGCGCTATATAAGTGAATGCCATTTACCATTTTACCATTAACACTCCTTGTTCTTTCATTTATTCCCCTAAAAATAAACACATTAATGCCTAATAAGTCTGTGATGAAACAAAAATTCCGCCCCCCCAGGCACCACGCATCACATTGGAATACACTGGCACACATGCTCCGTGTTCATTCATTCATTCCCCTAAAAAATCATACATTAATGCCTAATCTATAGATTCCAATGGAAAATCAGCAATTAAAATGAGAATGTAGATGGAATAAGAAAAAAACTAGTGTGTGATCATGATATAATTAAAATGACTGGCAATTATGACTGTTACAAGATCCCAGCTCATGCTGTTTCCTGAGCTCCAGAGCTGCGAGATGTCAAAACACACCACTGTTCTATCATTAAACAACGCACTTCTGATGATAGACCTACTTTTTCCTGATCAAAAGCAGATTCTCAGGGAATGCACTATAATAGTAATGCGCATTAGATCGCGTGCCGCCGCACCTCTTTGAAATGAGCCGCCTCCTCCAAGCCAATAGTGGGCGCACTGTCTACTGGTAATTTGATAGCGTAATGCAAAGTGTAAAAAACAGACAAAGCACTGACAGAAACTAACAAAAACACTGGCACACGGCAGAAAGTCTGTCTGAAAAGTGCACGGATGACCGTCAAAATAGGGCTCTTAAGCTTATAAAAAAGAAAAGTGTATTGCTTATAAAGCAAATCAAAATGGGACTGTAATGTAGCTTTAATACAATAGGTGTTTTATATTTATAACAAGTGTATATGGTAATATTTAACATAAAAACAGCTGCAGTAGAACTTTTATTTTAAAAAACACTGAAACATAATCATATTAATAATGTGTTCAAACTAGAGATCACACAGAGAGCACATAAAACAAACTAGGGGCCGTATTACAAGGATGCGGTCGATAATCAGCTGTCACTGATACAGAATGCATTTATTGGTGTTTCCAAGTTCATTTCCTTATCACAGTAGTGCATAAACGAATTTTCCACCAGGTGCATGGTACCAAAAGGCTGGTCTAATTATTCAGAAGTGTGTTTTGGATAGTCCAATCCAAAGCATTCCTACTCATCACTTTAAAGGTCTGATGACACGATTTTGACTGCATCTAATTTTGCAACACATGATTTCAATATGACGAAATAGGTTGGTCTGAGCAGTTCTAAGTCAAACAGGCTTTTTTTCACGCGAATATCCGACGTTTTCATGAGCGCCATGTCACCAATTGTGTCAGTGGCTGGAAAACCCCCTGACCATGTTGTGACGTCATCGGGAGAACACAGCGCTTGGCTGCCCATTGTACATGCAGGATGGAAGCGATAGAAAACATCGACGATGGATGTAAAAAATCAATCAAAAATAAAACAATTTGCTCTCTCCGGTTATGGCTGCCACGTAGGACGGACGTGTCTCGCTCTGCTCTGCTCCTGGAGAAAAAAATCGGCAAATAACTCTCTCATTTGGGACAGAACGTATCCCAGCATTTGGGCGAGGATATGTCGGCGAAGCCTAAGGCTGGAAAACCAGGAAAAGGAAAAAGCGAGCCGCCGAAACAGTCCAAATTAACGGACTTTCAGGTCTGTGACGCAGTAAACAAAACTCCATATATGGCGGAGGAGGCTGGCAACGGTGCGATTTCTGCGGGGAATGGCGCAGATGCGCTGATGGCTGCCATGAGTTCAATGAGAGCGGACTTTTCCTCTAGATTTGATGGGATTATGACAGCGTTGGAAGGAATAAGAAAGGAATTGGGTGACTGTGTAGAACGAACGGCGCAGATGGAGCTCCGTCTCGCTAGTGCTGAAGATGACGTCACCCGTCTTCAATTAAAGGTGCGCACTTTGGAAAAAAAAAATAAATCTCTGGAAGATAATATTTTGGATTTGGAATCTCGGTCGAGACAGAATAATTTGAGGCTGGTGGGTCTTCCAGAGGAATCAGAAGGTCGGGACGTATGTTCCTTTCTGGAAAAGTGGATTCCGGAGGTGCTGGGCAGCGAGGAGTTGCAATCAGCAGTGGTTCTGGAAAAAGCACATCGTATTGGCCCACGGAGAGATAAGGGACCGCCGAGGACCTTAATTATGAAGTTTCTTAGCAACAGAGACAGGATGAAGATCTTCAACGCTGCACGTGCTAAAGGAGAGATTAAACACCAGGACCAGCAGGTGCGGTTCTACCCAGATTTGGCCACAGGAATCCAGCAATTGAGGAAGCAGTTTGATCCCGTACGTAAGGAGCTGCGCAACCTTGGGATTCGTCATGGTGTAATCTATCCTGCGAGACTGCTGACCACGTATGAGGGCAGAACCCACATCTTCAAGACCCCAGAGGAGGCGCAGGAGTTCATCAAGAAGATCAAAGAAGAAGAAGAGACTGGTGGGAGCTAAGCATGAACAAAATATAAGGTAGAATAATTAAGCATTTGCACAGGCATCTGACTGACTTGAAGTAAATAGTAAGTTTACAAAATATAGATTGTATTATATATTAAAAAAACAAAACAAAAACAAAACAAAAAAAAAAACTATGATGTACAAAGTTGTTAAAAATTTTGGAGTTAAGTTGGAAAACTACAGAGGAGAGTTAATGTTACGTCATTAAAAGCAGTAGAGTTAGGGTGATTGGGAGGATGAAGAAGGAGTGGCTTAGGCTGTTCCCCGTGGGTGTGGAACGGTCGATGGCTATATCGGGAGACAGAATTTTTCTTTTGATTTTGGGGGGTTTGCCACAAGTGTGGGAAGGGGAAATTTGTTTGTGTGTAGTTTGTAGGATGAATGTTCAACCACTCATGTTTTTGCTTCTCTGTATGAGCATGTTTACACTGCAAGGTAATCCCAAACTCTCTATTGATCATGGACCAAAGTGTTAATCTTAATTTAACTTCATGGAATTGCAGAGGTCTACAAAATTTAAAAAAACTTAAACAAGTTATGAATAAAATAAAGGACATGGGTTCAAGAATTGTGTTTTTACAAGAAACTCATCTGATAGAGGAGGATGTTAAAAGAATTAGGAGTAGATGGCAGGGAAGTGTATTCACCTCTTCATTTTCATCCCGAGCCAGGGGAGTTATGACTCTCATACATAAATCAGTTCCTTTTCAAGTGAAAAATGTAATTGGAGACAAATTTGGAAGATATGTAATCATTCAAGGTTCTTTGCTATTAGAAAATATAAATCTTGTGAACTTATATGGTCCCAATATAGATGATCAGAAGTTCTTTGCTAATTTATTTCTCATCTTATCATCACTTACAGGGCAACATATAATAGCAGGGGATTTTAATTGTACATTGAATCCAGGTGTGGATAGATCAACAGGACTGGATTGTACGCACATTGGATGTAGGATGACTATTAATCATTTTATGAAAGAATTGAGATTGTTAGATATATGGAGAGAAATGAAACCACAAGTTAAAGCCTATTCTTGTTATTCCAGTACCTACAAGACATTCTCACGTATTGATTATTTTTTGATTTCCACAGAATTAAGGTCCAAGATTCAAAACTGCTTTTATGATAACATCGTGATCTCTGATCATGCACCCTGTTGTCTAATATATGTAGATAAAAAATTGACAAAGGAATCAGGTAGATGGCAATTTCAGCATAAATGGCTTCAGGATGAGGAATTTGTCAAGTATATAGAAAAACAGATAGACGAGTTCTTTGACATCAATACTACACAAACATCAGCATGTGTAAAGTGGGAGGCTTTCAAAGCTTTTATTAGGGGACATATTATTAGTTATACAGGATCAAAATCTAAGAAGACTCGAGAGGAGAGAGCTAAATTGGAACATAAAATAAAAAATCTTCAGGAAAAAGTGTATGCAGGAAGTGACCCAAGGTTGGAGAATGAATTACTGATTTTGAGAGCTGAATACGACAAAAAATCAGCGAATAGAGCTGCCTCGAGTCTTCTAAGATTGAAACAATCTTTTTATGAACAAGGTGAAAAATCAGGAAAATTATTAGCATGGCAGATTAAACAATTGGAAATTAAAACACCAATTACCAGTATTATAAGTAACGGACAGGTAGTTATAGATCCTTTAGAAATTAATAGAGCCTTTAGAGATTACTATGAAAAATTATATGATACCAAAAATGAACCTGATTTAACAAAACTAAATGGGTTTTTGAACGAACTATCTATACCGTGTATTCCAAATGAAAACAGGGAGATATTGGAGTCTAAAATTAGTCAAGAAGAAGTTGGGCTAGCCATTGATAATATGAAATCAGGAAAAAGTGCAGGACCAGATGGTCTTCCAGTTGACCTTTATAAAAAATTTAAGAATAAATTAATAAAACCTTTTTTGGAAATGGTTTTAGAAGCATTTCAAAATAATAATTTACCATCATACATAAATAATGCCTTAATTATACTGCTGTCAAAACCAGGTAAGCCCTCTAATAAATGTGAAAATATGAGACCAATAAGCCTATTAAACGCCGACCTTAAGATAATCTGTAAAATTTTAGCAAGACGAATACAAGAAATTTTACCAAATATTATTAATCGAGATCAGAATGGCTTTATAAAGGGTAGACAAGGCTTCCATAATGTAAGAAGACTATTTAATATTATTTATTTTAATAAAGAAGCACCGGATACAGCTCTCCTATCATTGGACGCCGAAAAGGCCTTTGATAGAGTTGAATGGCCCTTTCTTTTTGAAGTCCTACAAAGGTTTGGACTTGGAAATAATTTCATAAAATGGGTTCAAATAATATACAATAATGCTACAGCAGAAATCCTAACAAATAACAATATTTCAAAACCAATAAAAATCAATAGAGGATGTCGACAAGGCTGTCCACTTTCACCTTTACTGTTTACTATGGCAATTGAACCTTTAGCGATAGCGATACGTTTACATTCACAAATATATGGAATTAAAGTTGGACCAACAGAACATAAAATCTCCCTGTACGCCGATGATATAATTTTGTTTATGTCGAATCTAAAAAAATCAATTCCAACCTTGTTGAATTTAATAAAGAATTTTGGGGAAATATCAGGATATAAAATAAATAAAACTAAATCTTCAATATTAATGCTAAATGAGACCCAGAGAAATTACCCAGCCCCTGAGGCAAATCAATTCAATGTTGTAAATCGTTTAAATATTTAGGAATCCAAATTATGCCTAAGCTAGAATCAGTCGCCAGCGTCAACTATGAAGCCTTAATGTCAGATATCAATGAGTTAACTCAGAGATGGATGTCACTACCAATGTCGATGATCGGGAGAATCAATATACTTAAAAGTAATATTTTACCTAAAATACTTTATTTATTTCAATACATTCCCTTATCACCACCTTTAGATCTATTCTCAAGAATAAAAAAAAAGTTAGTGGAATTTATATGGAACAACAGGAGGGCTAGATTACGTTTGTCTTTATTATATTTACCATTTGATCGTGGAGGTCTGAAATGTCCAAATTTTATGTTGTATTATTGGTCGGCACAACTGAGGTCTATGACATATTATTTTTCATCAAATGATCTCCCTCACTGGACTGAAATGGAATCATACAATTTACCTTTACCTCTTCCCATATTCATATACTCAGATTTGGCAAAAAAATTACAAAAACAAGTTAAAAATCCATTTGTAAAGCATATGATCAAAATATGGTGTGAAGCTAAAAACTATTTAAAAGAACCACAGTTATTGTCACAATTTAGTCCAATATGGGGTAATCAATATTTTAAACCAGGGAGAGCGGACGCTGTATTTAAAGTATGGAATTTAAAAGGGATACAAAAGATTCAGGATTTATATTTGCCATGTGCAGACAACATAATGTCTTTTGAAGAGCTGAGGATCAAATTTAATCTCAATAGAACACATTTTTTTAAATATCTTCAACTTAGAAACTTTATTCGATCAAATCAAAATAAAGCTCTCACTCGACCTATTTATTCATCCTTGGAAAAAATGATGATGAAAGATAGTAAAAGAAAGGGTATTATTTCAGAGTTTTATAACTCATTGACACTATCTTCAAGTGAAAATTCACTGAAAAGATTAAACTACTGGAAAGAAGATCTGCAAATTGAAATTTCAGAGGAACAATGGGAATTGGCTTGTACAGAAGCTCAAACCAAATCAATAAATGCACGCCTTAAATTGATACATTTCAAATGGTTAATGCGGATGTATGTTACACCGGAGGAGTTAAATAGATATAACAAAAATATACCAGATACATGCACAAAATGCATGGAAAGTAAAGGAACCCTATTTCATTGTTTATGGGAATGTAGATTAATAAGAATGTTTTGGGAAGAGGTGAGGGTAACAATTGAAAAAATAATCTCAAAACAAATCATATTGAATCCTAAACTGTTTTTGTTGGGTCTGTACCCAGAAAAGCATAATTTTAATAAAAGTGAAAGAACATTCATAGACTTCAGTTTGCTTAATGCCAAAAAATGTATTGCACTATTATGGAAAAAGACTCATAGACCAGATGTGACTCAGTGGTTAAGACAGATGTTAACAAACCTTCCATTAGAAAGAATAACATATATACTAAAATCAAAGGAAATTGTGTTTGAGAATATATGGAGACCTTTTATTGATTATGTAAAAAATTTAAACATAACTCTTGAAGAAGAAGGTGAATGATGTGTGTGGACCTTGTAAATTCCAAACTGGTGAACATAATATGTATACTTATGTATTGGATTGTCTAGACTAAACAGAGGAGCATTGTTGAAGACTTGATTTTGTTGGTGGTTGTTGGTGTTTTTAGTGCATTTTTTTTTTTTGTAGTACTTTAGTGTTAGTGTTTGATTGTTTGTATCATGTTTGTTAAAAAAAAAAAAAAGGTTCAATAAAGATATTGTGGAAAAAAAAAATAAAACAATTTTAGATCTATAATGTGAACGTAAAAATTTGATTTGACATAAATATCAATGTGACCTTGATTTGAGTTAAATGAAATGAAATTTGTGTCAATATAATTTCTCATAACAAAAACATACCAGCTTTTCAGCTTCAGTCTCAGCAGCAACAGTGTTTTCATATTCTTCTATGGCATCAGCAAGGACCTGAAAAGTAAGTGAAAACTCATCAGTTATAAAGCTGAACAGAATAAATTACATAATCAAATGGACCTATGGTGCCAGAGGAAGATAAAAAAAAAATAAAGGAAGAAAATTTTGATAGTACACAATTTGGACCACAGCAAAAATAAGGTTTCTGGTCCCATTGTAAACAAATATTGCTCACAGTGTTTACCCTTGACACTCTTATTTTAAATCTCTCTCTCTCTCTCTCTCTCTCTCTCTCTCTCTCTCTCTCTCTCTCTCTCCTCTCTCTCTCTCTCTATATATATATATATATATATATATATATATATATATATATATATATATATATATATATATATATATGTGTGTGTGTGTGTGTGTGTGTGTGTACTTTTAATCTATCCGAAATAAATAAAGATTCATTCATTCATATATATATATACAGTATATATATATACACTACCGTTCAAAAGTTTGGGGTCACTTAGAAATTTCCTTATTTTTGAAAGAAAAGCACTTTTTTCAATGAAGATAACTTTAAACTAATCAGAAATACACTCTATACATTGCTTATGTGGTAAATGACTATTCTAGCTGCAAATGTCTGGTTTTTGGTGCAATATCTACATAGGTGTATAGAGGCCCATTTCCAGCAACTATCACTCCAGTGTTCTAATGGTACAAAGTGTTTGCTCATTGCGTCAGAAGGCTAATGGATGATAAGAAAACCCTTGTGCAATCTTGTTAGGTCTGCAATGCTGTAATTGCTGCAAATGGAGGATTCTTTGACGAAAGCAAAGTTTGAAGGAAAAAATTATTATTTCAAATACAAATCATTATTTTTAACCTTCTCAATGTCTTGACTATATTTTCTATTCATTTTACAACTCATGGTGGTAAATAAAAGTGTGACTTTTCATGGAAAACACAAAATTGTCTGAGGTGACCCCAAACTTTTGAACGGTAGTGTACAGTATATGTATAGTGGAGATGAAATAACCAGACCGACTTTCCAAGCAGACGAACTTTATTTCACTCTCACATCTTCCAGAATCAGAACATTGAACATTAAAACATTTATAGCAGGGACTCTCTCTTTTATATTCCAAAACTCACACCTCCCTGCAACCTGAGGTCCTGCATTCACCATTCACTCCCCCAAGACAATTCCCCTTACCCCCCAGCCCTTTGATCTCCATGCTCTCTCAGTCTGAGAGGAAAACTACTGAACTCTACAGCATGGGTCCCCCACACCGCCCCCCCAGAGTCTCAGACTGGGTGTTAACTCTCCCATCCTCGCGGCTTCAGTCTCCGCCCATAGCTGCTGTAACGGGGTCCTTGGCTCCGTGACGCTGCTGTACCCGTGGGGGTTCCTGGGGGTGCCGTCCATCTGGGGGGGACAATGGGGGGAGGCATTCAGCATGCTTGTGTGACTGCTGTGATGAATCATTTACCTAGGGAGCTCTCAGTAGGGGTCTTCCTCTCCAAGGAGCTCGAGCCAACTGCAGCTGCTCATCTGCCACAACAAAGGCGGGCTTAAGCCTGTCTATACAGATTCTCTCCTGGCGACCCCCCAGGTCTAACACAAAATGTTTGTCCCCTGTTTCCAGCACTCTGAACGGGCCATCGTAGGGTGGGCACAATGGGGTCCGGTGGGCATCGCATCGTGCCTGACAAACACGAAACGCTGCGTCCTTCAAGGTTTTTGGCACAAATGTGCAGGGAAAACAGTGGTGGGCTGGGCCTGGAGCGTCCGTGCATCTGCGCTATGCTGCGAACGCGGGACGGATGGGTGTTCGGCGCAGGGTTATCTGGTAAAAACTCCCCGGGGAGCTGCAGGGGCTGGGTAGAAACCAGCTCTGCTGGGAAGCCGCTGAATCCTCCTTCGATGCGGAACGCAACCCTAATAAACCCATGGCAACCGTCCACCCCAATTTGCCTCTGTAAGCGAAGCCCTGAGCGCTGCCTTCAGTGACCTATGGAAACACTTGCATAACCCATTGGCCTGTGGGTTGTACGCGGTTGTGCGATGAATTGAGACGCCCAGGCTCCAGGCTATCGTGGACCAGAGGTCGGAAACAAACTGCAGGCCCCGATCAGACGTGATGTCCAAAGGGGTGCCAAAACGTGCCACCCATGTTGTTAAAAAGGCACGTGCCATGTCCGCGGACGCGGTGGAAGCTAGTGGGACTGCTTCAGGCCATCTCGTGGTGCGGTCCACCACTGTCAGGAGGTGCGTGAACCCCTGCAATGGCGGGAGAGGGCTGACGAGGTCCACGTGAATGTGGTCGAACCTCTTAGCTGGGATATGGAACGGCTGAAGGGGGGCCTTTGTGTGCCTGTGCACTTTGGCACGTTGGCACGCTACACAGGCTGCAGCCCACTCTTTCACCTGTTTGCGCCGGCTCGGCCAGACAAACTTTGAGCCACCATTTTGACTGACGCGCACACTCCTGGGTGTGCCAGGGAGTGAACCGACTCAAAAACGCAGTGTCGCCAAGTGCGTGGTACCACCGGGCGCGGGCGGCCCTGGAAACGTCACAGACTGGGGGGGGGGGGGGGGTCTTGCATAACTCTGCTCTCCAGCCTTACCCTGTTGGTCCAGACTGAAGTGTGCAAACGTCCGCATCGCCGATCTGCTCTGCAGCCATGGCCGTGTAATCTATCCCTACTAATGCGCGCGAGAGGCAGTCCGCCACCACGTTGAGTTTACCGGCCACATGCTGAATGTCAGTCGTAAACTCCGAGGTCGCGGCCAGCTGTCTCTGCTGCCGGCCCGACCATGGTTCCGAAACCTTGGCCATTGCGTACGTTAGCGCTTGTGGTCCACGAACGCAGTGAAGGCGCGCCCTTCCAGCCAGAACTGGAAGTGGCGTATGGCCAGGTGGAGAGCCAGCAACTCCCTGTCGAACGCACTGTATTTACAACTCATTGTTGTGCAAAGACCTGCTAAAAAGGCGAGCGGCTGCCAAGAACCGGTGACACACCCTCCACGACGGCCCCTATGGCCACGTCTGATGTGTCTGTAGTGAGCACAATCTGAGACGCCGGGTCTGGGTGCATCAGTAGTGCAGCATTCGCTAGAGCTGTTTTAACCTTGGAAAACGCTTGCTCCCACTCAGGAGTCCAGTCAGCTCTGTCCGCCGGCTTCCGTTTCTTAAGCACGTGTACAATGCTGCATGAGCTGGCTGCGCGGGGGAGGAAACAATTGTAGAAGTTCACCATCCCCCAAAACTCCTGCAGTGCCCTGACCGTCTAAGGCCGGGGAAAATTTGCCACTGCGCCACCTTGTCCAGCAAGGGTATCGCTCCCTCCGGTGAGATGCGGTGTTCCCAAAAAATCGATCCCCGTCACGCCGAACGTGGCATTTCGCTGGGTTGATTAGTAACCCATGCTCCTCCAACCTCCGAAAACTGTCCTGAGGTGGGCTACGTGTTCATCCTCGGACGCGCTGGCTACCAGGATATCATCCAGTAGACGAACACAAACGGCAGGATCATGCAACACCGCATCCATCATGCGTTGAATGTCTGTGTCGCGCCTTTAAACCCGAAAGGCATGCGTAAAACTCAAACAGACCAAACGGGGTTATTACTACCATTTTAGGTATGTCCTCTGTGTGCACCAGGACCTGGTGGTAACCACGGACCAGGTCTATCTTAGAAAAAATACATGCCACGGCGAGGTGAATGGAAAAATCCTGAATATGGGGGATCGGGTAGCGGCCGTGTGCTGTGGCATTGTTTAATCTGCAGAAATCTCCACAAGGTCACCACAATCCCTCGGCCTTAGGGACCATATGTAGTGGGGATGCCCATGGGCTGTTTGAGCGCCTGATGATGCCCAACCTTTCCAAGTTGGCAAACTCCTTGCGCGCTATGGCCAGTTTAGCTGTGTCCAGGTGCCGAGGTTGTGCAAAAACGGGCGGCCTGGTGGTGGTAATAAAGTGCTCCACCCCATGTTTAGTGATGGCCGCCGAAAACATCGGGACCGTGAGTGCTGGGAACTGGGTGAGCAGTGTGTGGAACTTACCACCTGGAGCTGTGACGTTGGCTAGTGTTGTTGACCTGGCTCCTCGAGCTGTACAGGGGACAGAATCAAAAGACATTGCATTAATCAGGCGTCTGTTAGTAACATCGACTAGTAGACTGTGTGCACACAAAAATCAGCGCCTAAGGTTGGGAAACTGCATGCTGCTATGATGAATGTCCACTGGTACGTACGGCCATGCAGGGATACAGTCAGTGTCCTCTCACCAAAGAGTCTTAATGTCTGAGCCGTTTGCGGGCCATCAGCTCGGGGCCGCTAGTTCCCACTAGCCGGTCAGCGTAGGATGGCAGGATGAGGCTCTTTTGGGAGCTGGAGTCCACAAGGAAAGTCGTCTCCCCGAGCATGAGTCTGTCACGTAGAGCAGCTTGCTTTCTTCAACCGCGGTCGCAGCTGCTATCGACTGCCGGTCCTGGCGTTTCCCGAACGCTTAAATTGGCACGGTGGCACACATCGGCGTGCGTCCTCTCCAAAAAACGGCGGTGGTAGGAGCAGAGTGTGTCTCTCTGGTGCTATCCTGGCCCTCGCTGCCGCTACCATTGCTGGCTCCTCGCTTCCGCTGGCCGTCTCGCTGGGTTCCGGCGCCGCTGCGTTCACTGTGAGGGCTCTGGTGGTGAGGATGATCCGATCTGCCTCCTGGGCTAGCGCATGGTAGTCAAGCGCGGCCAGCAGTGGCGAGTTGGCAAGGACCACTCTGGCCGCCGTTGGGAGGTTCCAGAGGAAAAGGTGGGCAAATAGAAAATGCCTGTCGTCCGTGCCCATCAATGCCAACATCTTCTCCATCCGTTCGACCGCCGACCCGTCTCCCAACTCGGAGCGCGTCAGGAGTCTCTCCGCTCTCTCGCAATCCAAGAGCGTGTAGCGCCGGGTCAGCGCGGCTTTGAGAGCCCCGTATTTGTCGTGGGCTGGGAGCTGTTGGAGCAGGCTCGCTACTTGCTGAGTCGTGCGAGCGTCCAGCACTGCGACCACATAGCAATACCTGGTGTCATCTGCCGTTATTCCCCGGAGCGCGAACTGGGCCTCGGTGTGGAGGAGCCAAGACTTCGGGTCGTGCAGCCAAAAGTCTGGTAGTTTGACCGAAACGGCGCACACATTGCTGGGGTTTCCCTTCCGGGTCGTCTCCGGGTGTTCGCCTCGTGTTCCATTCTCCGTCAGGGTCACCAGTGTGGAGATGAAATAACCAGACCGACTTTTCAAGCAGACAAACTTTATTTCACTCTGACATCTTCCAGAATCAGAACATTGAACATTAAACACTTGTAGAAGGGACTCTCTCTTTTATAACCCAAAACTCACATCCTCCCTGCTACCTGAGGTCCTGCATTCACCCATTCAACCTCCCAATACAATTCCCCTTACCCCCCAGCCCTTTGATCTCCATGCTCTCTCAGTCTGAGAGGAAAACTACTGAACCCAACAGCATGGGGTCCCCCACAATATATATATATATAAATATATATATATATACGATTTAGCACCTTGGGGGAGCCAGATTATTAGCATCTCAGACAAGAGACAGTGGATAAACATGGGAGAACAATACGCAGGAGGTTCCAGGCGAGATAGCAGGAAGGAGTCAGGGACGTAGGGGGTTGAATGCAGTGTGATGCAAATGTCATGCTGTGTGTGGAGAAATGCCATGAAACTTAAGAGGAGAGTGCCTGCTTAAATGTTCAGTCTGTTCTTGGCTTGTGAGTTGTGAGTGTGTAATAAATCGTCTGAAATGAATCTGCCTCTTCATTTACACACTCCACACTGGTGACCCAAGACGTATTATGGAACACGAGGCAAGATCCCCGGAGCTGGCCAGGCCAGGAAGCTACAGCGAGGCGGCAGCCATCCCACAGACAGCCTGGACTGGAACCTACAGCCACGCGTGTGCGGTTTCAGTCAAGCTACCCGATTTCTGGCAGCACAACCCACGCTCTTGGTTCCACCTCACCGAGGCCCAGTTCGCCCTTCGGAGAGTAACGGCAGACGATACCAGATTCTACCATGTGGTCGCAGTGCTCGACGCCCGCACAGCTCAGCAGGTAGCGAGCCTGCTCGATCAGGCCACCAGCCAGCAGCAAATATGAGGCGCTCAAGGCTGCGCTCATCCAGCGCTACAACGCTCTCGGACAGCGAGAGAGCGGAGAGGCTCCTGACGCGGTCCAAGTTAGGAGATGGTTCGGCCGTGCAGACCTGATGGTAGAAGATGCTGGCGTTAATTGGCACGGACGAGACGGGCACTTTTCTGTTTGCCCACCTCTTCTCCGGAACTTTCCGACAGTGGCGAGAGCGGTTCGTGGCCAATTCGCCGTGGTCTGGCCGCGCTTGACTACCGTGTGCTAGCCCAGGAGGCAGACCGGATCATGCCTCACCACCAGGGCGATCACAGTCAACGCGGCAGCGGCGAGCTCCAACGAGATGTACCAGGAGGAGGCGAGGAGCCACTCGACGGTAGCCAGACAGGGGGGACAAGGAGCGCCAGAGAGACACACTTCGAGTTCATTCTACCACCGCCGCTGTCGGAGAGAAGGCACGCAGATGTGCGCCACACCGTGGCGCAATTCAAGCACTCGGGAAACGCCAAGGCCGGGGGTCAGTAGCAACTGCGACCCTCGGTGAAGAGAACAAGCTGCTCTACTTGACGGATGCACGCTCGGGGAGGCGTTTCCTCGTGGACACCGGAGCCCAGAAGAGTTTCATCCTGCCGACCTACGCTGACCGGCTGGCAGGACCTAGCGGCCCCGAGATGTTGGCAGCAAATGGCTCGGATATTAAGACCTTTGGTGAGAGGACTCTGCTCTTATCTCTACATGGCCGTACATATGAGTGGACTTTTGTTGTAGCAGCATTGAATTACCATATCCTGGGGGCTGATTTTCTGTGTGCACATGGTTTACTGGTTGATGTTGCTAACAGGCCCCTGGTTAATGCACTGTCCTTTGACTCTCTTCCCTGTATAGCTCAAGTGACCCAGCCAACAGCACAAGCCAACATCACAGCTACAGGCAGTAAGTTCCACACACTGCTCACTCAGTTCCCAGCACTCACGGTCCCGACGTTTTCCGCTGCCATCGCTAAACACGGGGTGGAGCACTTTATCACCACCACCGGGCCGTCCGTTTTTGCAAGACCTCGGCGCTTGGACGCAGCTAAACTGGCCATAGCACGCGAAGAGTTTGCCAACCTGGAAAGGTTGGGCATCATCAGGCGCTCGAACAGCCCATGGGCATCCCCGCTACACATGGTCCCTAAGGCTGAGGGCTCGTGGCGACCGTGCGGGGATTTCCGCAGGTTGAACAACGCCACAGCGCACGACCGCTACCCAATTCCCCACATACAGGATTTTTCCGTTCACCTTGCCGGAGCACGCATTTTTTCCAAAATAGACCTGGTCCGCGGTTACCACCAAGTCCCAGTGCGTGCTGAGCATGTACCCAAAACAGCGGTAATAACTCCATTCGGTTTATTCGAGTTCCTGCGCGTGCCATTTGGGTTAAAAGGAGCGGCACAGACGTTCCAGCGCATGATGGATGCAGTGCTGCGTGATCTCCCGTTCATGTTCGTCTACCTGGATGATATCCTGGTAGCCAGTGTGTCCGAAGACGAACACGAAACCCACCTCACGACGTTTTTCCCGAGGTTGGAGGAGCACGGGTTAATAATCAACCTGGTGAAATGCCAGTTCGGCGTGACGGAGATTGACTTTTTGGGGCACTGCGTCTCTCTGGAAGGAGCAATCCCGCTGCCCGACAAAGTGCGCGCCGTGGTGGATTTTCCCCGGCCTCAGACAGTCAGGGCGCTGCAGGAATTTTGGTGGATGGTGAACTTTTATAACTGTTTCCTTCCCATTGTACGCCGCGCTCAAGAAACAGAAACCCGCGGATAGGGTCGAATGGACCCCGGAGCGAGAGCGGGCGTTCTCGGAAGTTAAAGCAGCTCTGGCAAACGCAGCACTGCTGGCGCATCCGGACCCGGCGGCCCGCATAGCGCTTACCACCGACGCTTCAGACGTGGCCATAGGGGCTGTCGTGGAGCAGCGCGTCGCCGGGGCTTGGCAGCCGCTCGCCTTTTTCAGCAGAACTTTGCACGACAGCGAACGTAAATACAGCGCGTTCGACAGAGTTGCTGGCTCTCCACCTGGCCATACGCCACTTCCAGTTCTGGCTGGAAGGGCGCAGCTTCACCGCGTTCGTGGACCACAAGCCGCTAACATTCGCGATGGCCAAGGTTTCAGAACCGTGGTCGGGCCGGCAGCAGAGACAGCTGGCCGCGATCTCAGAGTTTACTACTGATATTCAAGATGTGTCGGGTAAACTGAATTCTGGTGGCAGACTGCCTCTCGCGCACCGTGGTGGCCCCGGTCTGCGTGGGAATAGATTACGCAGCCATGGCCGCAGTGCAGATTAGCGATGCAGACGTGTGCGCGCTCCAGTCTGGACCAACAGGGTTAAGGCTGGAGAGCAGGGTGCTGCAAGATGGCGGCCCCCCCAATCTGCGATGTCTCCACGGGTTGCCCGCGTCCGGTGGTCCCGGTCGCGTGGCGCCGCCGCGTGTTTGAGTCGGTTCACACTCTGGTGCACCCAGGAGTGCGTGCGTCGGTCAAAATGGTGGGAGAGAAGTTTGTGTGGCCGAGCCTACGCAAACAAGTAAAAGAGTGGGCTGCAGCCTGCATGGCGTGCCAACGAGCCAAGGTACACAGACACACGAAGGCTCCCTTGGAGCCGTTTCGTATTCCGGCTAAGAGGTTCGACCATGTTCACGTGGACCTCGTGGGCCCCCTCCCGCCATCACAGGGGTGCACGCCCCTCCTGACAGTGGTGGACCGCACTACGCGCTGGCCAGAAGCGGTCCCGCTGGCGGCAACCACGTCCGCAGACGTAGCGCGCGCTTTTTTAACAGCATGGGTGGCGCGTTTTGGAGTCCCGTCGGACATTACGTCCAACAGGGGCCCTCAATTTGTTTCCGAACTCTGGTCCGCGATGGCCCGCAGCCTGGGTGTTACAAGTCACCGCACAACCGCGTACAACCCACAGGCCAATGGGTTATGCGAGCGTTTTCATAGATCACTGAAAGCAGCACTCAGGGCTTCATTGACGGATGCAAATTGGGTAGACAGGCTGCCGTGGGTTTTATTAGGGTTGCGCTCCGAGCCAAAAGAGGATCTGGAAGCTTCCCCGGCAGAGCTCGTTTTTGCGCAGCCACTACGGCTGCCCGGGGAATTTCTGCCAGATAATCCTGCGCCGGGCAGCTCCCCGTCTCAGCTTTTGCAGCATAGCGCAAACACAGGCACACTGCCGGGCCCTGCCCACCACAGTTTTCTGCGTGTTTTCGTGCCTAAAACTTTGAAGAGCGCGGAGTTCATGTTTGTCAGACACGACGCCCACCGCCCTCCATTGCGCCCACCCTATGATGGACCGTTCAGAGTGTTGGAAACAGGGGATAAGCATTTTTTGCTAGACTTGGGGGGTAGGAGGGAAAAAATTGGCATAGACAGACTCAAACCCGCTTTCGTTGTGGCGGACGAGCAAGTACTGTTGGCTAGGGCCCCTTGGCGTGGAAGACCCCCACGGAGAGCTCCCCAGGGAAACGATTCGCCAGAGCAGCCACACGGACAGACCAAAGTGCCCCCCCCAGTCACAGCCCACCCGCAGTCAGACACACTCCCAGCAGCCCCCCACTGGCACAGCAGCGCCACGGAGGCGGTAAACCCCAGTTACAGCAGATACGGGAGGAAACGGAAGCCCAAGCAGCATGTGGACTGATGTTCAATTGTTCTATCTAAGATGCTGGTGGGGGGGGAGTTTAGCACCTTGGGGGAGCCAGATTATTTAGCATCTCAGACAAGAGACAGTGGATAAACATGGGAGAACAATACGCAGGAGGTTCCTGGCGAGATAGCAAGAAGGAGTCAGGGACGTAGGGGGTTGAATGCAGTGTGATGCAAATGTCATGTTGTGTGTGGAGAAATGCCATGAAACTTAAGAGGAGAGTGCCTGCTTAAATGTTCAGTCTGTTCTTGGCTTGTGAGTTGTGAGTGTGTAACAAATCGTCTGAAATGAATCTGCCTCTTCATTTACACACTCCACAACGTATATACTGTATATATACAGTATATATATATAAATCTTTCTGATAAATGTGGATATACTCTGAATATTATAACTTAGCAGTCATTTCAGAATATAAATAGAATGAAGTCATATTGTTGAAAAAGTGGGAACATTACCTTCAAACCTTTTTTTTTTCTTTTTAGTAAAACTAAATAAATGATGGTCAGGATTTAATTTTTTAAAAACATATGATTTTGGATCTGTGCCTGTATCTTCTTTCTCTTGACTACACAAGATCTAAGGGTGGGTTGGGATGTGCAGCTTGAAGTGGAAGGGCTGACAGCAGTGGCCTCCAAAATCGCCCCCTGGCCTTGCTCAGGCTGCTCACACTGCTGACTGCTGCAAGGTCCAGGCTTAGCACTGGCACACGCTGTCACGGACCTGGGGAACACTGAACGTACAGCCGTAGGCAGCAGCACACGCTTGTGTTGTACCGAACAACCAAGTGACTCTTTTAAGGTGGGAACAAAACCAAAACAGTCCCAACTCAAAATGATCAGAGCACAGAAGAGAATCAGAATCAGAATCAGAATAAGTTTATTGCCAAGCACATTTACAAGTAAATAACAGGTAAATATACGAGGAATTTGACTTGACACTGAAAACGTCATAAATGACATTCTCAATGACGCGGCGAGCCGTGGAGGCGCCTGTCAGCAGGAGGGGAACAGTAGGCAGAGGGGGAGGATGGACACAGTAGGAGAGAGAAAAAAGCATTGTTTATCAGAATAAAGTTCATATATGACCGATATTATGATTACAAGAAAAAAACTCTCAATGCACAATTAGCAAACAATACAATCCACACAATGACACAAAGAGAGCAGAGAGTGAATGTCTTCAGTCAGTATAAGTGAGTTGGGTGCATTGTGTAGTGTAGATGTGACAGTTGTTAGTGAGCAGCAGAGGGCGCCTCCTGGCAGTGGATAGATGTTATAATCATGTGACTTATAAACAAGTCCAGAATCTATCTCTCTTGCTTGCAGAAGGCACACGGGCACTGTCCTTGAGGGTCCAAATCCGCTGATACGACAACAACTGATTGTCGATTGTTTGGGTAAGAGCCAGTCCTTCCGCTTATCTCAATCAGGAGGAATGTAAACACGGGGCACCAAACAAGGTCAAATCAAATCAGCACAGTGCACTCAGAGAATAGAATTTGTCCTCACCCGTGCAAATTCTGTGCCATCATATATGCAGGCTTAAACTGTTTTTCCATGGAAAGCACAGGGCTCCAGATGTATTCCTCCACTGAATCACTGTCATTCAGTTCACCGTTTGCCGCTACTCGTGCCTTCCCCAACAGGTCGAATTTGATGAAGAGCTTGCCGGGTCCGCTTTGATCAGCTCTCTCACCTTCCTTCAATTTCTGATGCATCAGGGAGCTTCACAGCCAAAAATAGAAGTCCTGAGATCATAACCAATAATGTTTCCACAAATTCCAATGTCCATGAGTCTCCTCGCAGGTTCCAATTCTTGGGCTCCCCCTTGGCCCGATTCTTGTTGAAAAATAGTGACAATAGCACATTTAAGCTGCTTCCAAATCCATAATTTCCGATTAGATTAAGATTCAGCAGAAGAAGAGCGACTAGACACACACAAAAACACAACATTGCAAAGCTGGGAATAGGTCAGGAAGGCAGGGGGAGGGCTCCCACTTGTCACGGGTACGTCTGACCTGCTTCACCCACTTTGAATGTAATTCAGGATCTTTAGGAAACTTAAATAAACTAACACCATCCTTACGAGTTTTTTTGAACAAAAGCCTGCGGCACAACGCGAAGGCATAGCCATAATACTAAAACAAGAAACCAGGGAAACTGTGTGCTACAAAGCTGCTGGCATTCCAGTCAACAACACCAGCATCCGTTCTCTCGCTTACGTCATTTCCGACTCCTTCATTCAGTGGGCGGCACCACAGTCCAGTCAATGGCTGCGGTTTTTTGATGATAACTATGTCATGCAGGCGCGGTTGTAAATATTATATTGATCATCGACAATGACTTTTGGGTTTACACAACATGCTAAAAAAAATGTCAAAATCGTGTCATCAGACCTTTAATGCACAGAGATGCATCAGTGTTTCCTCTGGCTTAAAGACCTTGGCGCAGTGGCAACATATTTTTCCGGGGGTGGGGTGGGGTGGGGTGGGGGGAACACATATGTATGAATATGCTAATTTTATACTATTTATTTCTTTTTTTAATTTTGCACAGTAACTTTGCACATAATAATAATAATAATAATAATAATAATAATAATAATAATAATAATAATAACGCATCAGATATATATAGCGCTTTATCATAGACACTCAAAGAACGCTTTTTAACAGATACATTATTCATTCACTCCGGACAGACAATGGTAGTGGCAAGCTACTACTGTAGCCACAGCTGCCTTGGGGCAGGCTGATGGAAATGTGGCTGCCAATCCAGGCCAATGGCCTCACCGACCACCATCGAACATTTATATACATTCATACCCAGTGTTATGGACACTGGAGGCAAGGTGGGTAAAGTGTCTTGCCCAGGACACAATGGGAGGATATCTGGGGAGAGCGGGATTCGAACTGGCCACCCATCCGGTTTATTGGCCGACCTGCTCTACCTCCTGAGGCCACTGCCGTGCATATGGAACTTACAGTTTGAAGTGTTGTAGCAACCAAGGCTTGAATGTTGGAATATTGGGCCATTTGGGGTCCCACCCAGATGTCCTGTATTTGGACATTTACTGGTGTCATCCTTCTCTCCTTCCTCTGCTCTCATCTCTCCTGGACTCTGCCTGAACACTTTCCTCTCCTTGGCTCCTCTTTTCTGTCTAATCTTGCCCTCTCTGAGCTCTGTCTAATTCAGGTTCTCTCTCTGTCTATGGTGGTATACAAACAGGTTAGAAAATACAGTATCAAGTGCCATGTAAATTAAAGAGACAACCAAAAATTTCTAGTTAAGGGTACAAAGAGCACCCACTTAAAACTTGAGTATGACTTCAGTCTTGAAGGTTTGAGGTTTTTCTCCAAAATTTATAACAATTTTCTTATAGTTTTCTACTTTCTATGTGAGTTTATCTAAATTTGAAACCATTTTCCCTCAAATTTGTAATTTCCTTTTGTAAAACTGACTTTTTCTTGTACATTGAAACTTTATTGGAAATTTGTGGATTATTTTATGGCTTATTTTTGTCTGTTTTTTTAAAATAAAATTACTGTTTTTTAAATAAATTTGAAACAGACTGTGGTATTTTTTTTAACTTTTTCCTTATAACAATTTATATTTTTTGACCATAACTGTGCAGTCAGAACAGAACAATAATTTAACTCTCATTACAAAGAAAAAAATATAAATAAAATTGTATTTAATGAATTTAAATTAACTTAAATGACCAAGGATGCCGTTATTTTCTGTTATAATATTTCTCTATATTTATAGTTTTTGTAGAAATCTCCTCACCGCCAAGAAAAAAAACGCCCTTATTTTTGAAATCCAATGCTGGCACGTTTAGTTTGTCTGAAGGCCTGCTGATGGATAAAGTTATTGACTTTCATGAATTTCGGTCATCTTAATTTGCCAGGTACATAATTGAGAACATAACTTAATATTGTAGTGGCTGGTGAAATATATCTCAGCAATTCAGTAGTCCCCCTTGCCTTTCCCTTCATATGAAGCCGCTGCATTTGAATTCTAACCACATCTCTTAGCTATGCGGCTCTTCCGTTATTGCTCACATTTCCAGCGGGTTAAAACCATGATAAACACCAGTGTTCACATAATCTTCTGATTTTTTTTCCACGCTTAAAGTACTTTAATAAACTCATGTTTCTGTCGGACAGTCAAGCCTTAATATGCTGCATTTCCCCTCTAGTCCGCCTTGGTCCGTGTACGCTTTGGGATGAGCCCGGCACGCACGCAGCACTGTACATGCTCACTTTTTTCATCTACCCAGGGCCAAGTGGTTGACGCATGCACACAACCATCATTTGTATTTCACTCCCGCCTGATAGGTAGTGCCAATGGGCGCTGATGCCCAGGATTTTCACCAACAAAGAAACGGTGGACTCTTCACAAAGTTTCTCTTCAAATAGAGTCCATTTCTGCTGTTTGACTTCCTGTTTTCACTCCCTTTTCCACAAAGATGCTGCTGCTGCTAGCAAGACACTGCCTGCTGACTGACTGGAAAGCTCACGTGACGGGTGCTTCGAAACTCCACGTGGATGACAGCCACGTGCATTGTTCATGTGCATGCTTGCAAAAAGTCATTGCTTCATATATTTTCTTAAATTCTATCTCCGTCTTGGCAAGGCAGTAAATTTTATGGCGAGGGCGGTCCGCCACCGAGAAAGTTACTAGAGGAAACCCTGTGCATTATCTAAAGTGAACTCTGATTGTGGTGGCTTGTTTGAGATGGGTTTGCGCTGGACAAAGCCCGAGCAGGTGAGCAAAAATACACGCAATAGTAATGCTGCAGAGAGAGACAGAAGATCAACAACAAAAAAAAAACAGAAAAAAAAACATCAAATAAATGTTACAAATTAATTTGCAGCTCGAGTACCCTGACTGTAGGAGCTTGTTGCGGGCGGCCTCAGCCCGGCATGAAACCTGGGGGTGGCAGATGTGGACACATCTCCTGTCTCTCTGGGGAATTACCGTGAAAAGTAAAACCCTGTTCATTCATTTTTTTCATTCCCCGAAAAATAAACATTAATGCCTAATAAGTCCATAATGAAAATAAAAATGTGGATGGAATAAAAATCCTTAGACTGACATGCCTCCCCCTGTGCCTCCGCATCCACACCAGAGCGCACACGTTTCTGGTTCATTCATTCATTCATTCAGTCACCTAAAAAAAAAATCATACATTAATGCCTAATCTATAGACTCTAACGGTAAGTTTGCAATTAAAAATGAGAATGTGGATGGATTTTAAAAAAAACAGTGTATCGTCATATAAATAAAATGGCAGGCAATTATATTATGACTGTTGCAACTGTCTCAATTAAAATAACAGAAAATCCCAGCGCATGCTATTTCCTCACAAGTTCTGGAGCTGTGCAATGTCAAAACACACCACTGAAATAGCATTAAACAATGCGCTTGTGATGACAGACCTCCTTTTTCCTGATCAAAAGTGCAATGGTGTAGCATGCACCATAATGAGATTGCGCGCCTCCACACCTCTTTGAAATGACTCTCCACCTCCTAGTGCAGGGGTGTCCAATCATGTGCCATAGAGGGCCAAGACCCTGCAGGTTTTCTCTTCTACCCAGTCTCTTCAGCAGGTGTTTTCAGTTGCCATCAATCAGTGGGAAGAAATTCAGTGGAATTCGCTGTTGAACACACTGGTTGGAGGTAAAGCCTGCAGGGTCTTGGCCCTCCATGGCACATGATTGGACACCCCTGTCCTAGTGCAATGTGGGCGCACTGTCTACTGGTAATTAGATGGCGTGTTGCTAAGTGTAAAAAACAGACAATGTGCTGACAGAAACTAACAAAAACACTGGCGAACAGCAGGATGTCTGGCGCAAAAGTCCACTGATGACCATCAGAATAGGGCCCAAGATGTTTGGCCACAGATTCAAATATACAGTGGTGTGAAAAACTGTTTGTCCCCTCTTGATTTCTCATCCTTTTTGTATGTTTTTCACACTTAAATGTTTCAGATTATCAAACAAATTTAAATATTAGACAAAGATAACACAAGTAAACACAAAATGCAGTATTTAAATGAAGGTGTTTATTATTAAGGGAAAGAAAATCCAAACCTACATGGCCCTGTGTGAAAAAGTGATTGCCGCCCCCCCCCCCCCATTAAAATATAAATTAACTGTAGTTTATTACATCTTTGGAAAGCTGAGTTCAATTTCTCTAGGCACACCCAGGCCTGATTACTGCCACACCTGTTCTCAATCAGGAAATCACTTAAATAGGGCCTGCCTGTCATGATTACTAGAAATATCAGCCCACGTGCAAGATGCTGCACCAGAGAATGCACACAATGCAGAGAGGCAAAGTTTTACACACAGTTTTATTGAAAAGAGTTGGAGCAAAATTAGCGGAAACATCACCTCACTCGCCAGAGGAGAGCCCAGCCTGTAAGGAGGGAGACGAGAGCAGATTAGAGCGAGGAGGGAGGCAGGTAATAATGAATCATCGGGAAAAAAAACTCTTACGAGTGAGAGCAGAGAGCCCAACGAGGAGCCCAGGAAGGCAAGGATGAATGGGGATGGGAGCTGTGGATGAGTAGGGCTGGTGAGCTGTCTGACCGAGTGGAGTAGGCGATCTGGAGTGAAGATGATGATGATGAAGGAGCAGGTGAGCGCACAACGAACCCCCGGAGACACGCTGCAGAGATGGCAGCAACCTGAGAAGGAGAAAGAGAGAGACAGATTATTCACTGGGTTCCAAGATAATTAAAACTTTACTTACTTAATTCTTTATGGCAGTACACCCAACGAGCCAGCGCTGGAGCATTCACAAACTGGTCCTTTTAAGCGCTGGCAGTGAAGAGACAGCAGGTGCATCCACTCATGCAGGTGTATTGATTCCCTGCGGAGCCGGGGACCCTCCCACAGGACGGAAGGGGGAGTGCGCTCACCAGATCATAACAGTGCCCCCCCCAAGGGATGCCTCCTGGCGGCCCACGGGGCTTGTTGGGATGGGCTTGGTGAAAGGCCTGGACCATCCCCTTGTCATGGAAGTACGACCGAGGAATCCATGGCCTTTCTTCAGGTCCGTAGCCCTTCCAGTGGACCAAGTATTGCAACCCCCGGCCCCGACAGCGAACGTCCAGAATTCTCTGAATGGTGTAGGTGGTCTGACCATCGAGAATCCGAGGGGGAGGAGGAGACTTCGGGGGGGGGGGGGGGTCAGGGGAATATAGAGAGTTGGCAGAAGCTCCAGGCAAATGGAAAACGGCCCCAGGGAGTGAGGTGACAGCTTACGAGATCCCGTTTTTAGAGGCACCTGGGCCGCCGACAGCCACATCTTCTGCCCAACCATATATCTGGGCACTAGAACCCACCTGCGGTCTGCGTACTGTCGGCTCCGTTGAGTGGAGTGGAGGAGCGCAGTGTAGGTGGCCCTCCACAGGCGACGACAACGGTGAGCATGGGCCTCCACAGAGGGCACGGCGACTTTCCTCTCCATCATGGGCAACGGGGGTGGGGCGGTGTACCCCATCGATGCCTCGAAGGGTGTTAATCCAGTAGCTGACAAAACTTCAGGGTTGTGGGCGTACTCCACCCAGGTCAGATGAGTGCTCCATGTAGATGGGTTGCACACATCTGAGGGCGGCCTCCAGGGACTGGTTGGTGCGCTCAGCCTACCCGTTGCTCTGAGGGTGGTATCCTGATGACAGGCTAATCAAGGGGCCCAGGGCACGGCAAAAAGACTTCCACACTTGAGATGTGAATTGTGGCCCCCGGTCAGACACAATGTCCAGGGGAATGCCGTGAAGGCGGATGATGTGGTTAGTGAAAAGGCTAGCAGTCTCTGAGGCAGAGGGCAGTTTGGGGAGGGGTACTAAATGAATGGCCTTAGAAAATCGGTCGACAGTGGTGAGGATGACAGTGTTACCTTTAGAAGGGGGAAGTTAGTTAGTTAGGCCCATCGCTCCTCCTGGAGCATAGGCCGCCAACAACAGTCTGCCAAAGTGCTTTGTCCTGGGCTGCTCTCTCCAGCTGTCTCCAGGTCTTTCCCATCTTCTTGATGTCAGCATCGAGGTCTCATCGCCAGGTGTTTCTTGGCCTTCCTCTCTTCCGCTTCCCTTGGGGGTTCCACTTGAATGCTTGCCTTGTGGTGTTACTGGCTGGCTTCCTCAGGGTGTGCCCAATCCATCTCTATCTTCTACGCTGGATCTCGTCCTCGGCTGGCAGCTGGTTGGTACGCTGCCACAGGTCTACGTTGCTGATGGTATCGGGCCAGCATATCTGGAGGATCCTTCTCAGGCAGTTGATGAACGTCTGCACTTTCCTGATGGTGGTCTTCGTTGTCCTCCATGTCTCTGCACCATACAGTAGGACTGACTTGACGTTAGAGTTGAACAGCCGAATCTTTGTGCGTGTTGACACCACCTTGGAGCTCCAGATGTTCCTCAGCTGCAAGTATGCTGCCCTCGCCTTGCCGATTCTTGCTCTAATGTCTGCGTCTGTGCCGCCCTGCTTGTCAATGACGTTGCCCAGGTATGTGAAGGCCTCTACCTCTTCCAGCTCACTCCCGTGCAATGTAACTGGGTCCTCATTTGCTTTGTTGATCTCGAGGATCTTGGTCTTGCCCTCGTGGATCTTGAGGCCAACTTGTGCTGAGGTGGCTTCCAACTCTGTTGTTTTGTCCTGGATCTGCTGGTGGCTGTGGGAGAGCAGGGCCAGGTCATCTGCAAAGTCCAGATCATCTAGCTGTGTCCAGTGTCCACTGGATTCCGTTTCGTCTGTCTGCTGTTGACATCTTCATGGTCCAGTCAATCGCCAGGAGGAAGAGGAAAGATGACAGGAGGCAGCCTTGTCTGACTCCGATCTTCACCCTGAAGCTGTCTGTTAGCTGTCCTTCATGGACTACTCGACAGGTCATTCCTTCATAGGAGTTCTTGATCAAGTTGACCAGTTTGGTTGACACTCCGTAGTGGCGAAGCAGCTTCCAGAGGGTTTCGCGGTCCGCGCTGTTGAAAGCTTTCTCATAGTCAACGAATTTGATATACAGCGAGGAGTTGCACTCTAAAGACTGCTCGAAGATGATGCGTAAGGTAGCGATCTGGTCAATGCACGATCTGTTCTGGCGGAAGCCGGACTGCTGGTCTCAGAGGAGGGGGTCGACAGCACCTTTCATTCTCTCAAGGAGGATCCTGTTGAAGACCATCCCTGGCACTGACAGAAGCGTTATTCCTCTGTAGTTGGTGCAGTTGCTGAGGTCTCCTTTCTTGGGTAGCTTGATGAGGTAGCCCTCCTTCCAGTCTGCTGGTACTTCTTTTTCTTTCCATATCTTCTCGAAGAGAGGGTACAGCATCTCTATGGTGGTCTCCAGGTCTGCCTTGAGTGCTTCTGCAGGGATGTTGTCTGGTCCTGCTGCCTTGCCGTTCCTCAGTAGCTTGATGGCTTTCCTAATCTCCTCCCTGGTTGGCTTCTCACAGTTGATGTCCAGGTCAATGTCAGCAGGGTCGATGTTCGGGGGATTCGGAGGGACAGGTCTGTTCAGGAGCTCTTCAAAGTACTCTTCCCATCTATGCAGTTGTCACTCTGTTCCCAGGACGGTGTTTCCTTCCTCGTCCTTGACTGGTCGCTTGGGCCTGCTGTACTTCCCTGACAGTTTCTTGGTGTGTCGTACAGCTGTTTCATGTTGTTACTGGCTGCTGCTTCCTCAGCCTCCTCTGCCAGGCTGTCGATGTACTTGCACTTGTCTGTTCTTGTGCTCCTCTTCACTTCTCTGTTGGCTTCTGTAAAGTCTTCTTGTGCCTTGGCCTTTGCTGCTTTGCTGCCTTGTTCGGCTGTTGTTTACTGTTGCCTTCTTCTGCTTTCTCTCCTGGATCTTGCGTAGAGTGTCTGCCGATATCCACTCCTTCTGTTGGTGTCTCTTGGGGCCTACTACTTCCTGACAGGTTGACACAAGTATCTCCTTCACTTTCTGCCACTGGTTCTCGGTGGTGACCTCTTCTTCAAGCAGTTCTTGTAGCACTTGGTACTTGTTGGTGAGAGACAGTCTGAATTCTTCTCTGGTCTTGGTATCTTTCAGCATGCTGACGTTGTACTTCAGCCTCTTTGTTGTTGCCCCCATCCAGTTCTTCTTCAGCTTTAACTTCAGCCTGGCTACCAGCAGGTGGTGGTCAGATGCAATGTCTGCTCCTCTTCTCACCCTTACATCCTGTAGGGACCTCCTGAATTTCTTGGCCATGCAGATGTGGTCGATCTGGTTCTCAGTCACTAAGTCTGGTGATACCCAGGTGGTCTTATGTACTCTTCTGTGGGGGAAAGTGCTGCCACCGATGACCAGGTTGTTCATTGCACAGAAGTCTGCAAATCTCTCGCCGTTCTCATTTATCACTCCCAGTCCGTGTCTTCCCATCACTTCCTCATATCCGATGTTGTCTTGTCTGATCTTGCCGTTGAGGTTGCCCATGAGGATGTTGACGTCTTTCTCTGGGTACTTGGCCATGACATTTTGCAGTCTGTCGTAAAATCGGTCCTTGACTTCTTCATAACTGTCGTTGGTTGGGGCGTAGCACTGGATAACATTCATCTTGATCTTCTTCTTCGTCGTTCTGAAGGATGCTGCGATTATTCTTGAGCCATGTGCTTCCCATCCTATCAGTGCTCGCTGTGCAGGTCCTGACAACATGAGTGCAACGCCTTCTGTGTGTGGAGCGTTGTCTTCTTTGTGGCCAGAATACAGCAACATCTCTCCGGTGAGCAGTCTTCTTTGTCCTGACTGTGTCCAACGGGTCTCACTGATTCCAAGCAGTGTGAGGTTGTAGCTCTTCATCTCTGCGGCTACTTGTGCTGTTTTTCCCATCTCATACATGGTCCTCACATTCCATGTTCCGACGTTGATGGTCCTAGTCGATAGAAGGGGGGTCGGCCTTGTAGCTTCCGTAGACTCACGACTTTCACCACACGACGTCATATGTCCTCTTGATGAGGACCCTTCCTCTCCCAGGGCAGTAGTCTCTTGGTCTGTTGTTGGCGTTTCTGTAGCATGCAGGGTTTTTACGGGGTGGGGTTGCTAGCCCCACGCCCAACCTTCCTCCTTTCTCATCCAGGCTTGGGACCGGCCATGGTGGAGTTTTAGAAGGGGGAAGTCCAGTGACAAAGTCCAGGGCTACATGTGACCAGGGGCGGCTGGGAATCGTAAGGAGATGAAGCAGGCCGGCGGGAGGAGAAGAGTCAGATTTATTTCTGGTGCATACTTGACATGCTTTGACATAATTTCGGACATCCGTCCGCAGCGTGGACCACCAAAACACTCATTGTATGAGGTTGATGGTCCGGGAAACCCCTGGGTGACAGGCAAATTGACTAGATAGATAGATAGATGTACTTTATAAGATAAGATAAGATAAGATAAGCCTTTATTAGTCCCACAATGGGGAAATTCCAGGATTGCAACAACACAGGGATAGCAACACTCAGAGCAACAATCAGAAGGTAAGAGAAAAAAACAAGAGCAGCAAGTATACATATGTACATATAAATATAAATATATATATATATATATATATATATATATATATATATATATAGACACACAGTGCAGAGCATTGTAGCTACATGGGATAGATATATAAATATATAAACACAGTGCGAAGCATTGTAGCTGGATGGAATAAATATATGAGTATATAAACACACAGTGCGGAGCATTGTAGCTAGATGGAATAAATATGTAACTAGAAAAGCACTCGGAGAGCGCAGACCTCCGCCAAGCACCACAGTTCCCCCCATACAGTGTTTGTGTGTACGTTTTGAGATTCCGTGACCATGAAAACATATGACTAGCAATTGGATTGACAATGATAGGATTAGTGGTTCAGTAGTTATTCACGAAAATGACATTTTCCGTAATGGCGGCCACAGTTCCGCCCATACAGTGTTTGTGTGTACGCTTTCAGATTCCTTGACCATGAAAACATATGACTAGCAATTGGATTGACAATGATAGGATTAGTGGTTCAGTGGTTATTCACGAAAATGGCATTTTCCGTAATGGCAGTTTTCTTGTGGACGGTGATCCGGATCATCCCCAAAATTTAATCATTTCTTCCTTGTACCATTTCCAACAACGCCTGAAAGTTTCATGGAAATCCGTCCAAAACTTTTTGAGTTATCTTGCTAACCAACAGACAGACAAACAGACAAATAGACAGACAAACAGACAGACAAACCCCGGCAGAAACATAACCTCCTGGCGGAGGTAAAAATATATAAACACACACAGTGCGGAGCATTGTAGCTAGATGGAATGAAACAGCACAACCGTCTACTTAGTTATCCTACATGGTATGATTATGTACCCATACATATTCTCACCCTCCATAGCGACCGGTATTTTCCTAGTTGTATACTGGAGGAGACCATTGTGTAAGTCTATTGCGTCTTTTGCATTCAATACTATTAGGTCGTCACGTCTTTTTGCTATCTCTGCAAGCAGCCCTACTTTGGTTGTACAGTCTGACAGCCGTAGGTAGGAAGGACCTGCGAAACCTCTCGGTTGTGCACCTAGGATGATGTAGTCTGCTGCTAAATGAGCTCCTCAGTGCATTCAGTATGTCCTGCATAGGGTGGAACTCGGACTCCAGCAGAGATGACAGTTTAGCCACCACCCTTCTCTCTCCTATCTCCTCCACTGGGTCAAGGCGCTGCCCCAGGACAGAGCTAGCTTTCTTGATCAGTTTGTTCAGTCTCTTCCTATCGGCTGCTGTAATGCCACTGCCCCAGCAGACCACTCCAAAAGTGATGGCTGATGCCACCACCGTGTCATAGAATGTCTTCAGCAGCGCCCTTATACACCAAAAGACCTGAGTCTCCTCAGTAGGAACAGCCTGCGCTGTCCCTTCTTGTAGAGTGCGTCAGTATTGTGTGACCAGTCTAGTTTATTGTTCAGATGAACACCCAGGTACTTATAGGATGTCACCATCTCGATGTCTGTTCCCTGTATATTTACTGGTGCTGTGAGGGGTTGTCCTTGCCTGCGGCAGTCCACCACCAGCTCCTTAGTTTTCCTCGCGTTGATCTGGAGGTAGTTCCGATGGCACCAGTCCACGAAGTCCTGGATAAGCCCTCTGTAATCAGCTTCATCTCCGTTAAAGATGAGGCCAACGATCGCAGAGTCGTCAGAGAACTTCTGTAGATGGCAGTGTGTTGTGTTGTGTGAGAAGTCCGCAGTATAAAGGGTGAACATAAAGGAAGCCAAAACCGTTCCCTGGGGGGGCCCCCGTGCTACCGATGATCGTGTCGGACACACAGTCCCAGGTTCTCACAAACTGAGGCCGGTTAGTGAGGTAGTCCAGGATCCATGATGACAGGTGCTGGTCCACCCCTGCGCACAGCAGCTTGTCCTTCAGGATCATCGGTTGGATGGTGTTGAAAGCATTGGAGAAGTCAAAGAACATGATCCTCACTGCATTCCCGGGCTTCTCCAGGTGGGACAGAGAACGGTGAAGGAGGAAGATCACCGCATCCTCCACCCCAATGCCATGCTGGTAGGCGAACTGGAGTGGATCCATCGCTGGTCCCACCAGGGGGCGGAGGTGAGCAAGGAGCAGCCTCTCCAGGGTCTTCATCATGTGGGACGTCAAGGCCACTGGTCTGTAGCTGTTCAGATCTTTGGGGTGGGAAGTCTTTGGTACAGGTACCACACAAGATGTTTTCCACAGCTGTGGTACCCTCCCCAGCTTCAGGCTCAGATTGAAGATGTACTCCACAATCCCACACAGCTGGTCTGCACAGGACTTGAGGAGCTTTGCGCTGATGCCGTCCGGTCTCGATGCCTTCCTCGCCTTGATCTTCCTCAGCTCCGTCCTCACCTGGGTCTTAGTGAGGGTCAGGTTGGGGGGCTGTGTGTTGGGAGTGGGGGGGTGTTGGTGGAGTGGGGAGTGTTCAGCAGGACTTGATGTCTTTAGAGGCAGCAGTGGTTGTTGTGCAGTCAGGGGGGAGGGCGGTTGATCAAACCTATTGAAAAACAGATTCAGATTGTTCGCCCACTCCCTGCCCCCCGTGGCCTGGGGGGAGGTATTCTGGAGCCCAGAGATGGTTTTAAGGTTTCTCCAGACCCTGCTGATGTCGCTCTGTTGCATCTTGTCCTCCATCTTCTTCCTGAAGCTGTCCTTGCCTTCTCTGATCTTTCTCCTCAGCTCCCTCTGTACGGACTTCAGCATCTCCCTGTTCCCCGACCTGAAGATCCTCTTCTTCTCTCTCAGAAGTGTTTTTATCTCAGGGTTGATCCAGGGTTTGTTGTTTGAGCAACACCGTATGGTCTTGGTGGGAACGGTGTTGTCCACACAGAAGCTGATGTAGTCCGTGATGGTGTGAGTGAGGCCATCGATGTCCTCACCATGTGGATCGCAGAGCTGCTCCCAGGCGGTGGTTTCAAAACAGCCCTTTGAGTGTCCATTGCCTCCTCAGACCATAACTTCACTGTGCGCATGGCCGGAGGTTGTCTGTGCACTAGGGGTTTGTACACCGGCCGGAGATGAACCAAGTTGTGATCCGATCTCCCGAGTGGGGGGAGTTGTAATGAGGTGTACGCCTCCTTAGTGTTTGCGTAGAATAAGTCCAGTGTTTTATTGTCTCTAGTGTGGCATGTGACATACTGGGTAAACGTGGGTAGAATGGGAGACACTGAAACATGGCTGAAATCGCCTGAGATGAGGAGAAGAGCATCTGGGTGTTCTGTCTGCAGCCTGCCAGTTACTGAATGGATGACGTCACACGCTGTCCCAGCGTTCGCCGTCGGATTTGCATAAACAACAATGCAGATCACGTGTGAGTATTCCCTCGGGAGATATGTAGCCGTTTATTGATCCTAAACTGGGAAATCACAGTGTAACAGCAGCATGACAGTAGTCAACCAAACAACAGAAACACGCTCATGACAGACAAAGGGATTACCCATGGACAATAAAACTAACACGACTATAAAACCTATATACATCATAGCTTAATATATGATGACCCGTATAAACTCATGAATCATCCCATTGCACAAAGAAGGACTATCAGGAGCAGAGTGAAATGTGAGGTACCAATTAATCTGTAAGGTGCAGTGTGGCAGCATTGTTATGACCATAATACAACATCACAGTGAGTTACTGTACAGTGAAATTGCATGTGGCAGGAAAGATTTCCTGTACCTGGCCGTTCGACAACGAAGCTGTAGTAGTCTACTGGAGAAAGTGCTTTGCTGTCTGTCTAGTGTGTGGTGGAGGGGATGATCAGGATTGTCCATGATGGATTGCAGTTTATTTAGTGTTCTCCTCTCTACCACTGTCTCAAAGGTCTCCGGTCTGAGACCAATTACAGAGCCAGCCCTCTTGATAATCTTGTCAAGTCTGTTGGTGTCTCTGGTCCTGACACTGCTACCCCAACAGACAGCAGCAAAGAAGATGGTGCTGGTGACAATGGTCTGGTAGAAAAGCTACAGCATCCTGCTACACACGTTGAAGGATCTCACCTTCCTCAGGAAGTAGAGTCTGCTCATCCCCTTCTTGTATGCAGCATCAGTGTTGGATCTCCAGTCCAACCTGGCAAGCCTGGCAGGTAATAATGAATCATCGGGGGAAAAAAACTCTTACGAGTGAGAGCAGAGAGCCCAACGAGGAGCCCAGGAAGACAAGGATGAATGGGGATGGAAGCTGTGGATGAGTAGGGCTGGTGAGCTGTCTGACCGAGTGGAGTAAGCGATCTGGAGTGAAGATGATGATGATGAAGGAGCGGGTGAGTGCACAACGAACCCCCGGGAACACACTGCAGAGATGGCAGCAACCTGAGAAGGAGAAAGAGAGAGACGGATTATTCACTGGGTTCCAAGATGATTAAAACTTTACTTACTTAATTCCTTATGGCAGTACACTCAACGAGCCAGCGCTGGAGCATTCACAAACTGGTCCTTTTAAGCACTGGCAGTGAAGAGACAGAAGGTGTGTCCACTCACGCAGGTGTATTGGTTCCCTGCGGAGCCGGGGACCCTCCCACAGGACGGGAGGGGGAGTGCGCTCACCAGATCATAACACTGCCTGACAAAGTGAAGTAGACCAAAAGATCCTCAAAAGCTAGACATCATGCTGCGATGCAAAGAAATTCAGGAACAAATGAGAAACAAAATAATTGAGATCTGTCAGTCTGGAAAAGGTTATAAAGCCATTTCTAAAGCTTTGGGACTCCAGCAAACCACAGTGAGAACCATTATCCACAAATGGTGAAAACGTGGAACAGTGGTGAACCTTCCCAGGAGTGGCCGGCCGACCAAAATTACCCCAAGAGCGCAGCGACGACTCATCCAAGAAGTCACAAAAGACCCCACAACAACATCCAAAGAACTGCAGGCCTCACTTACTGTATCTCAGCTAAGGTCAGTGTTCATGACTCCACCATAAGAAAGAGACTGGGCAAAAATGGCCTGCATGGCAGAGTTCCAAGATGAAAACCACTGCTGAGCAAAAAGAACATAAAGGCTCGTCTCAGTTTTGCCAGAAAACATCTTGATGATCCCCAAGACGTTTGGGAAAATGTTCTGTGGACTGACGAGACAAAAGTTGAGCTTTTTGGAAGGTGTGTGTCCCATCACATCTGGTGTAAAAGTAACACAACATTTCAGAAAAGGAACATCATACCAACGGTAAAATATGGTGGTGGTATTGTGATGGTCTGGGGCTGTTTTGCTGCTTCAGGACCTGGAAGACTTGCTGTGGTAAATAGAACCATGAATTCTGCTGTCTACCAAAAAATCCTGCAGGAGAATGTCCGGCCATCTGTTCGTGACCTCAAGCTGAAGCACACTTGGGTTCTAAAGCAGGACAATGATCCAAAACACACCAGCAAGTCCACCTCTGAATGGCTTAAGAAAAACAAAATGAAGGCTTTGGAGCGGTCTAGTCAAAGTCCTGACCTGAATCCAATTGAGATGCTGTGGCATGACCTTAAAAAGGCAGTTCATGCTCGAAAACCCTCCATTGTGGCTGAATTACAACAATTCTGCAAAGATGAGTGGGCCAAAATTTCTCCACAGCGCTGTAAAAGACTCATTGCCAGTTATCGCAAGGGCTTGATTGTAGTTGTTGCTGCTAAGGGTGGCCCAACCAGTTATTAGGTTTAGGGGGCAATCACTTTTTCACACAGGGCCATGTAGGCTTGGATTTTTTTCCCCTTTATAATAAACACCTTCATTAAAAAACTGCATTTTGTGTTTACTTGTTATCTTTGTCTAATATTTAAATTTGTTTGATAATCTGAAACATTTAAAAGGAACTCTGATTATATTGGCATGTTAGCTCTATATGCTTTATTTTTATGTTAGTAACATAACTATAATATAATTTTTTTGAAAGTAATTCCCAGTTTTATATATTTTTTAAAAACTTTATTACGATTTTTGTTTACGTCGCAATGCATTCTGGGTAGTGACGTAGAATGGTTGCAGCCGTTTTTTCTGTCTTATACAAGCCAAGAAGCGAAGCTACGAACTACTGCCATTTGTCAGTGAAAATGCCACATTGCGCGGCTTTTGGATGTAATTTCCAATCAAAGGGAAATAAAGAGAGCGGGGTAAGCCTCCATAGCTTTCCTAAAGAAGGAAAGTGGAGGAAAAAGTGGGGCGGCAGCAGCTCAGCAGGTAGAGCAGGTCATCTAATAACCCAATGGTTGGCGGTTCGCATCACACTCTCCCCAGATATCCTGCCGTTGTATCCCTGGGCAAGACACTTCACCCACATTGCCTCCAGTGCCCATAACACTGGGTATGAATGTGTAAAAATGTTTAAATGCTCGGTGGTGGCCGGAGAGGCTGTTGGCGTGGATTGGCAGCCACATTTCCCTCACTCTGAGTCTGTGATCACGCGCTGTAGCGCATGCCTGATAAAGCTGACATATGTATTAATCACGCTGTAATAAAGCACGAGCATGCGCTTTGCGCACCAGTGTGGCGGATGAAATAAGGGAACCCAGTGTGGAGGCACGGAATAATTGCAGGCAGGACACTGCGAACTGAAGTTTAAAAGGGTGTTTATTTCATCCAGCACGAAGCTCACTCCAGCGCTGTGGAGCGAGCCCTTTTTTTTTTTATTACTTATTTTGTACCCATAGGTAGATTTGTTTTGCAGTGTGGTGACAAGCCACCAGCTGCCAGTCGCTGCGTGCGCAAGCGCCCCTTAACTCCCTAACCTGCATGTTTTTGACATGTGGGAGGAAACCGGAGAAATCCCGGAGTAAACCCACGCAAACATGGGGAGAACATGCAAACTCCACACAGATCACTGTTGGCCGGGGGCAGGGATCGAACCCACGATCTCCGCGATCCCCCGGCCGAGGGTAAACTGTGCTGCCACAGTGCTAACCACTGCGCACTGTGGTTAGTACAAAATAAGTACTCGTGGGGCTCCACACAAGATCTCACCCCGTGAGGTCAAAATGATCACGAGAACGGTGAGCAAAAATCCCAGAACCACACAGGGGGACCTAGTGAATGACCTGCAGAGAGCTGGGACCAAAGTAACAAAGGCTACATCAGTAACACACTACGCCACCAGGGACTCAAATCCTGCAGTGCCAGACGTGTCCCCCTGCTTAAGCCAGTACATGTCCAGGCCCATCTGAAGTTTGCTAGAGAGCATTTGGATGATCCAGAAGAGGATTGGGAGAATGTCATATGGTCAGATGAAACCAAAATAGAACTTTTTGGTAAAAACTCAACTTGTCGTGTTTGGAGGAGAAAGAACACCGTACCTACTGTGAAGCATGGGGGTGGAAACATCATACTTTGGGGCTGTTTTTCTGCAAAGGGACCAGGACGACTGATCCGTGTAAAGGAAAGAATGAATGGGGCCATGTATCGTGAGATTTTGAGTGAAAACCTCCTTCCACCAGCAAAGGCATTGAAGATGAAACGTGGCTGGGTCTTTCAGCATGACAATGATCCCAAACACACCGCCCGGGCAATGAAGGAGTGGCTTCGTAAGAAGCATTTCAAGGTCCTGGAGTGGCCTAGCCAGTCTCCAGATCTCAACCCCATAGAAAATCTTTGGAGGGAGTTGAAAGTCTGTGCTGCCCAGCGACAGCCCCAAAACATCACTGCTCTAGAGGAGATCTGCATGGAGGAATGGGCCAAAATACCAGCAACAGTGTGTGAAAACTTACAGAAAACGTTTGACCTTTGTCATTACCAACAAAGGGTATATAACAAAGTATTGAGATGAACTTTTGTTATTGACCAAATACTTATTTTACCGAGGAATTTACCAATTAATTCATTAAAAATCCTTCAATGTGATTTTCTGGATTTTTTTTTTCTTATTTTGTCTCTCATAGTTGAGGTATACCTATGATGAAAATTGGAGACCTCTCTCATCTTTTAAGTGTGAGAACTTGCACAATTGGTGGCTGACTAAGTACTTTTTTACCCCACTGTATATAGTCTCTCATCTGTATTTATTTAAGTCAGTAACATCTCTGATAATTATACTCTTTGCTTCCTCAGGTGTTCCATTTAGTTTGATCCAAACTCTACAATTTCTTGTCCATGTTGCCTGTACCTTATTTTGCCTTTTCAGCATCCGTGCTTGCCGTGCTATTTCAGCATTAGTTTTTGTTAGATGTTCATTTAGGTAAACTTCTGTTCCCCGTAGCTTTCTGGCCTGCCTCAGTATGTCAGTCTTTACCCTTCTGTTCACAAAGCGCATCACAATTGATTTCTTTGTTTTATTATGCTTTCTGGGTAAAGCATGACAGGCTGAAATTGCATTTGCTTCGACCTTTATATTTCTGCTATCAAGGAACTGAAGCACCTGGTTTTCCAGGGAGACTGATTCACTCAGGGGAGCATCCTCACCTCTCAATCCTGCTGCAGCATAAGCATATGATTGATATTTAATGTCTAGTCCACGTATAATTAGATCATCCATACGAGAATATTGTTCAAGATCCTCGACGCGTCGCTCCAAGTCTGCAGTTTTTTTGTCTTTTTCCTTAATTGTTAATTTTAATTCTTGGACTTCTTCCATTAGCCCTATTATTTTAGCCTGCTGACTAACCACTTTGGTCAGTTCTTCTGACAACAAGTTCAGAGATTTTTTGATCTTTTCCATTTCCTCCTTCTTTGGTGGCATTTTTACTGACCTGTGGATAGTAAAACAATCTCTGCTGGTGACGCTGGTATCCGATCCGATTGACCTCGAATCCAGCTGGGCCTCAGCTAGCCCTCTCTGCTGCTAGTCCCGCTGCTTACTGCCACCGTAACCGAGCTCCTGTCCAGCCGGGGTACCGGCAGCTCCTCCACCGAGTCCCGCCGCACACCGCCGCTGTAGCCGAGCTCCGATCCTGCTTCTGTCCGGCTGGGGTCCCGGTAGATCCTCCGCTGAGCCCCACCACCTACCGCCGTCTGCCTCAGTAGTTCCTCCGCCAAGCCCCGCCACTGCAACTGGGCTCCGACTCCGGCTGGGGGCCTGGTGGTCCTCCACTGGTCCCCGTCTCCCACCACCGCTGCACTTGAGCTCTGATCCGGCTCCCGTCCAACTGCTGCCTTGGCTTGTTCCTCCGGCGAGCCTCAATCATCGGGGACAGAGTCGCTTCTCTGTGTCGATGCTAGGTGCTACGACTAGCTATGGCGTTAGCTATAGCGATAGCGTTAGCCTAGCAAACGCTTCGGGTAAAGCGTAGCAGCGAACCACGAAAAGAAACGCCAATCAGTTCACTCACGAATAAGGGCAGTCCCAAAAGTCTAATTCTCACAGCGAGCGCAAAACAACTCTTAAAAACTGAGATCGAGTCTGCCCCCGAATCCAGACCGGCTGAACCACAACTAAAAAAAATTTATTTAAGCTGAGCCTGCAAGATTGAGACCACTCACTCCGCCATCTTGAATGCATCAAAATCTGTAAGTTTTTTGCATAATCCTGTTAGCAAATAGGCAGACAAATACATAAAACCTACTGAAAACAGCCACCTTAGGAGGTAAAAATCAGATGCACTGTAATTTTTTAAATTAAACACACACACACACACACACACACACACACACACACACACAGAGTGGATATAAAAAGCCTACATACCCCTGTTCAAATGCCAGGTTTTTGTGATGTAAAAAAATGAGACCAATATCATTCAATCATTTCAAAACTTTTTCCACCATTAATGTGTCCTATAACCTGTACAACCCATTTGAAAAACAAACTGAAATATTTTAAGGGGAAAAATAAGAAATTAAAAAACTTACAATAACCTATTTGCATAAATATGCACACCCTCTTATAACTGGGGATGTGGCTGTGTTCAGAATTAACCAGTCGCGTTCAAACTCATGTTAAATGGGAGTCAGCACACACCTGCCACCATTTAAAGTGTCTCTGATTAACCCCAAATAAAGTTCAGCTGTTCTAGTAGGCTTTTCCTGACATTTTTTGTAGTCACATCTTACAGCACAAGCCATGATCCACAGAGAGCTTCCAAAGCATCAGAGGAATCTCATTGTTCAAAGGTATCAGTTAGGAGAAGGGTACAAAAGAATTTTCAAGACATTAAATATACCATGGAACACAGTGAAGACAGTCATCATCAAGTGGAAGAAAATATGGCACAACAGTGACATTACCAAGAACTGGACGTCCCTCCAAAATTGATGAAAAGACAAAAAGAAAACTGGTCAGGGAGGCTGCCAAGAGGCCAACAGCATCATTGAAGGAGCTGCAGGAATTTCTGGCAAGTACTGGCTGTTTAGTGCATGTGACAACAATCTCCCATCTGGGATGGCAAGACAGTAGCCTTGTCTTACGAAGAAAAACATCCAAGCCCGGCTACATTTTGCAAAAACACATTTGAAATCTCCCAAACGCATGTGGGAAAGTGTGTTATGGTCCGATGAAACCAAGGTTGAACTTTTTGGCCATAATTCCAAAAAGGTGTATTTGGTGCAAACACATCACTGCTCATCACCAAAAGAACACCATACCTACAGTGAAGCATGGTGGTAGCAACATCATGCTTTGGGGCTGTTTTTCTTCAGCTGGAACTGGGGCCTTAGTCAAGGTGGAGGGAATTATGATCCGTTCCAAATACCAGTCAGTGTTGGCACAAAACCTTCAGGCTTCTGCTAGAAAGCTGAAGATGAAGAGGAACTTCATCTTTCAGCACGACAGTGATTCAAAGCACACATCCAAATCAACAAAAGAATGGCTTCGCCAGAAGAAGATTAAGGTTTTGGAATGGCCCCGCCAGAGTCCAGAACTGAATCTGATCGAACATCTGTGGGGTGATCTGAAGAGGGCTGTGCACAGGAGATGCCCTCGCAATCTGACAGATTTGGAGCGTTTTTGCAAAGAAGAGAGGGCAAATATTGACAAATCAAGATGTGCCACGCTGATAGACTCCTACCCAAAAAGACTGAGTGCTGTAATAAAAGCCAAAGGTGTTGCAACAAAGTATTAGAGTAAGGGTGTAGATATTCATGCTAACAGGTCAATGTCAGTTTTTTATTTTTTATTTTTCCCTAAAAGATTTCAGTTTGTTTTTCAATTGGGTTGTACAGGATATAGGACAAAGTAATGGTAGAAAATGTTTCGAAATGATTTATCTTGGTTTTCATTTTTTACATCACAAAAACCTGGCATTTGAACAGGGGTATGTAGATTTTTTTTTATATCCACTGTGTGTGTGGGGGGGGGGGAGAGAAATTTCAGTTTTTCACAATTCTTTTCCACTGTGAACACGCTTTCCTTTTATTTCCTTTAAGTTCCATATTGCTAACTTCAAGGCAAATGCTTCATTAGGCTGCTCAGAGGTGACAGTATCCATCATTCCACTATAGTTCACTGGTGTGTTATGTCTCTGCCCCAGTGTTTGATTGTCTCTTTCTACTGACTTGAAATACTTGAATTAACCTACATTACATACATTACATAAATCATGTTTAGCCTTATTGTAACTATTAAATTACTTATGCTAGCAAAGCCAGAAAGTGGGTAGGGTCACTTCTCTCCATCTGTACTCTAACCTGAGAACTTAACTATTAATTTATTTATTTGAAAGTACAGTTTATGATTTAAAATGTTGTCATTTGATGCATCACACCAGATTAAAGCTAATTCACATCTGTAGTCCCTTGGCAGGTCAACAAAATGAGACAAAGCATGCACACACATACATAAACACATCTCACGTAAAGGGGGGGATGATACACACATAATATCCATCCATCCATCTTCTACCGCCTTTCCGGAGGTCCGGGTCGCAGAGGCAGCAGTTCAAGCAGAGAAACCCAGACTTCTCTGTCCCCAGCCACCTGCTCCAGCTCTTCAGAGAGGATACCAAGGTGTTCCCAGACCAGCTGGGAGACATAGTCTCTCCACCGAGTCCTGGGTCTGCCCCGGGGTCTCCTCCCAGTGGGACGTGCCTGAAACACCTCAAGTGGGAGGCGTCCAGGAGGCATCCTAATCAGATGCGCATACCACCTCAACTGGCTCCTTTCAATGTGGAGGAGCAGCGGTTCTACTTTGAGCCTCTCCCGGATGACTGTGCCCCTCACCCTATCTCTGAGGGTGAGTCCAGCAATCCTACGGAGAAAGCTCATTTCAGCCGCTTGTATCCGCGATCTCGTTCTTTCGGTCATTACCCAAAGCTCGTGACCATAGGGGAGAGTAGGAACGTAGATTGACTGGTAAATCGACAGCTTTGCCTTAGAACTCAGCTCCCTCTTCACCACAACAGACTGGTACAATGTCCGCATCACTGCAGATGCTGCTCTGATCCATCTGTCAATCTCTCGCTCCATTCTCCCCTCACTCGTGAATAAGACCTCGAGATACTTAAACTCCTCCACTTGGGGAAGGAGCCTGTCCCCAACCCGAAGAGGACAATCCACCTTTTTCCAGTTGAGGACACACATAATATATGTACTATCGAATCAAAAAAAATGTACAGGTACATAATGTTATGGGCACCAAACTTGGTACATATGTTGACCTTGGGACCCTCACCTGTAGTTGTGGTTTTGGGGTCAAAAGGTGACATGAGAAGGTCAATAGGTCATCCACACTCAAACTTGAAAACAAATAAACAGACAAGCAAACAAACAAAAGGCTTTGATCATCAGACCTGGTACACAGGCTGACCTTGGGGCTCTCGCCTATGGCGAGGGTGTTAGGGTCTAAAGGTCTTTAGCCTGAAAAGAGAACATGGACATAAAGCATGTCATAAATGCATACCCTTGCACTCTGTGTGTTTGTTCATATCTTATAAAAGTCTTATAAAAGACGAGAAAGAGATTTGGGAGCTACATTCAGAGCTGTTGCTAGAAAATGCAGAGGAGAAGTGTGGGTCTGTATGTCTGAGTGCAATTCTGCTTTGAATGGTCCAAAGAAATCATAACGCTTTATGTTTCATTACGCTTCATCAACGGCATTACTAAACTACAAGGTCAAAAGCCGAAGGAACAAGACCTCATGCACCCAAGAATACACATTTTTTTCTGTTTTTAACTTTATTCCAGCAATCCAAAGAGCATTAATAAATTTCCTTATAATGCTGTTGAACAGCAGTGTAGTGACAGTGAAGTTTCTTATGTCTTATTTATTCAATTCAAAGCCACTACATTTTCTGAATTTATCTAATAATCACATTATTTTATTCACTGTAACGTAACTCATCTTTTCATCACCTGGGAACTTGTAAAGTTTGAACAGTGTCACTTTTTTGCCAGCATGTTTCCCCCCCCCCCCCCCCCCCACGACGGCTGTGTACCTATAGTATATCATATGATTCTCTGGATATTGGCTGTTACATCCCTCAGTTGCTCAGAATTGTCTCTTGGGCTTTTGAATCTTTTATAAATCTTTTCATCATTATTTTCTGTGATGCGTACGTATGCTTTGTGCTTATGTGAAAGCAAGTGTGGTTACCTCTTGTGTGTCAGTCTGTATACATACTGTAAGTGTTGCCTTGTGCTTGCGTCCATGTAAACATTGATATTCACCAGGGAACCTGAAAAAAGGCTTTGTACACATGACATGCTTACAAATCGTAAAGAAGCCCAATGATGACAGTGACCGCTCTTGCTATGCAAGATGGAAGGAGAGAAAACAGAGAAGAAGTGAACAGAAAGTGGGAGGGTGGGGCAGTTGATGTGTCTTCTTTGGCTTCTGTCCCTTCAGTAAATACAAGTTTTATTCTTTCCTGCATACAAAGTGTGTATGTACAGATCTTTCTCCGCATTTCCCTCTTACCACATGACCTCAATGCCTCCGTCTGCACCAGTGCTCATGTTTACAGAGCCATTACACAGTGCTGTGAACAGGTCAGGCCATGGCCACCGAGAAGCTGCTGAGCTGAGGTAGACAGTGGGGACATCTTTCTATTTGTGTTGACTGCGTTTCATCCTGTGAGCATATCTCGAGGAATGTTTACACTGATGTCACAATCAAAAGCTCTTTGTACAAGCAAAATTCTTTCACACATTATGTTTTCTGGACGTACTGCACACAGGCTTCCAACTGGACCAGAGAAAACATCTGAGCCATATGCCAGCCATGACTTTTAACATATTTCTGTCATTTTTCTTTTTCAAATAATTTCAGAATTTATCCTTAATAGCTCATATACCTAATAATTAGTCATCTCACTTTTAACTTTAAGGCTTTCACTTAGTTCAAATTCCCCTCCTGGCTTCTCTGTTTCCCTCTTGTACACACAGACTAAGCCAGTTGGCCTGCCACTCATCAGGAATATGCAGATCAATCTGCTAATTAGTTGCATAGAGTCATTAAGACTGAGTTAGAACACATGGTTGGCACCCATGCAGGCATGTTAGCAGAACCTGGCGCACCAGGTCACTGGAGTCAACCGCAGCCCCAAAGCACATTCCCAAAAAACACTTATAGACTGTATATATTAATATTAAAGGCCTATTTTCAAATATGTCTGTTGCACTTTGCGTTAGAATAGACATTTTATTACTAGAGAAGTGGCAAATATATGCTTAAAGATAAGATATCAATTTATTTATACTCCCATCTTCAAATAATGTATGATCAGTTTTCTATTGAGTACCTTCTTTCAGCTAAAACTAGCAAGTTTAGCTAAAGCATTGCCTCAAAAATGCATGTCAATACAGCTGCTAATTAGATTTTAGTAACTACTAGACTATTTTCATTCACCAAAGCATGTTCACCAACATCGCAGAGAGGCTGGTAACACAGTATACCTCTTAAGTAAACTGAAAAATTGTTGGTAAGCTCATGAAAGTTTTGTTTCTGTTCTGTATGAGATTGAAAACTGTGATGAAATAAAAAGCACCAAGGTGCTGATGCCTTGGTGCCTGTGGCATGGTAGCATGGGTGGCTGTTAAAAAGTGGGACTCCGACCTCTACTGGCCCGGCATAGTTATTACATTTCCTGTTTTTGCGGCTGCATTGACAGAAATGGTGAGTTAAATTTGTGTTTATTTTGAAAACAAAGCTTTATCTCGCAATTCTGGCAAATTAAAAATCTATAAAATATGGCAATACAATGATATAAGTCTCCAGTTCCACTTAATTTTGACCGAGCGAGCTGAAACAGAGAGGTGGACAGACAGACACACACACACACAGCCACAAACAGACGCACTAACCGATTACTGTATGCCTCTGTTTCACTGAGGCATAATGACATCATGTCTAAGTGGACATTATTCCACAACAGCACAGAAAACCAGCATCATTTATCGATGTTTTCATTCAAATTCAGTTGGCACACATCGGCATCTGGCTGATATAACTCAGTGTAAAAAGGGTTTTTTAACTCTTTGACTTTAAATTATAATTTGCACTTGAAATTATTGTTTCATTGTATGATGTGGAAGAAGTGGTCTGCTCTATCCAGTTAGCCATTGCTAACAATGCTCACTGAAAACAACACAGTACGTACATGGTAATTTTTGTAAAAAAGCATTGCGGTGGCATGTTCAGAGACAGAAGTTGGGCAGTACTGTGTGTATAACTGAAAAGACATACAACAGAAGTGCTAATACATAATAGCCTACATTTTACACATACATACATTTTATACTACTGTTGATGCACAGCACGTGGGTGCTGTCATCATCCTTTCTCAACTCTGATTTTTAAATATTCACTCAATTCCAGGAGGTGAAAAAAAGCATTTCACTTTCTGTAGTATTAGATGAACACATCCCTAAATCCCACTTGCTCAGAAAACAGGGATATGCCATCATAAAACAGTCTATTCGACTCAGTTTATTGATTTAAATTGACTGAGCTGAAGCCTGAAGTCTAGCCAACAGTCGTCTTAGGCCTGGTGTTCACAAAAACGTTTTCATTTAGAACTGGAAAAAAAGATCTGTGTGCACTTGACACGTCACAACAGCAACCACGTGTGTACACAGATCTACCAAAGATAACTTACAGTAAAAGGAGGTAGGTTATCTATAGACACCACAGTTTTTTTGTTTTTGGACCAGGCTGTAAACATGCTGATTTCTTGTCTAAAGTTGGATATTTTCATGCAAGTCAGTGGAGGTTGAACTGCAGCTTTTAGCGATATATGCAAGCTTAATTTTTCAGCCCCAGCAGTTCCTGATTGGCATATCTGCTGCTTACAGTGATTAAAAATGGGTGAAGTTTTTAGTTTTTTAACTTAAATACGCCAGAGCTTTCAGGGAGGTGGGTGTAACTAATTCAGTCTCCCTCCTTATACTCCACTATCACCACCTCTGCTCAAGGACTGTTGTGCATTTAGTCACATTGCATATTTTAGCTTGCCATCTGGTCAGCCGTGCCCGGCACTGCAGGGGGCCTCCCATTGTTTCATATTCATATTCCACTAGCATATTGTTCCCACTGCTTTTCTACAGTGCAGCCCCAGCCTCCATTTCTTTATTTATTTCTGTAGGAATGGCTGGCAAGCAAACTGCACCCCCTCCTAATCGGCGGCTCTTCCAGTTGTCCTATCAAGTGTAACCTGGAGGCCCCTAGCAGAGCAATTAGAGCGGCCTCCCTGACCACCTCTTGTAATGAAGCCCAGCACATTTTGGAATCTATAGCCCCTTTAGTCTCCCCTAATGGGACATCATTATTGTCAAAGAAACAATGTAAATGGAAATGAACATACTCATTAGCCAGTCGCAGGGAGAAACCTTTGCTGCTCTCAGCTTGCAACTCCTGCTTACACACACTCAGAGAGAGAGAGAGAGAGAGAGAGAGAGAGAGAGAGAGAGAGAGAGAGAGAGAGAGAGAGAGAGAGAGGCAAACCACCCTCCTTCAGCTTCTGTGGACTGCTGCTCCAGCTTGCCTTATTCCTCTGGCAGCATGTTTGTTTGTGCAGGCATATGTGTGTACCAAATAAAGACAATGTTCATGTTTTACTCAAGGTGAGGGGGGAATGGAATGAACATAGATAATTCCATTATTGGCATTCACTCTGTGTTACAGATGTTAATTGCTGCATGTGTTTGTTCCTGTCTGTATAAGTCAGGTGTGTTCAAGCTCTCACGCCAGTGCTTGCATGTCTGTCTATCCCAGGGTGTGCCTGTGCAGAGGTCCAGGTCTCTGTCCCCAGCCAGCAGTGCAGGATTTGGGAGTGAGAGAAGAAAAGATGCAGAACAGAGGATTCGAGACCTTGAAGAGCTCCTACAGTTAAAGGTATCTCCTTGTGAAAGTTTGGAAAGGCACATAGCATCTGTGTCCATAGTGTTTTGCAATCTCCATAAATTTGTCTTTTTTTAATTTGTTTGCCTTTTTTACTCACTATATTCCCTACATGCCAGTGTCTGTTGACTGGCTGGAACACTGAACTACTTGAATGTATTGCTTATTAAAAAAAGAGCGTTTATTGGGATCCGTCTGGTAGTGTGAATAGGTTAAATGGAGAAATCTTTAAAATCAAGATCATGCCTTCAGCCATATTTAATGAAATACATCATCATTTACCCAATGTAAAATTCACTTTTTGCCTTTTAAGTAGCACTTCAGTGTAATTAGTTTCTCTTTTCTCTGTACAAGGTTGGTTAGTCAGTCTGCTCTAGCCAGTTAGCCATTAGTCATTGCTAGCATCACCCAACGAAAACAAGACTACACAGTAATTTGAGTATAAAACACTGTAGTGACATGTTCAGAGATAAGAGAGATGGTAGAAATGTTAGGAGGGGCCAAATCAACAGTTTGGTACGTTCTGGGAAAAAAGAGCACACTGGTGAGCTGGGGAACTCAAAAAGGCCTGGATGTCCATTTAAGACAACAATGGTGGATGATCACGGGATTCTTTCCATGTTGAAGAAAAACCCCTTCACAACATCCATCCAAGTGAAGAACACTCTCCAGGAAGTAGGTGTATCAGTGTCCAAGTCTACCATAAAGGGAAACCACAAGGTGCAAACCACTAATCAGCCTCAAAAATAGAAAGGCCAGGTTAGCTTTTGAACTCATCTCCCAAAAAATAACATCTAATGAAGCCAGCCCAGTTTTGGAACAGCATTCTTTGGACAGATGAAACCAAGATCAACCTGTACCAGAAAGATGGGAAGAAGAGGAAAGTGTGAAGAAGTTTTGGAACGGCTGACAATCCAAAGCACGCCACGTCTTCTGTAAAACATGGTGGAGGCAGTATGATGCACGGGCATGCATGGCTTCCAGTGGTACTGGGTCACTAGTGTTTATTGATGATGTGAGAGAAGACAGAAGCAGCTGCATGAATTCTGAAGCAAATAGGAATATACTGTTTGCTCAGATTCAACCAAATGCAGCAAAGTTGATTTGATGAAGCAATCCAGGAGTTTTTTTAAGGCAAAGAAGTGGAATATTCTGTAATGGCCGGGTCAATCACCACATCTCAACCCGATCGAGCATCCATTTCACTTGCTTAAGGCAGAAAGACCCACAAGCAATCACCAACTGAAGACAGCTGCAGTAAAGGCCTGGCAAAGCATCAGAAAGGAGGAAGCCCAGTGTTTGGTGATGTCCATGGGTTCCAGACTTCAGGCAGTCATTGCCTGCAGAGGATTCTCAACAAAGTATTAAAAATGAACATTTTATTTATGGCATTGTTAATTTGTCCAGTTACTTCTGAGCCCATGAAATGAGGAGATTTTGTATAAAAATGGTTGCAATTCCTAAACCTAAACTCCAATCTGGATGCGAATGCCCTCAAATTAAAGCTGAGAGTCTGCACTTTAAGCCCTTAAGTACAATTGTCGCAAATTTGCCTCAAGCTGCTTTGAGTCTGAATGAAGCTGAGGTGGTGTGTGTATTCCACTAATGCCAGTTGATGCATATTCCACACACACCCATGAGTAACACTGTTTCTCCTCATGTGACTGTGATGATGGAACAGCAATGACTGTTCATAAACATGTCATTATTGAATTTCACAGCCCTGTTTTAGCAGTCGCAGGTTCAATAAAATCATCTACATACCTGAGACTGGAAAATTAGTTTAATTGCTATTATGCCCAATTATGCCTAATGTCGCTATTTTGCATCATTGCTAAATTTATATCTGTTGTATGTGCAATATTCAAATTAACAATCTCCATTTAATTTGGCATCTGCTTGACAGCGGAAACACTAAATTTAAGGGGTTAAGTCTGTATTGATTATGTACTTGTATCTTGAATGTGTTTTGCTAAACAGCTAAAATAACAAAACTTGTGCCAGTGTCCAAATATACTATATGGAGCTCCATAACTATACATGCCTTCAAATGTAAACACAGAGCACATAGGCAGGGAAGTAGCAGAAGAGGAGCTGAGCTGGTAGAAGTTTAGAAGTTGTTGTACCATTCTTTTCTCCTTTTGCCTAAAACAAATGAGCCTTATTGGTCTTTTAACCTTCACTTCCTCCATGAAATTCTCTCACAATATTCTTTTCCCATATTTCAGAATAACTCCAACCAAACATACAGATGGAGTTCACCTCTAACATATGTTTCTCTTCAGGTCTCAATATTTAACTTTCTGTCTTTTATTTTTGTATAACACTCCTCTTTTTGATTTGGACTTTTCCCCTAAAGCTGTCCTCCTTTAGTCCCTTTTCTTTATTCTCCCCATCTTTGCTGTTGACCAGTGGGTGAGTTAATATTCAAAGGTCATCTCTTTTTGTACGTAATCCAAGGAACACATTAAACACCATTTCCTTGTCAGATCTGAAGTGTCGGAATTACATCACTGGCAGACACCTAGACAGTAATGCTCAACTTAGGTTCAGATAACACGCATGACTGTCTAAGTTAATGGAGCCATTTACTTGTCTGCCAGTTGAGGGGCATTTAGCAAAGGTATGCACAGAAAAATAATGTGACCACTGTAATGAAGGCGTTAGCTCAAGGCTTGAGTTAGAGATTTTTGTCCTTTGCTTGGTTCTGGCAGTAACATGCTCTCAGTCAGTTGCACTTGAGACCTTACCTTCAGTCACTAACAGTACAGTACTTTGCTTCATGTAGTCTATTGTTCTACACTTGATCCTGTCCAGTCCTTTCCAGCAGAATGCCTTTCAAATTGGGTATGGCAGCCATACCATTGACATGTTGACCTCAGCACTGCACAACAAACAAACAATTCTCTTAATAATACCCTCCCTTTTTTTCTTCCCCACACTCTCAAGAAAAAAGTAGCTGTTGCTGTGTAATTATTTTTCAGCTTGAGAACGTCCACAGATGTGTGTGCTGTCTGAGTGTGGGTGTATTGATCTGTGGGCAGGGGTCTGTGGCCTGATGACCAAAGCTGGGCTACCCGGGGAAACTCTATAAGGAGCCTGAGAAGCCATGATGTGGCTAATGCCCTACCACTTGCTTCATCCCACCCCCTCTACACCTCCACCAGTCAGCTACAAATCTTCTGTGTTCTCCTCCCAGTTCCACCAGTTAACACTGCTCTGGTCTGGGCCCCCTTTCATTAGAGTCATGTACTTGAGAGGTGGTGGGGGCTGCTTGGAGGGGCTGAGGACATCTTGCAGATGTCCTTTGTGAATAATCCGCACTACAGAAAATCCATACTTGTCACATCGATAGTGTGAATGTACAAGGCGTGCGAATGCACACCCGTTGTGTGTCCAGCGCATGTTTGTGTGCTCTCTCTGTTCTCTTTGTCCTTGTTAATAATAACAGGGCTGAGGGCTCGCATTTCCCTCTCTGCAGGGTAGCCGTGTCATATCAGCAGTAAACAAGCTCCTTCCCTTCAGTAAGCGCTCGACAACTCTCCCTAGCCTTGGCCACTCAAGCAGAAACCTGTCCTGCACTCTTCCTTTCACTTTTCCTTTTGCTTCGCTCTCTCTCTTCCCCTTTCTAATTTCTCTGTTCTGTCTCTCTTTTTTTTTCTACTTTCACAAACCAACTTTCTCTCTGTCCTTAGTCTCTTTCCACCTCTGTTTGTCCTGCCTTGTGAATTTTTTTTCTCCATCACCCTCCCTGTTAAGGTCAATGTGATGAGGGAAGACGGGTGCCCCTGACAAGAAAAATCTATATGTTGTCTTGTCTTAACTCCTTTAAAGCGGGAACCCAATCTTGCTGTGTTTTAATAGCTGACAACAACAGAGTCTGCAGCAAAACACCCCCCCCCCCCGCCCCCAGCTAAAACCCCCACAACATAACATGTGCTGGCCATCAGTCGGTAACTCCAGCACTCTCTGCTGATTAAATTGTGTGTGCGGGCCTGCTTGGTGTTCTGTGGCACCATTGACTTGTCATGTAAATGCTGTTCTAATAATGTCTCTGTTGAGACCAGTAACACTGAAAGCACTTGTAGGTGAGAATAGTGAAAAGAATCTGAGCCCTCTGGTTTCTGTTGGGCTGAGATGTTTGAGATGAACCCCAGTTTAAATATTTAAGTGGAACTGGATTAGTGGGTAGTGTAGAGGAAGTCTGTTTGTTTATTTGAGGGACAGGAAGAGGCATCCAGGACAGATCAATAATCCATTCCAACACAGAGAGACGGACATCAATACTTACCAGCAATTTCAGAAACACCAATTTCCAAAGCAAAAAAAAACTCCCAATAAATAGATTGCTGAAGGTGCATGCACACCAGATGAATCTAAAGAGTCCGTATAGTTCCTAATGTTGCAGCAGGAGAGAAATGTATTTTGGCCATAAACCATTCAGTTAAGCTGTTTTATTTGGTATGTTTGGGGTTTTTTTCAGAATGAAGAGAATGAAGAGCTGAGAAAAGCACATCACAAGCGCTGTGAACGTCTGTCTTTGGTTCAAACCCATTACAAGGCAGTCAGAGATGAGCTAAAAGGGCTGGAGAAATCCGCTGGCTTGTGAGTATACAGTTTTATCATTAATGTTTAGGAGCAAAGTTTTGTCACACAGAATCAGGAAATTTTGGAATTCATGCACGGTGGTCGTGACTTGTTGGCATACACACAACAGAAGAATGTGCGCACAAAGCAAATAAAAAAACTTCCAGTTACTTCCAGCAGCAGCGCATAAGAGACATTTCAAAGCGCGCAACTCTCTTTATGTTAAAAAGCCCATGTGAAACTCTGCAACCCCTTGAAACCACTCACAAATAGTCTTGGGACCCACTGCTCTCCACATGTTGTCTGACAAGACCTGAGAGCTGGATTTGGTAAAATGGGAAAAATTCTTCCATCTGCTTTTGAAAAGCTCAGAGGTTTTAAGCCCAGTCAGTTTTGGCCGTTTTGTGCCAAGTGCATGTGCGCTTCGTCTCTTCTCCCTCAGCGTTCATTAAGATGTGCGAGCCAGAGCCTGGAAGTGTCTGGTCCTGGGGGTCCAAGGTGTTTTGAGAAGGCCTGTGGAGGGAGGATGGAAGAAGTGGGAGGGGAAAAGGACTGTTTCCTGCTTCGACCTGTTATCTTCACCAGAAACCACAGGGCTTATACACAAAGTGGGAAATGTGCTGAAAATGTCATCAACATCAGGGTCTTGTTCATTGTATTGTCTCCATCAGCTTTTTCTCTCTTTTTCTTTTCTCCACCAGTGTCAGTGAAGCCATCTAAAGAGTAACTAAAGGTATATAGTATGCATATATATACTGTATATGCATGGTAGCCATAGGGGAGCAAAGTGTTGACCCTGTCAGCTGTTTTCTCTCTGGGTTAATTAAAGAAAACAGCAGTGCAATGTGAGCCTGTGTGAAAGTGGAGTAAGTAAGAGAGTATGTTTAGCCCTAGGCTCGACTGGGCTCATGTTAGCTCAGTGCAGCTCAACAGCATGTGTCTGATATAGTGGGAACAAAGACAAAGATGTAGAGACAGCTTCAACACCAGTTGTGTTGCTGTTAAATTTTTTTTAGCATTTTATCAGAAAAATATCAGCTAAAATTGTGTACTCTTATCAGTGTCTGCATTAGGACTTTGCTTTTGTGAGGGAAAAAACGTGTTCCTATGATAACAAGTTGGTTCTAAGTATAGAAGGTCTAAATTGAGTTTGTTGTAATAGTGTCAGAGCATCCAAGTTTCATGACTGATCTGACATGAAATTGATAGAACAGGCAGCTTTGCCCTTTTCAGTTGGAGCCTTTCATGGCACCAGCCAGTCACTCAATGTTATGATCTTGGCATTCATTTGGCATTAAGCCACATCCTTAAATAGCTGTTAAACCCTTTGGGGTAATGCCAGGGTGAATGAGAGACAATAGAAAATGACTTAAATACTCCCATTAGTGATAGGAAATCAGGGCCATAACAAGTCAGTAGGGATAGGTGTTGACTCTCATTGCATTTTGAGCTTGTTAAGGATTTCCCAGTAGCTTCCATGCTGTGTTGCTGCCTTTTTGGGAAGATGCAGGGGGTCGTTTTTGTTCCCCTTTTGTATGAGTGACTGAAAGATAAGACAGTGCCTCCTTACCTACCACTCACAAACCTGAACAAATACCAGTATATTTATACAGTCATGGTGTGTATTTGAGTTGAGCAAGAATACAAAAGTTATAAAGGACACTTGGTGGCATGTAGTGGTGTCAGCCAGAGGCTAGCGCACAGACTGCCTGTCTAGCACGAACTCCATGAAAGTGCTTGTGTGGAAGCCACCATTTTGCACTTTGTTTCACAGCACTTAACATGGGCCTCATTTATTTATAAATACATTGCACTGATAAATATATTGCCAGGGGGAAGGGGGGAGCATTTTATCCAGTCCTATTAATTTTAATTTGGCCTGGGCTAAAATGTCTTTAAATTAATCCCTTCTACACCATGTGGTGTATGGGGCGGTGCCTATCTCTGTTTTACTGACCCTAGGCCACACAGCTACTGTGAGTACTAAAATGACTTTGGGCCACCAGAAATACCTACAGTAAGGCCTATGCGATATGACGATATATATCGGGTGACGCGATAAAAACGTCTATCGTTTCATATAAAACGGTATGGTTTATATCGGAATTTAAAAGACACATACCCCGTTTCTACTTATTATTGCCCCACCTCTCCCCTGCAGTGCGCCAGGTGTGTGGGTTCCAGTGGTTAGTACAGCAGCTAACTCCAAGCTAATGTTTTGGTCAAATAGCCACTATTTCTGTTTGCCAGGGATGCAGGACCGTGCTGCATAAGAGAGGATAGTCCTCTAACCTCGTTTTAATTGGAAGTAAGTGACATTAACACCATCTCTCTGTAATTATAAAACAGCAAATGCAAACTAACGATATCAGACCATCATTTCATTGGTTTCAATGACTTCTAAGTTTCTTAATTTTGTCCGAAAAAATATTACTAAAGCTGCAAAAGTGCATGACAGCAGCCGCATACACACTAAATAAATAATAACTAAATTAAAACGTGTCGGAGGAGCAAACTGGCTCTTAATGCAATTTACTTGATTTCTAATCATTTTTAATTAGTCAAGTAGCGATAATGAATAAAGTTGAAGCCATTCAGATGCACATTATAAAACTATTTTATAACAACACTGCAAAATTAAGAGGGAAGAAAGGTGCATAAAATTAATGACATGAATTTGTACAATTGATTTTTTCAGTATGTAATTTAAAATGTAAAAAAGACATGGTCCTTTTTTATGTGATGATTATAGCTAAATTATAGAATTTACAGAAAATTTATATTGCGATATACAGCAGGAAAAATTATTGAACACGTCAACATTTTTCTCATTAAACATAAGTTTCAGATATCAGTAACAACCCAAGTAATCCATATATACAAAGAAATCAAGGCAACTGTGTTCACAAAACAAGTTATATTTAATAAAGTGGAATGACACTGGGAATAAGTATTGAACACGTGAAGAAAAAGAGGTACAGAAAGGCATGGGGGCGGCTGTGGCATAGATGTAGTATAGCCAACTACTGATCGGAGGGCAGGGTTTCCTCTGGTAACATTTCTCGGTGGCGGGCCGCCTCACCAGAAATTTTACCACTGCACCAAGGAGATATGAATTTATTAAGAAAAATATATGAAGCAATGACTTTCCGCAAGCGCGCACACGAATAACGTGAGTGGCCGTCATCCGCGCGGAGTTTAGAAGCGCGCCGCTCACACGAGTTTTCCAGTCAGTCAGCAGGCAGTGTCTCGCTAAGCGCGACTGTCCGACAGAGACATGAGTTATTAAAGTACTTTGAATGCGAAAAAAAAAAAATCATAAGAGGTATGTAAGCACTGGCGTTTATCATGGTTTTAACCCGCTGGTAACGGAAGCAATAATGGAAGAGTTGCTTAGCTAAGAGATGTGGTTAGAATTCATATGCAGCCACTTCAAATGAAGGGAAAGGCAAGGGGGACTGATGAATTGCTGAGGATATTACAGACGTGGACAAAATTGTTGGTACCCCTCTGTTAATGAAAGAAAAACCCACAATGGTCACAGAAATAACTTGAATCTGACAAAAGTGGTAATAAATAAAAATTCTATGAAAATTAACCAATGAAAATCAGACAATGCTTTTGAATTGTGGTTCAACAGAATTATTTTAAAAAAACAAACTCATGAAACAGGCCTGGACAAAAATGATTGTACCCTTAACTTAATATTTTGTTGCACAACCTTTTGAGACAATCACTGCAATCAAATGATTTCTTTAACTGTCAATGAGACTTCTGCACCTCTCAGCAGGTATTTTGGCCCACTCCTGATGAGCAAACTGCTCCAGTTGTCTCAAGTTTGAAGGGTGCCTTCTCTAGACGGCATGTTTCAGCTCCTTCCACAGATGTTCAATAGGATTTAGATCAGGGCTCATAGAAGGCCACTTTAGAATAGTCCAATGTTTCGCTCTTAGCCATTCTTGGGTGTTTTTAGCTGTGTGTTTTGGGTCATTATCCTGTTGCAAGACCCATGACCTGCGACTGAGACCAAGCTGTCTGACACTGGGCAGCACATTTCTCTCTAGAATACCTTGATAGTCTTGAGATTTCATTGTACCAAGACTGGTGTAAGACACCCTGTGCCAGATGCAGCAAAGCAGCCCCAGAACATAACAGAACCTCCTCCATGTTTCACAGAAGGGACAGTGTTCTTTTCTTGGTATGCTTCATTTTTGCGTCTGTCAACATAGAGCTGATGTGCCTTGCCAAAAAGTCCCAGCTTTGTCTCGTCTGTCCATAGGACATTCTCCCAGAAGCTTTGTGCCTTGTCAACATGCAGTTTGGCAAATTCCAGTCTGGCTTTTTTATGATTTGTTTTCAACAGTGGTGTCCTCCTTGGTCGTCTCCCATGAAGTCCACTTTGGCTCAAACAACGACGGAGGGTGCGATCTGACACTGATGTACCTTGACCTTGGAGTTCACCATGAATGTGTTTAGAGGTTGTTCTGGGCTCTTTTGTTACCATTCGTATTATCCATCTCCTCCTGCGGCCACGTCCAGGGAGGTTGGCTACAGTCCCGTGGATCTTAAATTTCTGAATAATATGTGCAACTGTAGTCACAGGAACATCAAGCTGCTTGGAGATGGTCTTATAGCCTTTACCTTTAACCACACCACCAAACAGCACAGTGACTACTTGTCACCCTTTAAATAGGCCGACTGACTGATTACAATTTTGTAGACCCCTGTGATGTTAATTAGAGGACACATCTTGGTTGATGTCCCTATGGTCACATTATTTTCAATCTTTTCTAGGGGTACCATCATTTTTGTCCAGGCCTGTTTGATGAGTTTGTTTTTTAAAATAATTCTGTTGAACCACAATTCAAAAGCATTGTCTGATTTTCATTGGTTAATTTTCATAGAATTTTTATTTATTACCACTTTTGTCAGATTCATTATTTCTGTGACCATTGTGATTGTGGGTTTTTCTTTCATTAACAGAGGGGTACCAACAATTTTGTCCACGGCTGTATTTCACCAGCCACTACAATATTAAGTTATGTTCTGTAGGAATTGCAGGAATGAAGAGACTGGCAATTTCTCTTTTTTCTCGCACGAGCAGGTGTGCCATTTTTATTCTCCAGTGGCAGTGACAAAAAGCAACAGCTAACAACGCTAGCTGTCTTTTCCCTCTAAACTGAGGTCCTTCAGCGGCTGCCTAGAGAGGTGCCTGATCAGAAAGCCTGAGAGCACAACTATAACTGCCTAAACAGATCATTCTGTACATGAACACATATCGTGGTGAATTATGTCTTTAGAGTCCGCTACAGTTCCGTATTATGTACCTGGCAGGTTAAGATGACCGAAATTCACGAAGTCAATGACTTTAATCTGTCAGCAGCCTTCAGACAAACTAAACGTGCCAACATTTGATTTTCAAAATAAGGGAGGTTTTTCCTGCTGTCTGGGTGGTGAGGAGATTTCTAAAAAAAAAAAAACAACCTAAATATAAAGAAATATTGTTATAACAGAAATAACGGCATCCTTGGTCATTTAAGTTAATTAATTTCATTAAATACAGTTTTATTTATATTTTTTCTTTGTAATCAGAGTTAAATTATTGTTCTGTTCTGACTGCAAAATCATGGTCAAAAATGTAAATTATTATAAGGAAAAGGTAAAAAATTTTTTTTTACCACAGTCTGTTTCAAATTTTTCTAAAAAAAACCCCAGTAATTTTATTTTAAAAAACAGACAAAAATTAGTCATAAAATAATCCACAAATTTATTATAAAGTTTCAAATTTACAAGGAAAGTCAATTTTACAAGAGGAAATTACAAATTTGAGGAACATGGTTTCAACTTTAGATTTACAGAGAAAAGTAGAAAACTATAAGAAAATTGTTGTAAATTTTGGAGAAAAACCTCAAACCTTCAAGAATGAAGTCATTACTCAAGTTTTTAAGTGGGTGCTCTTTGTACCCTTAACTCAAGTAGAAATTTTTGGTTGTCTACTTTTAACCCTTTGCACTCCGGTCAATTTCCCTAAAAACGCCAAAAAATAATGTGCCCAAATTAAATCCAAAGCTGTTTTTTAACCCTTTGCAGCATCTTCATGGGGTTGGTGTCATTTAAAAGAAAACACTTTGAATTTTTTGGCAAAACAGTCATAATCTCTCTAAGTGCTCCGGCCACTGAGTTACAGTCATCTAAACACAGTGAACTTGAAGAAAATAAATTTGGCCTGGGTGTTTTTTTTGATACAAATGCTTGCAAATAACACACAGCTTCAGAGCCAGGCTGGAAAATGCAACAGAAATGTAGAACCAAGTGTTATCCAGCTGAGGTCCAAATTTTGTAACAATACCACAAAAAATGAATATATTACACAGCTTTTTTCTCAGGTAGTTCCCAGGCGTTTTGGAACTGTGCCAAATTGTGCCAAATGGCACAGTTTGGAAAAACGTCTGTAACTTTTGAATGCTTCAATGTAGAAGCTTCACTTTGGGCTGTAATGAAAGGTGACACTCAGGGCTGTGTGTGTGTGTGTGTGTGGGGGGGGGGGGGGGTTTGTCTCCCCCCCCCCTTCCCCGCTACAGAGGAAAGACATCGCCCATTGCGCCACGGTCCGTCATGCAGCGATGACGCACAGCTGTAATTTACCGATTGGTCAAAAGTCATTTTGATTACAATTTTCAGGGATAAAGGATAATTTAGCTTAGAACACCTTACCTCTTCACAGCAGAAGCGGAGCTGGCGAACTTCTTCCTCATTGTCAGACGAACGCGACGCTGGTCTCGTGACCCGATCAAAACATAATTCCATTATTGCGGTTTTGCGCTTCCATGATTGCGGTTTTTGGCGAACAATTTTTCAAAACAAATAACAGTAGTAATTAAAATTAGACTGGCAAATGCGTGTGTGTCACTCAGCCTTCGTCTTCGGCCTCCGCCGGTCTTTGATGACCATGGAAGGCAATCCTAACGTCTATTCTGCTGGGACAAAAACAAAACAAAACAAGCACCGCCTGGCCAAACATGCCGTTGCGTGAATGTCAGTCGCTGTCACAGAGGTTGCACTTGTGGATGGTCTCCGTGCTGCTGGGTCTGTGGGGTTCTTCCTGCGGGTCCTTTTTTCTCTGCAGCAGCAGTCTGTCTTCACCCAGCCTTAAAAAAAACAGCTCACGAACTTCTCTGCTTCAATTGGCTCACTGCATTGACAGCTTTGGTAGGCGGGTCCTTCTTGCTAGGTTTTCAGTCACTGGTTCTTCAAGGTTTCAGAAACCCAATTCAAGGCTCTTATTAGTCGAATGAGAGGTCAATCAGATGAACTAATCTGTTCGCGGCTGTGTCTGCAGCTTTTATTTTCAGTGCGCGCTTGGACGCCATACACCACCTACAGTTGTTGTCGTATCAGCGGATTGGACCCTCAAGGACAGTGCCCATGTGCCTTCTGCAAGCAAGAGAGATAGACTCTGGACTTGTTTATAAGTCACATGATTATAACATCTATCCACTGCCAGGAGGCGCCCTCTGCTGCTCACTAACAACTGTCACATTTACACTTCACAATGCATACAACATTACATGCATACAATACACTGCCTCTCAGCTTTTGTGTGTGATCTCCTGCTAAATGTCTGCTAAATGTGCATTGAGGTTTTTTTTGCCTGCAATCAAAATTTCGCTCACTTGCCGAGTGCCATTTTGATAAAACATGTTTTTTTCTCTCGCCTACTGTGTCATATCCATTCCCTTTTTCTTTTTTTTTTCCTTTCTTCTTTATGATTGGCGCCTAGCGGCTGCCCCGGCCTTGGATGCGCTCTGCAGAGCGTGCCCAAATGCCATGTCACGTTTCGTTACCTTGTATTCATACATGTGTAATGACAATAAAGTTGAATCTCATCTCATCTCATCTCACATCACAATCTCCATCATGTGTCCTAGAGCGCACGAGGGCGCTCTCGTGCGCTCTAGGACGCAGAAACTTGCCCGTCCGCGGTACAACGGAGTGCAAGAGGTTAATTATTAATTTCAAAGCACTGCGTTTACATGAGTAGAATTTCTAGTTACTATACCCACCTGAACATATAATTTAAGTATGCATGAGTACATTACTATTATGAATGTTTCTTTCCCTTCCCTACTCTCTCAATGGAAAAAAAAGAAACACTAGAATAAAAATACAAAAAATACACATATTTTTGTCATTTATGTAAAACATGACAAAAAAAATCCTACAGGACAAAACATGACACTTGATATTTTCTAACCTGTTTGTATACCACCATAGACAGAGAGAGAACCTGAATTAAACAGAGCTCAGAGAGGGCAAGATGAGACAGAAGAGAGGAGCCAAGGAGAGGAAAGTGTTCAGGCAGAGGAAGGAGAGAAGGATAACACCACTAAAAAGTCTAAACACAGGATGTGTGGGTGGGACCCCAACTGGCCCAATATTCAAGCCTCGGTTGTACAGTACTTCAGATGGTAAGTTCCATATGCAACATTACTGTGTAAAATTTTAAAAAGAAATAAATAGCATAAAATTAATTAAATTAAGGTCTTTAAGCCAGAGGAAACACTGGAGGGTCAGGGGTTTGATTCCTGCTCTCTCTACAGTCTGCATGTCGAAGTGTCCTTGAGCAAGACACTGAACCCCCAGTTGCTCCTGGTGGGTCAGGCCAGGGCCTGTGCATGGCGGCTCTGCTGCCATCAGTGTGTGAATGGGTGCATGAATGGATGGATAGCTGGATCTGTAAAGCGCTTTGGCCATCCAGTGATAAGTAAAAAGCGCTATATAAGTGAATGCCAGTTACCATAAAAAGCTAAGAAACCAGCTGAAATCCATCAGAATTTAGGGAGTCATCCCATCCCCCATCAGTGCAAATTAATTTAATCTGGTTAAGTCCTGACTGATATCCTTTAAAAAGATCTGTGAATATCAGATAGCCACACCACAAAGAACTCATGATGGGTAGAAGCAAATAGCTCTCTCTAGACCAGGGGTCACCAACTAAAACTGCAAAAGGTCCGATAAGTCGGTCCCCCTCTCCGGCCGAGGTCCGAACTAGGTGTGGGAATCTTTAGACACCTCATGATTTGATTATGATTCAAAACTCCAACTTGATTCTAAAACCATTCTCAATGCATCTTGACACATTTTTTTTTCTATTCAAGATTTTTCCCTCCCACTGTGTGACAGCTTGGCCCTTTTAAAGCAAAATATTTGCAAAGACCCATGAATTTTCTTCCAACATCTTTTATTAAAACAAATGGAAGAGAAATCTGACACATGGTGGGCAGTGGTGGCCCAATGGTTAGGAATGTGGACTGTTGAGCAGCGGGTCATGGGTGGGTTTGATCCCTGGACTGGCAGGATCAGATCTGGGTGGGACAAATAACATAGTAGTGTTTGCCCCACCCTCCTTAGCCCCACTGTGGTGCCCTTGAGCAAGGCCCTTAACCCCAGCTACTCCAGTGGAGCTGTTCAGTGGCCATAGGTCAGTCTGTGGTTGTACTGGGCAGCTTCCTGGTGTGAATGTGAACAGGGTGTCCTTGAAAAAGAGAGGTTGTCTCTCAGTGGAACTACCCTGTATACATATAAAAAGTAAAATAAAAAACATTAACAAATTTAAATGTGCTTTTAAGAACTGTCATCCTTTCATTGGTATTCTTTCCGAAGACCACAGCTGTTTCCAGACAGGCCAGTATCATTTAAGTTGCTTTCACACATTATTTTATTAAGCTCATGTTTTAGCTGGTTTTAGCTCGATATTAATTTTTAAACAAAAAATATTAAAATGAATTCTTTTTTTTATGAACAAGGTGAAAAATCAGGAAAATTATTAGCATGGCAGATTAAACAATTGGAAATTAAAACACCAATTACCAGTATTATAAGTAACGGACAGGTAGTTATAGATCCTTTAGAAATTAATAGAGCCTTTAGAGATTACTATGAAAAATTATATGATACCAAAAATGAACCTGATTTAACAAAACTAAATGGGTTTTTGAACGAACTATCTATACCGTGTATACCGAATGAAAACAGGGAGATATTGGAGTCTAAAATTAGTCAAGAAGAAGTTGGGCTAGCCATTGATAATATGAAATCAGGAAAAAGTGCAGGACCAGATGGTCTTCCAGTTGACCTTTATAAAAAATTTAAGAATAAATTAATAAAACCTTTTTTGGAAATGGTTTTAGAAGCATTTCAAAATAATAATTTACCATCATACATAAATAATGCCTTAATTATACTGCTGCCAAAACCAGGCAAGCCCTCTAATAAATGTGAAAATATGAGACCAATAAGCCTATTAAACGCCGACCTTAAGATAATCTGTAAAATTTTAGCAAGACGAATACAAGAAATTTTACCAAATATTATTAATCGAGATCAGAATGGCTTTATAAAGGGTAGACAAGGCTTCCATAATGTAAGAAGACTATTTAATATTATTTATTTTAATAAAGAAGCACCGGATACAGCTCTCCTATCACTGGACGCCGAAAAGGCCTTTGATAGAGTTGAATGGCCCTTTCTTTTTGAAGTCCTACAAAGGTTTGGACTTGGAAATAATTTCATAAAATGGGTTCAAATAATATACAATAATGCTACAGCAGAAATCCTAACAAATAACAATATTTCAAAACCAATAAAAATCAATAGAGGATGTCGACAAGGCTGTCCACTTTCACCTTTACTGTTTACTATGGCAATTGAACCTTTAGCGATAGCGATACGTTTACATTCACAAATATATGGAATTAAAGTTGGACCAACAGAACATAAAATCTCCCTGTACGCCGATGATATAATTTTGTTTATGTCGAATCTAAAAAAATCAATTCCAACCTTGTTGAATTTAATAAAGAATTTTGGGGAAATATCAGGATATAAAATAAATAAAACTAAATCTTCAATATTAATGCTAAATGAGACCCAGAGAAATTACCCAGCCCCTGAGGCAAATCAATTCAATGTTGTAAATCAGTTTAAATATTTAGGAATCCAAATTATGCCTAAGCTAGAATCAGTCGCCAGCGTCAACTATGAAGCCTTAATGTCAGATATCAATGAGTTAACTCAGAGATGGATGTCACTACCAATGTCGATGATCGGGAGAATCAATATACTTAAAAGTAATATTTTACCTAAAATACTTTATTTATTTCAATACATTCCCTTATCACCACCTTTAGATCTATTCTCAAGAATAAAAAAAAAGTTAGTGGAATTTATATGGAACAACAGGAGGGCTAGATTACGTCTGTCTTTATTATATTTACCATTTGATCGTGGAGGTCTGAAATGTCCAAATTTTATGTTGTATTATTGGTCGGCACAACTGAGGTCTATGACATATTATTTTTCATCAAATGATCTCCCTCACTGGACTGAAATGGAATCATACAATTTACCTTTACCTCTTCCCATATTCATATACTCAGATTCGGCAAAAAAATTACAAAAACAAGTTAAAAATCCATTTGTAAAGCATATGATCAAAATATGGTGTGAAGCTAAAAACTATTTAAAAGAACCACAGTTATTGTCACAATTTAGTCCAATATGGGGTAATCAATATTTTAAACCAGGGAGAGCGGACGCTGTATTTAAAGTATGGAATTTAAAAGGGATACAAAAGATTCAGGATTTATATTTGCCATGTGCAGACAACATAATGTCTTTTGAAGAGCTGAGGATCAAATTTAATCTCAATAGAACACATTTTTTTAAATATCTTCAACTTAGAAACTTTATTCGATCAAATCAAAATAAAGCTCTCACTCGACCTATTTATTCATCCTTGGAAAAAATGATGATGAAAGATAGTAAAAGAAAGGGTATTATTTCAGAGTTTTATAACTCATTGACACTATCTTCAAGTGAAAATTCACTGAAAAGATTAAACTACTGGAAAGAAGATCTGCAAATTGAAATTTCAGAGGAACAATGGGAATTGGCTTGTACAGAAGCTCAAACCAAATCAATAAATGCACGCCTTAAATTGATACATTTCAAATGGTTAATGCGGATGTATGTTACACCGGAGGAGTTAAATAGATATAACAAAAATATACCAGATACATGCACAAAATGCATGGAAAGTAAAGGAACCCTATTTCATTGTTTATGGGAATGTAGATTAATAAGAATGTTTTGGGAAGAGGTGAGGGTAACAATTGAAAAAATAATCTCAAAACAAATCATACTGAATCCTAAACTGTTTTTGTTGGGTCTGTACCCAGAAAAGCATAATTTTAATAAAAGTGAAAGAACATTCATAGACCTCAGTTTGCTTAATGCCAAAAAATGTATTGCACTATTATGGAAAAAGACTCATAGACCAGATGTGACTCAGTGGTTAAGACAGATGTTAACAAACCTTCCATTAGAAAGAATAACATATATACTGAAATCAAAGGAAATTGTGTTTGAGAATATATGGAGACCTTTTATTGATTATGTAAAAAATTTAAACATAACTCTTGAAGAAGAAGGTGAATGATGTGTGTGGACCTTGTAAATTCCAAACTGGTGAACATAATATGTATACTAATGTATTGGATTGTCTAGACTAAACAGAGGAGCATTGTTGAAGACTTGATTTTGTTGGTGGTTGTTGGTGTTTTTAGTGCATTTTTTTTTTTTTTGTAGTACTTTAGCGTTAGTGTTTGATTGTTTGTATCATGTTTGTTAAAAAAAAAAAAAGGTTCAATAAAGATATTGTGGAAAAAAAAATGAATTCTTTGTTCAATTTCAAACAAAACGTAATATAAAATTTTATAATACAGGAGAACACTAAATGTGTTTGTTGACTCCAAATAAATAGGTCTAAAATTCTAAAATCTACAACTAAAATCCCAAAAATGTTTTACAGGAGAACACAAACTAAACTGTATTGCATTTATAAAAAAGATTAATATCTAAAAATCTAAATTTCACAAAAAGTCCGCCTCTATACAATATTTTCAGTGCAGAAAAACTTTTTCAAACTAAGACAAACAAAAAAAAGGACACAAAACATAATTCCAGGACACAAGATATAAGACAGAATTCCTTGACATTTTTTTAATCTCAACAGTAAACTCTGTTACAGCATGGATGGAGCTGTAACTCCATGGTTACAGGGAGAGAGGGGAGGTGGAACTTTTTATGTTCAGTAACACACGGAGCTTTTACTGAGTTTTTACATGTCGGCCTTGTGTGTGTGTGTGTGGGGGGGGTGCCCGCAGCGAACCTGTCTGATTTCGCAAGCCGCTGACTCTGTAGAGTGGTTGGAGCCACAGAGTCTCTGCAGATAGTGGCGTTCACGGTACAGCAAAGAGGGCCGTCTGCAGCAGGAGGAGAGCGCCCAATGGCTTGTGCCATAATCTGTTGGGCGGTTGCTGATGCAGCAGTTCACTTCCACTTTTTCCGCTTTTTTCCCCGCCAAAATAAAACAAGCTCCCTTTTTCCCAAATTGTATCGAAAGGCTTCAGGGTCCAGATGGAGGACTCTCAGGATCCGGATCCAGACCGGAGTCTGCCAGTCGGTGACCCCTGCTCTAGACCTTCACAACCTTTTTGTTGCAAAACATAATGACAGCATTGGTTACAGGTGCGTTTCTAAACTGCTGAATGTTCCAGTGAGCACTGTTGGAGCCATCATTTGGAAGTGGAAAGAACATCATTTTACCATAACCTGGCCATGACCAGGAGCTCCTCATAAGAGTTCTGACAGAGGAATCAAAAGAATTATCAGAAAAGTTATCCAAGAGCCAAAGACCGCTCGTGGAGAGCTCCAGAAAGTCCTGGAGATAGCAGGCACAGCTATTTCTAAGAAAACAAGAAGTAATGCACCCAACAGACATGGGCTCTGTGCCTGCCCACCTCGCAAGACTCCATTGTTGAAGACAAAGCACATTGAAGCTCGTTTAAAGTTTGCTGTAAGCCAGTAAAATACTGGGAGAATATAGTCTGGTCAGATGAGACCAAAATTGAACTTTTTGGATACCACAACACTCAGCATGTTTGGAGGAGAAATGGCACTGCACATCAGCCAAAAACCACCATCCCAACAGGGAATTTTGGAGATGGGAGCATCATGGTGTGGGGGTGTTTTTCACTTCACTTCACTTCACTTCTTTGACTTCTCCAGTGCTTTCAACACCATCCAACCGATGATCCTGAAGGACAAGCTGCTGTGTGCAGGGGTGGACCAGCACCTGTCATCATGGATCCTGGACTACCTCACTAACCAGCCACAGTCTGTGAGAACCCGGGACTGTGTGTCCGACACCATCATCGGTAGCACGGGGGCCCCCCAGGGAACGGTTTTGGCTCCCTTCCTGTTCACCCTTTATACTGCGGACTTCTCACACAACACAACACACTGCCATCTACAGAAGTTCTCTGACGACTCTGCGATCGTCGGCCTCATCTCCAACGGAGATGAAGCTGAGTACAGAGGACTTATCTGTCACCACTCGCCGCTCACGGGCATCCACCTCAGCTGCGCGCACACCTGCACCTCGTTAGTGCACAGCTACTTATTCCACCTCGCCCTGAGCTTCGGCCTGGAGCCGTCTGTCTTCCTTCGTGCGCTAACCCTCAGCGGATTCCTTCCTCCAGGCTTGCTGATCTCTTCACGACATGTAAGCTGTCTATTTTGTCTCACCTTGTCCTCTCAGCCTTCCCCTGTGCACAGGTGGATTTCCCGGCGGCGGACATCCTCTCCCTCGTCCTCATCACTCCTCTGCCTCACAGCCCTTCCTTGGACGCACAGCAGGACGCTGTCTCCCAAGCTTGGGATCTTGCCAACGCCAGCCACCTCAGTTCTGCAAGTAAGCACATTACCTTGTCATTCTCCTGTGTGGTTTGCCCAGTTAACCCCCTGCTCTATTCTCATCCATAGGGTTGCCTGGCTGCACGGCGTGCTGCTCTGTCCCGGCCTACATCCTCCACCCACAATACATTCATATATTGCACACACGCATCCAAACACATTACACTGATTGAAAATAAAGCTTTCAAATCTACCTGAGCCTGCGTGCGTGTTTTCTGGGCCGAATAATATGTCAGTACGGCTCCAGCTGAGCGGCCCAATGGACAGCGGGCTCGCACGCCGCTTTTCCACCCTCGAGGCTTGGGTGGATATGATAGCGCACCAACAACAGGTTATTTTTAATCAATTAACCATAATTACTCACCGGTTAGACCGCCTGGATCCCCAGCAGGCGTTCCCCCCGGGTCCTCAAGGCGCCGCGGCTCCGGTCGCTTCCGCGGCTAGCCAGCCTAACTCGGGAACGCCGACCCGTCTCACACCCATTCCGACCCCCGCTCGCTTCAACGGGAAACTTGGTGGAGCGAGGGGGTTTATCCTGCAGTGTGAGTCGGTGTTCCTACGCGTTCCCGGGGATTTCCCCTCAGACCATAGCCGAATCGGGTACATGGCTAATCTCTTAGAGGGGTGAGTGTTAGCTTGGGCTTACGCCGTTATGACGAAGCCCAGCTACGCAACCCTCTCTTATGACCGGTTCGTGCGAGATTTCTTAGAGGTGTTTGATCACTCGCGTCATGACAGCATCCTCGCTGATCGGCTTCTTAGTCTCCAACAGGGAAGCCGGTCGGCGGCGGAGCACGCTGTTGACTTCCGGGTGGCAGCAGAGGAGGTGGGCTGGGGAGAGGCTTCTCTCTGCAGTATCTTCCTCCGTATCCTCAGTTCTGGTCTGAGGGACGAGCTAGCCAGTCGGGATCTCCCAGGGCGGCTGTCCGAGCTGATTTCTCTCACAATCAGCCTGGACAATAGGCTGCGAGAGCGGGCCGCGGAGCGGAAGTCAGCCAGCCGTTCGCGCGGAGCTTCCATCCACTCTCCTCAGTCTCGCCCCCTGGCGTTACCTGCTCCGGAGTCCGCCGATGAGCCAGAGGCCATGGCGATCGGGCGCACTAGGCTCCCTCTTGCGGAGAGACAACGTCGGCGGGAATGGGGTCTCTGCATGTATTGTGGAGATGACCAGCATCCCGTGGAGCTGTGCCCGGTTAAGCCAAACGGGGAGGTCCGTGAGTCACTGTAGGGGGCCTCGCGGACTCTAACCGGTCAAATCCCCTATCCTCTTGCACACTGCCCATACGATTCTGCCACAACTCCACCGGGCATTTCACGCACGCACTGGTGGATTCGGGGGCAGAGCAGAGTTTCATTTCTAAGAGCCTGGCAACCCGTTTGGGCATTCCCTGTCTGCCACTGTCTACTCCCCTCAACCTGGTCACTCTCTCCCGTGCTCCCCTGGGAACGGTGATGCACCGCACCAAGCCGGTCCCCATCATCATCTCTGGCAATCACCGAGAGGACCTGACCCTGTTTGTCCTGCCCTCCTCTTCGGACCGAGTCATCCTGGGTTACCCATGGCTATGTTTGCACAACCCTGTCCTTGATTGGAGAACCGGCAGTGTCCTTTCATGGAGCTCCTTTTGCCTGGGCACCTGTCTTCAGTCTGCGGCTTGTGCCCCGTCCTCTCCTCCGCCAACGCCGGTCTCTGAGCCTCCAGATCTCACCTTGGTGCCGCAGGAGTTCCATGACTTGGGAGTAGCCTTTAGTAAGTCCAGAGCCATGTCTCTTCCTCATCACCGGCCATATGACTGCGCGATCAACCTCCGTCCAGGGGCCCCCTTGCCATCTGGCCGCCTGTACAGCCTCTCTGCACCTGAACGTGAGGCGATGGATACCTATATCAAGGAGTCGCTCAGCGCTGGGATCATCCGCCCCTCCTCGTCTCCGCTCGGCGCGGGCTTCTTCTTCGTGTCCAAGAAGGATGGGTCCCTGCGTCCCTGCATTGACTTCAGAGCGCTGACTGACATCACCATCAAGGATCGCTACACCTTGCCGCTCATGGACACCGCCTTCCACTCCCTCCAGGGGGCGACCTGGTTCACGAAGCTAGACCTCCACAGTGCTTACCATCTCGTTCGGATCCGGGAGGGAGACGAGTGGAAGACGGCCTTCTGGACGCCCAGCGGTCATTTCGAATATCTTGTGATGCCGTTTGGGCTCACCAACGCACCTGCCATTTTCCAGCGTCTCATAAACGACGTCCTACGAGATTTCCTGGGAGTCTTTGTCTTTGTTTATTTAGACGGGAGGAGCACCAGGCTCATGTGAGGCGGGTCCTGCAATGGCTGCTGGAGAATCAACTTTACATCAAGGCGGAGAAGTGTGAGTTCTACGCCCGGACCACCTCCTTCCTGGGGTTCGTCATCTCACACAACCAGATTCTCCCCGACCCCGCTAAGGTTAAAGCGGTGGTCGAGTGGCCCACGCCGACCTCCAGGAAGCAGGTGCAGCAGTTTATTGGCTTCGCTAATTTCTACCAGCACTTTGTTCCCAACTTCGGCGCCATTGTCACCCCCCTGACCCACCTCACTTCATCAAAGGTACCCTTCCAGTGGTCCGAGGAGGCAGCCGCCGCCTTCAAGACTCTCCAGGCGGAGTTCTCGTCCTCCCGGGTCCTGACCCAGGTTGACCCCACGCTGCAGTACCTGGTGGAGGTCGACGCATCCGACACGGGGGTGGGGGCGGTGCTCTCTCAGTGCTCGCCAGTGGACGGAGTCAAGCGGCCCTGTGCCTTCTTCTCTCGACGATTATCTGCGGCGGAGCGCAACTATGACGTCGGCGACAGGGAGCTCCTCGCTGTCAAGCTCGCGCTACAGGAGTGGCGTCACTGGTTGGAGGGGGCAGCTCAGCCTTTTGTGGTCTGGACGGACCACAAGAACCTCGAGTATTTGAGGTCAGCGCGGCGCCTGAATGCCCGCCAAGCGCGCTGGTCTCTATTCTTTGCTCGTTTTCAATTTACCATCACGTACCGTCCATGCTCGAAGAATGGGTTGCCCGACGCTTTATCCAGGCAGTTCGCCCCTGAAGATCCGGAGGAGTTGGAACACACCATCCTTCCCAGCTCGTGCGTTGTGGGGGCGGTTTCCTGGTCCATCAAGGACAAGATCCGGAGGGCTCAGGAGATGGAACCGGACCCTGGCGGTGGTCCAGAGGGGAGGCTCTTCATTCCTTCGGCGGTTCGAGGAGAGGTGATTCACTGGGTCCATACCTCCAAGCTCGCCTGTCACCCTGGCATCACCCGTCTGGTGAATCTGCTGCAACACTCGTTCTGGTGGCTGGGTCTCCAAAAGGACGTCACCAACTACGTCCGGGCTTGCCCCCAGTGCGCTACCGGCAAGTCCTAAAACTCTCCGCTTGCGGGTCTACTCCAGCCCCTGCCGGTCCCGGGCAGGCCCTGGTCACACATCGCCCTTGACTTTTTCACCGGTCTTCCAGTCTCTAACACCTATGACACAGTCCTGACAATTGTAGATCGATTTTCTAAAGCCGCCCATTTTGTGCCTCTTCAGGGTCTCCCTTCGGCACGTGAGACGGCTGACCTCCTGGTCCAACATGTTGTCAGGCTGCACGGGATCCCGCTGGATGTGGTATCAGACCGGGGCCCTCAGTTTCTCTCCCAGGTTTGGAGGTGCTTCTGCAACGCCTTGGGGGCCACGGTTAGCTTCTCCTCTGGTCACCACCCCCAGTCCAATGGACAATGCGAATGCACTAACCAGGAGTTGGAGGCTGCCCTGCGCTGCGTGACCTCCTCCAATCCATCTTCCTGGAGTTCCTACTTGGCCTGGGTGGAATATGCCCACAACTTGGCGCGATCTTCAGCTACTGGTGTGTCACCCTTTGAGGCGTCCTTGGGGTACGATCCCCCCTTGTTTCCCGAGCAGGAGGGTGGGTTGGCTGTCCCCTCTGTCCAGGCGCACATGAGACACTGCCGGAGTGTGTGGACCAAGACTAAGGATGCGCTTTTACGCACGGCGGCGTGCAACAGTTCCACCGCCAATCGCCACAGGAGGCCAGCTCCTGATTATCAGGTGGGTCAACGGGTTTGGCTCTCGTCCCAGGATATCAACCTCAAGGCTGAGAAGAGGAAGTTGGCTCCGCGATTTCTTGGCCCTTTTGTGATCTCTAAAATTGTCAACCCAGTGGCTGTGCGTTTGGCCCTCCCTCCCTCCCTACGTGTGTGTCCCACCTTCCACGTGTCTAAGATTAAACCTGTTCTTTCCAATCCACTCTGCCCCCCTCCTAGGTCGCCTCCCGCTCCTAGGATGATCGGCGGTGAGCCGGCGTGGGGTGTTACCTCCATCTTGGACTCCCGGCGCCGGGGTCATTGGCTGCAATACCTGGTGGATTGGGAAGGTTACGGGCCGGAGTGGAGATCCTGGGTGCGCTCTTCGTGGGTGTTGGATCAAGATCTCATCGCAGAGTTTCACCGGGCGCATCCAGGTAAGCCAGCGCCAGGTGGTGCTGCTAGGGGGGGGGCGAGTACTGTCACCACTCGCCGCTCACGGGCATCCACCTCAGCTGCGCGCACACCTGCACCTCGTTAGTGCACAGCTACTTATTCCACCTCACCCTGAGCTTCGGCCTGGAGCCGTCTGTCTTCCTTTGTGCGCTAACCCTCAGCGAATTCCTTCCTCCAGGCCTGCTGATCTCTTCACGACACGTAAGCTGTCTATTTTGTCTCACCTTGTCCTCTCAGCCTTCCCCTGTGCACAGGTGGATTTCCCGGCGGCGGACATCCTCTCCCTCGTCCTCATCACTCCTCTGCCTCACAGCCCTTCCTTGGACGCACAGCAGGACGCTGTCTCCCAGGCTTGGGATCTTGCCAACGCCAGCCACCTCAGTTCTGCAAGTAAGCACATTACCTTGTCATTCTCCTGTGTGGTTTGCCCAGTTAACCCCCTGCTCTATTCTCATCCATAGGGTTGCCTGGCTGCACGGCGGGCTGCTCTGGCCCGGCCTACATCCTCCACCCACAATCCATTCATATATCGCACACACGCATCCAAACACGTTACATTGATTGAAAATAAAGCTTTCAAATCTACCTGAGCCTGCGTGCGTGTTTCCTGGGCTGAATAATATGTCATTATCCAGGACTTCGTGGACTGGTGCCATTGGAACTGCCTCCAGATCACGCGAGGAAAACTAAGGAGCTGGTGGTGGACTGCCGCAGGCAAGAACAACCCCCCACAGCACCAGTAAACATACAGGGAACAGACATTGAGATGGTGACATCCTACAAGTACCTGGGTGTTCATCTGAACAATAAACTAGACTGGTCACACAATACCGATGCACTCTACAAGAAGGGACAGCGCAGGCTGTTCCTACTGAGGAGACTCAGGTCTTTTGGTGTACAAGGGGCGCTGCTGAAGACATTCTACGACACGGTGGTGGCATCAGCCATCACTTTTGGAGTGGTCTGCTGGGGCAGTGGCATTACAGCAGCCGATAGGAAGAGACTGAACAAACTGATCAAGAAAGCTAGCTCTGTCCTGGGGCAATGCCTTGACCCAGTGGAGGAGATAGGAGAGAGAAGGATGGTGGCTAAACTGTCATCTCTGCTGGATTCCGAGTCCCACCCTATGCAGGATATACTGAATGCACTGAGGAGCTCATTTAGCAGTAGACTACATCATCCTAGGTGCGCAACCGAGAGGTTTCGCAGGTCCTTCCTACCTACGGCTGTCAGACTGTATAACCTAAGCAGGGCTGCTCACAGAGATAGCAAAAAAATGTGACGGCCTAATAGTATTGAATGCAAAAGACGCAATAGACTTACACAATGGTCCCCTCCGGTATACAACTAGGACAATATCAGTCGCTACGGAGGGTGACAATATGTATGGGTACATATTCATACTATGTAGGATAACTAAGTAGACGATTATGCTGTTCATTCCATCTAGCTACAATGCTCCGCACTGTGTGTATATATATTTATATATTTATGTGTACATACACTACCGTTCAAAAGTTTGGGGTCACCCAGACAATTATTTTGTGTTTTCCATGAAAAGTCACACTTATTTACCACCATGAGTTGTAAAATGAATAGAAAATATAGTCAAGACATCGACAAGGTTAGAAATAATGATTTGTATTTGAAATAATAATTTTTTCCTTCAAACTTTGCTTTCGTCAAAGAATCCTCCATTTACAGCAATTACAGCATTGCAGACGTAACATGATTGCACAAGGGTTTTCTAATCATCCATTAGCCTTCTGACGCAATGAGCAAACACATTGTACCATTAGAACACTGGAGTGATAGTTGCTGGAAATGGGCCTCTATACACCTATGTAGATATTGCACCAAAAACCAGACATTTGCAGCTAGAATAGTCATTCACCACATTAGCAATGTATAGAGTGTATTTCTGATTAGTTTAAAGTTATCTTCATTGAAAAAAAGTGCTTTTCTTTCAAAAATAAGGAAATTTGTAAGTGACCCCAAACTTTTGAACGGTAGTGTATGTATATTCGCTGCTCTTGTTTTCTTGTCTTTTTGATTGTTGCTCTGAGTGTTGCTGTCCCTGTGCTGTTGCAATCCTGGAATTTCCCCATTGTGGGACTAATAAAGGCTTATCTTATCTTATCTTATCTTATTTTATATACAGTAATTGAAGGAAAGATGAATGGACAAATGTTCAGAGACATCCTTGATAAGAACCTGTTGCTATATGCCAAGATGCTGAAGATGAAACGAGGGTGGATATTTCAGCAAGACAACGATCCCAAACACACAGCCAAGGAAACTCTCAACTGGCTCCAGAGAAGAAAAATAAAGCTGCTAGAATGGCCCAGTCAGTCACCTGACCTGAATCCAATTAAAAATCTATGTAACGAGCTGAAGATCAGAGTTCATAGAAGACACCCAAGGAGCCTTCAAGATTTGAAGATAGTTTGTGTGAAAAAATGGGCTAAAATTACTCCTGAGCAATGCCTGTGTCTACTTTCTCCATACAGGAAGTGTCTGGAAGCTGTTATTACCAACAACGGTGGCGCAGTGGTTAGCACTGTGGCAGCACAGTTTACCCTCAGCCGGGGGATCGCGGGGATCGTGAGATCGTGGGTTCGATCCCTGCCCCCGACCAACAGTGATCTGTGTGGAGTTTGCGTGTTCTCCCCGTGTTGCATGGGTTTACTCCGGGATTTCTCCGGTTTCCTCCCACATACCAAAAACATGCTGGTTAGGGATACGGGGCGCTTGTGCACGCAGCGACCGGCAGCTGGTGGCTTGTCACCAGACTGCAAAACAAATCTACCTACGGGTACAAAATAAGTAATAAAAAAAAAAGGCTTTTCTACTGAATATTTAATGAATTTCACCAAGCGTGTTCAATACTTATTCTCTGTGTGATTCCACTTTATTAAATATAACTTGTTTTGTGAACACAGTTGCCTTGATTTCTTTGTATGCATGGATTACTTGGGTTGTTACTGATATCTGGTGAAAATCTCAGGTCATTGGCTCCATCAGAAATACTAGAGCATGCCCTTAGAAAACAAGTATTCTTGTGTGAAAACAGGTAACCCACTTAGGCTTTACAGGCCCAAATGTAGACGGTGTTTGAAAGTGGGATACAAAGAGGTGTAGCCTATATGTGACCAGTGCTGGCAAAACGAGTCAGAATGCACACCGCGTCATTACGAGCTACAGTCACGAGAAGTCATAAATCATGACTCTTTCTTTGTTTGCTAGCGGCTAGTCCCGGGAAAACCCTCGTGAGTGCTTGGTATCATTGTAAAACTTAGAAATTGTACTTTATAAAAATACATATGTTTTGGTGGAAGACGTATCTCCCGACCGATCGAACACGAGTAGTAAACCTAGCCAAAATATAAACAAATCGGCTTTTTCCGGGTCCGTTTTTGAACACTTTCTACAAATTAAATATCATTTTGCAGGTCTTTCAATACAGGAAATGGAAAAAACGTTACCTCGGTTTTGATAATTTCCTCAAAGTGACTCATTTTGCCAGCACGGGCCACATATGTAGGCAATCACACATGTTAGACTTTGACAAATATGAAAGAGACTAAATGGCACTAAGATTTATTTGATTGTGTGAATATTAATTACAGAATACCCAACAGGGTTTCCTTTGGTAACATGTCTGGGTGGTGGCCCGCCACACTTGAAAATTTTGCGCCACTCTATGAGGAAATATAAATTTAAGAAAAAAATATGAAGGAATGACAGTCTGCAAGTGCGCACACAAACAACGCGCGTGACCATCATCTGCGCGGAGTTCAGAAGCGCCCCGCCCGCATATTCCAGTTGCCAGGCAGAGTGTCTTGTTACAAGCGTCACTATCTGAGAGAACCATGAGCTTATTAAAGTACTTAAAACGCGGAAAAAAATCAGAAGAGTTATGCAAGCACTGGAGGCATTCATCATGGTTTTAACCCGCTGGTAACGAGAGCAATAATGGAAGAGTCGCTTAGCAAACACGTGTGGTTAGTTTTTTGTTTTTCTTATTTAAGACAAGAATAAAAATAAGATGTTTTTACCTTTAACTTACTTAATATTAATTAACTAATTTATGTTCATTATTATGTACCTGGCAAGTTAAGATGACTGAAATTCACGAAGTCAATGACTTTAATCCATCAACATCCTTCAGACAAACTAAACGTGCCAACATTTGGATTTCAAAATAAGGGAACTTTTTTCTGCTGTCTGGGTGGTGAGGAGATTTCTAAAAAAAAAAAACTATATACAGAAATATTGTAACAGAAATAACTGCATCTTTGGTCATTTAAGTTATTTTATTTCATTAAATGTATTTTTATTAATATACTGCTCAAAAAAAAAATAAAAGGAACACTTTGAAAACACATCAGATTTTAATGGGAAAAAATAAGCTGAATATCTACACTGATATGGACTGGATAATGTGTTAAGAATGAAAAGATGCCACATCTTTTGATGGGAATGAAAATTATCAACCTACAACCTACAGAGGGCTGAATTCAAAACACTCCAAAACTTACTCAGATTAAAAAGTGTTCCTTTTATTTTTTTGAGCAGTATATTTTTTCTTTGAAATCAGAGTTAAATTATTGTTCTGTTCTGGTTCTGCAAAATTATGGTCAAAAATGTAAATTGTTATAAGGAAAAAGTAAAAAAAAATTACAACAGTCTGTTTCAGATGTATTAAAAAAGCAGTAATTTTATTTCTAAAAAAAAATAGACAAAAAATAGCCATAAATTAATCCACAAATTTATAATAAAGTCTCAAATGTACAAGAAAAATCAATTTTACAAGAGGAAATTATAAATTTGAGGAAAATGGTTTCAAATTTAGATAAATTTACAGAGAAAAGTAGATAACTACAGTGGTGTGAAAGTGTTTGCCCCCTTCCTGATTTCTCATTTTTTTGTATGTTTGTCACACTTAAATGTTTCAGATCTTCAAACAAATTTAAATATTAGACACAGATAACACAAGTAAACACAAAATGCAGTTTTTAAATGAAGGTGTTTATTATTAAGGGTAAAAAAAAATCCAAACCTACATGGCCCTGTGTGAAAAAGTAATTGCCTCCGCTGTTAAAACATAAATTAACTGTGGTTTATCACATCTTTGGAAAGCTGAGTTCAATTTCTCTAGCCACATCAAGACCTGATTACTGTCACGCCTGTTCTCAATCAAGAAATCACTTAAATAGGACCTGCCTGACAAAGTGAAGTAGACCAAAAGATACTCAAAAGCTAGACATCATGCTGCAATCCAAAGAAATTCAGGAACAAATGAGAAACAAAGTAATTGAGATCTATCAGTCTGGGAAAGGTTATAAAGCCATTTCTAAAGTTTTTGCTCTCCAGCAAACCACAATGAGAGCCATTATCCACAAATGGCAAAAACATGGAACAGTGCTGAACCTTCCCAGGAGTGGCCAGCCAACCAAAATTACCCCAAGAGCGCAGCAACGACTCATCCAAGTCACAAAAGACTCCACAACAACATCTAAAGAACTGCAGGCCTCACTTGCCTCAGTTAAGGTCAGTGAGAGGTCTAGAGAAACTGGCATTCTACATGACAAATTTGGTTACACGTCGGCACATCTTTGGACTTTAAAGTGAACATTTTTCCTTTTTAAGCAAGAGAAATCCAAATCTATGGCGACAGGGTAAAGTTTCCTCAAGGATGTTAAACTGTGGCATCAAATTTATATCAACTGTTAAACCAACTTTCAGAAGCTGAATACACAAACTATATCAAAAAATACTGTAGAATTTTTTATTTTTATTTTTTTTGGGGGGGGGGGCACTACATAGTTTAGAAAAACCTGTATCATGACAAAGTTCCCTGATAAGACATTTTACCAGGCTACTTCCAAGTAGCTTGGGATCAGTCCGCCAAGGTCTCCGCCTTTGACTGCCACCTAATCCACATAGCACCGGACTTCCATGATCCCTCCTGCAGGTGGTGAACCTACTGGAGGGCGGACCCATGTAACTCCTCCTCCACCTCCAAGTCCGAGTCCATGGTCCTCAGCCGGAAAAAGGTGGATTGTCCTCTCCGGGTTGGGGACAGGCTCCTGCCCCAAGTGGAGGAGTTTAAGTATCTTGGGGTCTTGTTCACGAGTGAGGGGAAAATGGAGCGAGAGATCGACAGACGGATTGGAGCAGCATCTGCAGTGATGCGGACGTTGTACCGGTCTGTTGTGGTGAAGAGGGAGCTTAGTTCTAAGGCAAAGCTGTCGATTTACCAGTCAATCTACGTTCCTACTCTCACCTATGGTCACGAGCTTTGGGTAATGACCGAAAGAACGAGATCGCGGATACAAGCGGCTGAAATGAGCTTTCTCCGTAGGATTGCTGGACTCACCCTCAGAGATAGGGTGAGGAGCTCAGTCATCCGGGAGAGGCTCAGAGTAGAACCGCTGCTCCTCCACATTGAAAGGAGTCAGTTGAGGTGGTATGGGCATCTGATTAGGATGCCTCCTGGACGCCTCCCACTTGAGGTGTTTCAGGCACGTCCCACTGGGAGGAGACCCCGGGGCAGACCCAGGACTCGGTGGAGAGACTATGTCTCCCAGCTAGTCTGGGAACGCCTTGGTATCCCCTCTGAAGAGCTGGAGCAGGTGGCTGGGGAGAGGGAAGTCTGGGCTTCTCTGCTTGAACTGCTGCCTCCGCGACCCGGACCTCCGGAAAAGCGGTAGAAGATGGATGGATGGATGGATGGATGGATGGACTTCCAAGTAGGACAACAATCAAGTTTTAATTTGTACTTTGTTTGGTCCCATACAACTACCTAACAGAAGTGCAATTTTAACAAAGTCATGTCAATACAAAATGAAAGTCAGATTTAAAACAAACTGTCCAAAATGAGGACCCACGAACTATACTCTTTAATGTAATACTGCCATAAGAAAGAGACTGGGCAAAAATGGCCTGCATGGCAGAGTTCCAAGACAAAAACCACTGCTGAGCAAAAAGAACATCAAGGCGTATCTCAGTTTTGCCAGAAAACATCTTGATGATCCCCAAGACTTTTGGGAAAATACTCTGTGGACTGACGAGACAAAAGTTTAACTTTTTGGGAAGTGTGTGTCCCATTACATCTGGCGTAAAAGTAACACAGCATTTCAGAAAAGGAACATCATACCAACAGTAAAATATAGTGGTGGTAGTGTGATGGTCTGGGGCTGTTTTGCTGCTTCAGGACCTGGAAATCTTGCTGTGGTAAATGGAACCATGAATTCTGCTGTCTACCAAAAAATCCTGAAGGAAAATGTCCGGCCATCTGTTTGTGACCTCAAGCTGAAGCGCACTTTGGTTCTGCAGCAGGACAATGATCCAAAACACACCAGCAAGTCCACCTTTGAATGGCTTAAGAAAAACAAAAGGAAGATTTTGGAGTGGCCAAGTCAAAGTCCTGACCTGAATCCGATTGATATGCTGTGGCATGACCTTAAAAAGGCGGTTCATGCTCAAAAACCCTCCAATGTGGCTGAATTACAACAATTCTGCAAAGATGAGTGAGCTAAAATCCCTCCACAGCACTGTAAAAGACTCATTGCCAGTTATCGCAAACGCTTGATTGCAGTTGTTGGTGCTAAGGGTGGCCCAACCAGTTATTAGGTTTAGGGGGCAATTACTTTTTCACACAGGGCCATGTAGGTTTGGATTTTTTTTCCCTTAATAATAAACACCTTCATTTAAAAACTGCATTTTGTGTTTGTGTTATCTTTGTTTAGTATTTAAATTTGTTTGATGATCTGAAACATTTAAGTGTGACAAGCATACAAAAATTGAGAAATCAGGAAGGGGGCAAACACTTTTTCACACCACTGAAAAAGAAAATTGTTATAAATTTTGGAGAAAAACCTCAAACCTTCAAGACTGAAGTCATTACTCAAGTTTTTAAGTGGGTGCTCGTTGTACCCTTAACTAGAAATTTTTGGTTGTCTCCTTTAATTTACATGGCACTTGATATTTTCTAACCTGTTTGTATACCACCATAGACAGAGAGAACCTGAATTAGACAGAGCTCAGAGAGGGCAAGATGAGACAGAAGAGAAGAGCCGAGGAGAGGAAAGTGTTCAGGCAGAGGGTCCAGGAGAGGTGAGAGCAGAGGAAGGAGAGAAGGATGATACCAGTAAAAAGTCAAACACAGGACGTCTGAGTGGGACCCCAACTGGTCCAATATTTCAACATTCAAGCCTTGGTTGTACAATACTTCAAATAGTAAGTTCCATATGCAAAGTTACTGTAAAAATAAAAAAAAGAGAAATAAATAGTATAAAATTAACCTATTCCAATTACAACAGTGTCATGTGTTTTCTGCCCCCCCCTCCCAGAAAAATATGTTGCCACCGCGCCAAGGTCTTTAAGCCAGAGGAAACACTGCCTAATTATTGAAAATGAATGGGACATCCAATATTAGTGACTGTTTCAGATCCCTTGTTTATTTGTTTGTCATATCACTTATTTGTGTGATCTTTTATCGCTTATATTCATAATAGTATATCTTGCACTTTGGGGAATGGGAGTTGTTCAGTCACCATTATATTTTTTTTAAGTTTATATCACTGTTAAGTGATGGAGTTAAGTGTAATATTGAATTTCTTCTGTGTATCGTCAATAAACTCATGCAGTACTATAACAGGACACATTTACAAATATTTGAGACCCATTGTAGTGCATCAGTTTATATTTTAGCAATATTTTATTAAAAGTTTTTTTTAAAAGCACAGTGGCAGCACAGCAAGAAGGTCATGGGATCGATTCCACCCTGGACCATCGTGGGTTCGATCCCACCCCCAGACCATCAGTGACCCTTCTGTGTGGAGTTTGCATGTTCTCCCCGTGTCTGCGTGGGTTTACTCCGGGTACTCCGGTTTCCTCCCACATGCCAAAGACATGAAGGTTAGGTTAATTGGCATCAACTGGGGATTCTAAATTGTCCTTAGGTGTGGATGTGAGAGTGAATGGTTGTCTGTCTCTCTGTGTTGGCCCTGCGATGGACTGGCGATCTGTCCAGGGTGTACCCTGCCTCTCGTCCAAAGATGCTGGGATAGGCTCCAGCCCCCCCGCGACCCGAAAGGATTAAGCGGCAGAAGATGGATGGATGGATGGATGTAATCAACAGAATTAAGTGACAAAACACCCAACATTATTATACACAGCAGAAGGACCTGTTTGACTGCAACCGTTGCATCAGTGTTGCACATTTGTCAGTAAATATTTAACTAAAAATGATTTATTTTGTTATTTGGGCATTTTTGTGTCCTACGTTTGGTCATTAAGTCATTTCGGCCATTCCGCTCCACAATCATGGTGGTATTGTTATTAAGTTTTCAATTTTTAGATACTCGCGCCGGAGGGGGTCTCATGGTCCTGCAAAGTACAGTGGTACCACATGGATGAAGCAGCAGTTGGGACTCCCGTCTACCACTAACTGGGCAGGCTGTGCGTGCCTCCTTGCGAAGGACATGGTCCGCCCGGTCGGATTGCTGCTTCTCCCGGCATGTCCTGTGTTAGATACACTGGTGTTCTTTGTCAAACCCAGATTCCTGCTGACTCTTCGCCCAGTTGCTCACACACCTCGTGTTCTGCACATATGCCGAATTATCCTTTAGACCTACGCAATCACAGCAACTTTATGGTATAATTTTTTAAGTATTAAATCTTCAGTACTATCCTTTTCTAGTCAAATTTGTCACTTTTGGTTTCCTTGTTTTGCTCACGGAGCGCTGTGATTACTGATGCTGTGATGCCACGTATTATCCAATCAGTATGGAATCAATCCAAACTTCTAGAAGACAGAGCATGAGGAAACAGAGCAGTAGCTGAACTTTTATTGATAAAAATTACGTATTTTCACTGAGTAACTCCATACTCAGGGATGCACACCCTCGTAACCTCAGCAAAGCACTTATAAAATCTGAGATCAATCTAATGAATGGTTTGAGAGATATATGCAAAACACACAGACGGACAGAGAGAGACACACGCACACACACAGAGATCTGATGCATTTATGGATAGATGCTTAATGAGAAAAATGTTGATGTGTTCAATACTTATTTTCCCCGCTGTATATCATTGTCATCAAATAAGATTAGTTATATCGTGATACAAAAGATGGTGAACAAGGAAGTCCCGAGGGTTAGCAAGGCAGAAGCGAGGGCAGCTTTGAAGAGGATGAAGAATGGAAAGGTGGTTGGTCCCGATGACATACCTGTGGAGGTATGAAGAGGTTTAGGAGAGATGGCAGTGGACTTTTTAACCAGAATGTTTTACACCATCTTGGAGAGTGAGAGGATGCCTGAGGAGTGGAGAAGAAGTATTTTGGTACCAATTTTCAAGAACAAGGGTGATGCTCAGAGCTGTAGTAACTACAGAGGCATAAAGTTGATCAGCCACACCCTGAAGATATTTGAAAGAGCTGTTGAAGCCAGGTTAAGAGGAGAGGTGACAATCAGTGAGCAGCAGTATAGTTTCATGCCAAGAAAAAGTACTACAGATGCAATGTTTACTTTAAGAGTGTTGATGGAGACGTATAGAGAAGGTCAGGAGTTGCACTCTGTCTTGAGAAAGCATATGATAGGGTGCCAAGAGAGGAAGTGTAGCACTGTATGAGGAAGTCAGGAGTGGCAGAAAAGTATGTGAGGGTGGTGCAGGACATATATGAGGACAGCAAGACGGTGGTGAGGTGCACTGTAGGAGTGACAGATGGATTCAAGGTGGGGGTGGGATTACATCAGGGACCGGGTCTGAGCCCCTTCTTGTTTGCCATGGTGATGGACAGGCTGACAGACGAGGTCAGGCAGGAGTCTCCGTGGGCTATGATGTTTACAGACGACATTGTGATCTGTAGTGAGAATTGGGAGCAGGTGGAAGAGAACCTGGAGAGGTGGAGGTATGCTCTGGAGAGAAGAGGAATGAAAGTCAGTAGAAGCAAGACAGAATACATGAGTATGAATGAGAGGGAGGCAGGTGTAATGGTGAAGATGGAAGGAGTAGAGGTAGTAAAAGTAGATGAGTTTAAATACCTGGGGTCAACCATCCAAAGCAATGGAAAGTGCACAAGAGAGGTGAAGAAGAGAGTGCAGGCAGAGTGGAGTGGATGGAGACGAGTGTCGGGGTGATTTGTGACAGAAGGGTAGCAGCAAGAGTGAAAGGGAAGATTTACAAGATGGTAGGGAGACCTGCTATAATGTATGGTTTGGAGACGGTGGCGCTGACAAAAAGACAGGAGGTGGAGCTGGAGGTGGCACAGTTGAAGATGCTAAGATTTTCATTGGGAGTGACTAGGAGGGACAGGATTTGAAATGAGTATATCAGAGGGACAGCGCAGGTTGAGCAGTTTGGAGACAAATTAAGAGAGGCAAGTCTGAGATGGTTTGGACATGTGCAGAGGAGGGATTGTGGCTATACAGTCACGTGAAAAAATTAGGACACCCTGTATAAGCCTGTGTTTTTTTAACATATTTGGACCCCCGCAACCCGAAAAAGGATTATGCGGAAGAAGATGGATGGATGGATATTTAATATCAATGTTAAAAATACTGGGAGATTCACATAATACAACTAAACAATTAAAAATTAATTAAAGACTTTTCAAATTTTCTGTAAAATGTAATTCTAAACAAATAATGGGGAATAAATTAGGACACCCCCCATCTTTTTTTAGGACATCCCCACATTCATTCCCTCTTAAAATGGCTAAAATAAATTAAAAAAATGCAAATAAAAACAAAAACAAGGTTAGACATAGATATGTGAACATTTCTTAATAAAGAACTGAATATTTAAAGGGGTGTCCAAATTTTTTCACATGACTTTATTGGACAGAGGATGTTGAAGATGGAGCTGCCAGGCAGGAGGAAAAGAGGAAGACCATAGAAGATTCATGAATGTACTGAATGAGGACATTGAGAAGGTTGGCATTACAGAGGAAGATGCAAGTGATAGGGTGAGATGGAGGCAGATGATCCGCTGTGGCGACCCCTAAAGGTGGATTCACACTACAACGTTTGGACTGACTTTTACTGGCGTTTTGGCAAATGTCTGGTTCTGCTGGCAAAAGTTAATGATTGCTGGTGTTTGTTGGCAAACGCTGGTAAAAGTTGTATACTTTGAAAATTTTCAGCCTGCTGAAAATTTGCCGACGTTTGGAAATACACATTGGTGAAATTTGTGCTCAGTTTGTAAGAGTTCCTGAGCGCTGGGCTGTTATGCGCAGTTTACCTAAGTCAGCCTAAGTTAAAGCTGGGTTCATTCTATAGTGTTTGGACTGACTTTTACAGATATTTTGAAAAATCAGAGGAATGCTCAGTGCAGATCAGCTGACATCAGCGTCAGGTGACGCTCATATAAAGAGCAGTGTTTGGGGAGACTTCCTGCCGTTCTGCTTCTGGAATGAACACATCTCTCTTGGGCATATGTTTCAGTATTTATTTTTATTTGATATTCCTATGTAGTTACTTCTGCATACCCTTTTCCCCTGTTCATTCATTCATTCATCTAAAAAAAATAAAATAATGCATAGACTGCAACACTAAGTCCGCAATTAAAATGTGGATGGAATAAAAAACTATTCAGTGAATCATGATATAAATAAAATGATGGGTGATTATATTTTGACTGTTACACCTCTCTCCATTAAAATAACATAAAATCCTGTTAAATGTCATTTACTTTTTGACACCACATCAGCGCTGTTTGATTCCCACACTGAAAGTGAACCAGTCCTGGAGAATGATTACGCATGGAGCAGAAAATTAAGAACAGTAAATTTCTCAGAGATTTTTTTTCTTTTGGACTGTCACATTTTTTGAGAGATTGCACGTATCCTAAGTGTCCACCAAATGCGTTTTTTGTCATCTGACTGCCCTGAACGTCTTTTTTTCAGCGCTTGTGCGCTGCAGTCTGGAAAAAAAAAGTCTGTGCCATGTATCCCAGCAACAGCTTATCAGTCACAGCTCAGTACTTCCGCTTTTCCTATGGTCAGACTTTCTACTTATTTTTAATGGCAGTCTCTAAATAACAATGGACAGGAAACATATTCTAGCATTGGTAGCAGCTATGGATGCAAAATATGATGACATGGAAAGCAGAAGTCTGAGTACAGACTGTACCGGCATCCTATGTTCCACCCTTCCTTAATTCTGATTGGCTCCTTAGAAAGGTCTGACACTGACTGCTCAGCTGCAGTCTGGAAAGTTGAACTTTTTTCAACTCTGAGCACCTGAGCGCCGAGACAAAAAGCGGCCACCACCGAGAGCATGCAAAAAAATCCCACAAACAATTCAAAACCAATCAAATGTCTGTTTATATATATATATATATGTCCATAGATTAAATTTTTTTTAAAAACCTGTCATACACACCATGTTATCACCGAACAAATACTGTACATTGTCCTCTTACATATATATTTTCTTTTTTAATTACCCCTTCTCTCTATTTCTCTTTTGTTCTTGCATATCTGAACTGAGTTTTGATCTAAAAACATCTGTTTTCACCAGCATTTCAGTCAATGTTTGCCAAAGGAGCTTAACTTAGGCTGACTTAGGCAAACTCTCCATAACTTAGAGGAACTTTTACAAACTGAGCACAACTTTCACTAGCATTTATTTCCAAACGTCGGCAAATTTTCAGCATGCTGAAAAGTCTCAACAAATACAACTTTCGCCAGCAAACACCAACTATCATTAACTTTTATCAACATTTGCCAGCAGAGCCAGACGTTTGCCAAAACGTCAATAAAAGTTGGTCCAAACATTGTTGTGTGAATCCAGCCAAAAAGCAGGTCCAGGATGGCAGGAAGCCTCCACAAACACTGATCTTTATATGAGCGTCGCCTGACGCTAATGTCAGCTGACCTGCGCTGAGTATTCGTTTGTTTAAGTTAACCTAAGTTGGCAACTGCTACACATACGCTAGCCTAAGTTGGCAAAAGTTTGACAGTGCTGAATGCAACGCTGGGAAGTGCTAGCAAAAGTTCATAAAAGTTTGTAAAAGTTGGTGTGTGCTCACAAACATAATTTCAGCAACATTTGGACTGATTTCTCTGATTTTTCAAAACGTCAGTAAAAGTCGGTCCAAACATTATAGTGTGAACCCAGCTTAAAGGGAGCAGCTGAGAGAAGAAGAAAATATCGTGATATGAAATTTTGGTCATGTCGCACAGCCCTATCGATAGTATATGCTGAAAAAAGAACCTATTTGAGGGATGCAGAGATTGTGAAATTTTGAGCTGATACATGTTTAAAATAATAATTTAGACTGATGATTGTTATTATTGTTATTGGTATTGTTGTTGTCCTCTATTCCTCCTTTAATGGCAGGGGAACAACAAATCTGCTTTTTTACGGACACTTTCGGTTGTGAGAGGATGCTGACATTGTTCGCCGCTTCTCCATCAGAATAAAAACTTTCTTCTAACGTTTGAACTTTTCTATTTTTGAATGCTGGACCTTTCTTCCACAAAAGGCTACCAGCTTGGCATATTCCAAGTGCACAGCTTAAAATCCATTTACTACATTCAGAATCCCTGCTTGCTGTGTTTATGCATCTGTTTACATACCTGGACACCGGTGTTGTGGACCCGCCAGTGACTGAGATAACTGGTTGTTAAAATAGCAGCCCTGCCTTCTGCTCTGCCTTCCCAGCCACAGCTGATCAGCTCTCCTGCTGTCGCTCTACGAGTGCAACCTGTTTCATTTGCTCTCCTGTGAGCTACCTGAATGCTGTAGCCAGCTAGCTTTTTGCTAGCTGCCGCTGCAAACACAAACATACAGTGATAAAGTTGCTGGTGACTGCTTCTGCAGTCGCCTAGCTGCCCTTTCCACCTCATCGTCATCAATTCCTCTCCCAGACAAATCATCAACCTTTTTCAACCTGACTCACCGTCCAGCATGACACTTAAATACTCCACCTCAAAGCTCCTCCAGCTCATCAACTACTCTGTTCCAACATGTATTTCTGCTATCAAAAATCATTGTCTTCTTCAGCGGCCCAAATACTGTACATCCACAAAGGATCTGGTCGCAAGTTTATTTTCTCGCAGTCAAGTCACTCCATCCCAACTCTCACATCAGCTGAATGGTCTGCTTCTCTCTCTTTCCATCCTCCCTCTCTGATTTTTCCAGTTTTCTCACTCAGCTCTGCTCTCTTTCTCCATCAATCCTCCTTCTTGGTGACTTTAATATTCACATGGACTCCACAAATTCTGCAGCAACAGTAGACTACTCTGAACTGCTTCAACTTAAACCAACATGTCAATTTTTCCACCCATAACTGTGGTCACATCCTGGACCTCGTCTGCTCGACAGGACTCTCTCTGTTAGCCATCTGTCTGGATCTGACCTCACCATCTCTGACCACCTAGCCATCACCATGACCATTACCACTTCCATCCCACTGTCAAAGCAAAAGCATACACTCACTTTCCACAAAACAAATTCTTTTCCCCTTCCTTGTTCTTCTCCTTCCTCTCAGAAAAAAATATCCATCTCCCCCTTCACTGATCTCCATACCCCCTCTGACCTCACTGATTACTACAACCATGTTCTCGCCTCCTGCCTTAACCAGCTTGCACCCATCAAAACCAAAACAGTCTCTTTCAGTCACTCTGCTCCCTGGTACACCCCCAATCTCTGCCTGATGAAAACCCATGCTCGACAACTGGAAAGATGTAGCAAAAAAACTGGACAGCTTTCAAAGATCATTTACTGCAGTACAAAGGTGCTCTCTCCCATGCCTGATCCACCTACTACTCTAATCTGATTCAGTCTGGCTCTGGAAAACCAAAAGAACTCTTCTCAACAATCAACAGACTCTTAAACCCCCAAGACAGCATCTACAAGTCATTCACAGGTAGCAAATGCACCTCCTTCCTTTCTTCCAAACTAAAATAGACAACATCTTCAGCAGCTTAACCACCACTGTTTCAGCTCCTCTCCAAACTATACCCCCCCTTCAACCCAGTCAAACCATCTCTGAGTTCTCCCCAGTCTCTTCTGCAGACCTCTCCAAATTCATCACTGGAATGAAAACTGCGCCCTGCACCACAGACCCCATCCCTTCCCACCTTGTCAAGGCATGCCTTCCCTCTATCGCCCCTCTAATCACTGCAACAATAAACTCCTCCCTGTCTACTGGCCTTGTCCCACCATCTCTCAACATTGCTGCCGTCATCCCCATTTAAAAAAAACCTGGCCTCAACTCTGACATCCCTAATAATTTTCGACCAATTTCCAACCCCCTTCCTGTCTAAATTATTGGAACGTGTTGTAGCCTCTCAACTCAAAGACTACCTTTCTGCCAATAACCTGTATGAAACACTTCATTCTGGATTCTGCTGTCATCACAGTACTGAAACTGCCCTCTTGAAAATCATAAATGACCTCCTCCTCTCCTCTGATGCTGGAAACATTAACATTCTCAATCTCCTTGATATTTCTGCCACCTTTGACACCATCAATCAGTCCATCCTTCTCACCCGACTGGAAACCATCTTCAGTGTCACTGGCACTGCCCTCAACTGGTTCAGATCATATCTCTCTGACAGAAAACAATTCATTTCCATCAACAACTGCAACTCCCCCACTGCTCCCCTACCTCAAGGTGTCCCCCAAGGATCAGTTCTCGGCCCCCTTCTCTTCACCCTCTACCTATTCCCTCTCGGAGACATTATCCACCGCCATGGTCTCCATTTCCATTGTTATGCTGATGACATCCAACTCCTCTTCTCCACCAAGTCCATCTCCACTATCACCCACCTAACCTTGACAAACTGCATTGCCGACATAAAATCATAGCTCCAACTCAACTTGCTCCAACTGAACTGTGACAAATTTTTTTGATTTTTTTTTTTTTTTGATTTTGTATATTTTATTGATCCCCAGAGGGGAAATTGAGGGCATCCACCTGGATAGATGAAGCAGCCACGGTATGGCGCTATCCCTTAACCATTCACACATACATTCACACCTAGGGCCACTTTAGAGTCTCCAATTAACCTAACCTGCATGTTTTTGGCCTGTGGGAGGAAACCGGAGAAATCCCGGAGTAAACCCACACAGATACAGGGAGAACATGCAAACTCCGCACAGATCACTGTTGGTCAGGGGCTGGGATTGAACCAGGGATCCCATGGCCAAGGGTGAGTTGCTGTGCTGCCGCAGTGCTAACCACTGCGCCACCGCACCGCCCCTTTTTTCCATTCCGATTTTGTCATGAATTACACATTTTTTAAAAAATTTTTTTGAAGCCATTATCATCGGTCCTCAGTTTCTACTCAAATCCACCCACAGCATTACCTTCAACATTGATGGCTCCCTAATTTCCTCCTCTCCCCAAATTCGTAACCTTGGCACCATCTTTGACCACACACTTTCATTTTGAAAAACATGTTAAACACATCAGCAAAACAGCCTTTTTCCATTTCAGGAAGATTGCCCACCTCCGTCCTTCCCTCACTCCAACATCTGCTGAAACTCTCATCCACATCTTCATCACCTCCCGTCTTGATTATTGCAACAGCCTCCTATATGGGCTACCGTCAAAAACGCTCAACAAGCTACAACATATCCAGAACTCTGCTGCTGGTCTTCTCACCCACACTCGTATCCGTGACCACATCACCCCCATCCTCTACAAGCTCCACTGGCTTCCCATACCTTAGAGAATTCATTTCAGAATCCTCCTCATGACTTACAAAGCCCTCAATAACCTGGCCCCACCCGACCTCACTGAGCTCCTCCACCAGTACCCCCCCTCCCGCACACTCTGCTCTACTGATGCCAACCATCTTACCCCATCCCCCCTCCGGACTAAGTGCAAGTCGTAGGGAGACAGGGCCTTCTCCATTGCCATTCCTACCCTCTGGAACTCACTCCCTATAACCATCGGAAGCCCCCCCCCCCCCCACTCCCAGCATTCAAAAAATCACTAAAAACCATCTATTCAACACTGCATTCACTCAATGATACTTTTCCCCCTCCCCTATGTAAAGCGTCTTTGAGTGTCTTAAAAAGTGCTATACAAATCTAAAGTATTATTATTATTATTATTATTAATAATAATAATAATAATAATAATAAAAATGTTGCATTGTAAAAAAAAAAAACCTAGTGTTTTTCAGCCCTTTATCACATCGTGTTTGAATGAGCACAAATGTAATCATGCATATGTGTGAAACAATCTTTATAACAGACACACCACATTAAAACTGTCACTGCCGTCACGTGAATTTGATGGTAGTCAGCAATGTGAATATCAACTGATACCTACGGTATATTAAGCAGATAAATCAGCATCCTAAAAAATTGTTATCCAACTTAGTCAGTTTTCTGTGCCTTACCAGTTTGTTTTCCTTATATCAATCTTCGTCTTCCGTGAGAAATCAATTGAAGTGGACAATTGGTTGCTCTATGACCAGCTGTTTGGAGTGCTTATAATAACCAATCCCACCCAGTGTAGAACTGCCAGCCAATCACAAAATGGATAAAAGGTCCTTCACCTCATCAGTATGCAGCTAGCACATAGTTAGCCAGTCCCAGTGAAAGCATCCTGCCATTCACCATTACTGTACTACCATATTTTCCCAAAATGGCATGAAGAAGAGGGAAGAAAAACAACTTCTTATTTATATTTGAGAAGGGAAAAAGTTTTTTAATCAGACTAGGGATGATGAGGGTGAGCAAATAAAATTAAAGGTTATTAAAGCATCCATACTCTGATCAAAGTTGCGCCCATAAACAGATTCCCCCTGATTCAAAGCAATTAGCCGCAGCGGCGCGGAAAAGTTCTCTGTATTTCCTCCTGCTCAATAATGGAAACTAGAATACCATAGGGGAAGATGCAATGAGGCCTGAAGAAGATGGCTCTCTCATGGCTCCAGGTTCAACAGCTTTTAGGCCCACTGTAAACATATTAAAATGTATAAAACTTTGTCATGATTTAATAAAGCTCATTGCAGGTTTCTTAAGGAATGCAGTTCCAGTATTACTACAAACCTAAAAAATCACACAGAGGGAATTAAAATAGTGGTATGGGCAAAAGATCATGTACTTATACAGCTGGCACGGGTGATATATGTTTGACTACATGCACTGTGTGCTTGCAGTGTGCCTGTATGCTGCATTGATATTATCCAATAAACAACTATAGAGTCTGGAAACAAGAGCCCACAGATGGAACATATACACAATTGCACACATACACTACAGAGGTTCAAGTGCTTCATATTGTTCACAGGGGCATTAGCTGTATGAAATGAAAACATTTGCCATTCTTCAGTAGTCACTATCTCCCAGGCACCAGGGTTATAAATTGTGTTAGTGCAGCTTCACAGCATCTACATAGCTAATAATGACCACAGGAAAAGGACTCTTTATAACAGCAATGACCCTCACCATCCATTTCCATACCTCTGCCCCATTGAATGAAATGAGATGCTGTTTGCACCTGTGACGAAAACTGTGCTCTCCTCTCATCTGGCACTTTTACATGTGCGGGTCTCCCACTAAAACTTGTTTTAGTTTGTAAATGAAAAGATAATTGGAATGGAATGTGTTGGGTCTTGGGCTGATTGATGAGTCGGATGTGTGCAAGGATGCAGTTGGGGGCAGCAATGATGGTGTATGTGTGCAATGTGAAGGGGAAGTTCAATAGAGGCGGCAGCTACCAAGCACAAAGTGTCATTAAGTATTCATAAGTGAGGTGTAGACATTTGAATGACCTCGTTTGCAAGTGTGTTTTTGCCATTATTTACATTTGCATGGAACATGGGGAATGCTCTATTGTGTTGCCACACATGCAGTGCCCTGGGCTTTAACAAACATGCATACGTTGGTACATGATTTGCCACTGAAATGTCAAAGTCAAGGCTGCTCATTTGAATACTGCTAAAGATGGCTGAATAACAACAAAACAGCGCAAGACTAAGGGGCCTTGTTACCCCATGTGAATTAGCCAGAGGCACCAAGGTGATGTTCAGTTGAAATCATTTTCCCTTGTTCCCGTGTTTCTTCTCAAATGTACATGTCTGCAAATTGCTTTTGTGTCCATATATACATATATATATTGTGTGTATGTGTTCAGGCCTGCTGGAAGGATGCAGCGCGCAGCCTCATGGGAACTACGACAAGAGGACAGTGATGGCGTGTGGAAAGAGTTGGCCTACTTCAAAAATGTCACCAGAAATCTCTCCATGGAAAAGTAAGTTATCTGTCTACGCTTGTATTTCACTCAACATAATCATGCTTGTTTTTTCTCTTTTCCTCTTACACACGCACACACCTGCTCCATGCACCCCCCACTGTCCCTTCTTGTTTGTGGGTGTTCACAGCATCCACCTAGCCCTCTAAACCAGGGGTGCCCTCACTTTTTTTGGCTTGTAAGCTACTTTTAAAATGACCAGGTCAAAATGATATACCTACATTTAAAAAATACCAAATATGGCAATATATGTTGGCATACAATGTACGCCATACATTATATAACTGTGTGAACCCTTATGGCACAATACAGTTCAATAATTTACGATCATTACCTTACTCTGATGACTTGCACTGGATGGAGTCAGCCAGGGTAGCATAGTCTGGACAGTAGCTGTTGGTAGCTAGTCTCAAGCAGGCTTCCAAATGATCATCAGTCATGGTGGAACAGTATTTGGACTTAATAATCTTCATGTTGGAAAAGGCTGATTCACACAAACAAGTAGAGCCAAATAATGCAGTCAAGGAGGTAGCATATTTCCTCATGTTTGGATACTTTTCCTCTTTGAGAATTTCAGTTCCTTCACTTTTCTTTTTTTCAGCTCACTTTTCGGAGGGAAGTTAATGTCGTAGTTTTTATGAACGGTTCGAAAGCGCCTCTCCACATTTCCCTTCTTTGGAAACGCAACGATAGATTGACAGATCAGACAAATACACTTCGAAAATGACACTGTGAAAAAAATCTCCCTCCCATTCCGCATGGAAGTGGTAAATTTTTGTCTTCTTTCTGGGTTCAGTTCCCTCACTCATTTTTAATATCCCTTCTTTAGTTGATTGAAATTGGAAGCACTAACACGGTCACAGCTCGCTGGAGTTTAGCAGTAGCTAGCTAGCGGGTTTAACTGCGCATGTAGGGTGACCTATGACACATAGAGGACAGGACCTCTCCTGATTGGCTGCCCTGCACATCAATCAAATGGTTAATGCCAATAAGAGGACAGATGGGAGGATAGGCGACAGAATTAAAAACTTTTTTTTTTGGAAAATTTTTTTTAATGTCATGCGATCTACCAGTTGATGGCGATCGACGTATTGAGCACCCCTGCTCTACATCATTACTGAACTGCAGGGGCAGAAACAAGATCATTAGAGTGCTCATTTGTAAAACTGTCTGTTCAAGAAAATTTACGTAGTTGTGCATTGTGTAAAATTGTCAAAATAATTAAGAAAAATTCAAATGCCATTGAGAGTTTAAAATGTTAAAGAACTTTAACTAATAAAGTCACCAGTGTACCAGTTCTCTCAAATTATAGTCCAGAGAAGCACCCAGACATCTGTACAAAGTTTTTAAAAGGTTAAAATTAGTTATAAATTAGCAGGTGAAATCTTGGTGTAAATTTATACATGTATACAGTATAAAGGTGAAAAGCTAAATTTCATTGATTGTATAGTGATGCTAGGTCAGGAGATGAACAGTATTCACAAGCTTACTCTGTTATTTCTCTGTTGTTAGGCTGATATTGTTATAGCAGGACATGCTATCCATTTAACCTGTTGAACTCTGTTCAGCTTCCCTAAAAACGCCTAAAAATAACGTACCCAAAGTAAATCAAAAGCTGTTCTTCAACCCTTTGCAGCATCTTCATGGGGTTGGTTTCATTTAAAAGAAAACACTTTGAATTTTTTGGCAAAACAGTCATAATCTCTCTAAGTCAGGGGTGTCAAACTCAAATTCACAGTGGGCCAAAATTAAGCAGTGAGGTAAAGTCACGGGCCAAACTCAATATTTATTGAAAAATTAACTGCAACTGATATGTAATGTTTAACCTTTTCATATGGAAACAAACTTTAGTTTTGCTTAAACACAGAATCTGGAACAACCAAAGCTTGATATTACAAACACATGAGAAATTAAATTTGAAATAAAAGACACATCAGTGGTATTCATTTCTTATTTTAATAAATAAATAAAGTATGTCTCTCCCCGTATCCTTTCAGGTTCCTTTTTGAAGTAAATCTTTTTCAAAGCCAACAACAAAAGAACCAAAAATAATAATGTCATTCAATAAAAATCCAATATTTCAACTATTAACAGACCATGCCTTGCAGTAGAAAAAGTGCATAAATAACAGATGTATTCAAGCTCAGTTTGCTACACTCTGATTTACTCTGCACATTGGTCTAAGCCAGATACCTGGCATCTTTTCTTAGATGCAAGTTCATCAATGTCTGGGGTCAGGCTCTGAGCTGAGGAAAACCTCAGGACGGAGTGAAGGTGTTCATCAGTGAGTCGACTTCTGTGAGGTGTTTTGTTCACCTTCATCATAGAGAACAGTTGTTCACATAGATATGTGCTGCCGAACATTGAGAGCATCTGAGCAGCTTGGGTGCGTAATTGAGGCATTGTGTCGGGGAGGAAACATGGAAACCGCGCAGCACCAACAGAGTCATATTTTGATTTGAGCATGTCATTACATTGGAGTTCAATTAGCTCCATTTGGAGGCTGGTTGGTGCGCTTTCCGCGTCGATTGCAAACGGGTTACTGAGCAGTTCAAATCTCCCTTTCTGAGCCTCAAAGTCGGCAAATCGCCGGGAAAACTCGGCGCTGAGCGCATTGATTTTTTCAGCAAACTGTGCGCTAGGCAGCACAGCAGGAGAAATTTGCTCTGCCATGGTTTGGCAGCACGGAAAATGACCCAAGTTTCCTTGCAGCATCTGAGTCTTCCACAGACACAACTTAGTTTTAAAGGCCCTCACTGCTGCCTACATGTCTGTGATGATGTGGCCCCGTCCCTGAAGCTGCAGGTTAAGCACATCGAGATGGCTCACAATGTCAGACAGAAATGCAAGCTCACACAGAAACTTTTTATCTCTCAGCTCTGTTGTGTCCTTCCCTTTGTTTTCCATAAACTGACAGATTTCCTCACGTAGCTCAAAACATCTGTTCAGTACTTTTCCTCTGCTTAGCCATCTCACCTCTGTGTGATAGGGCACATCTCTGTATTCCAAATCCAACTCCTCCAGAAAAGACTTGAACTGCTGGTGATTCAAACCTTTGGCTCTTATGAAGTTGACTACTCGTTTTATAGAGCTCATAACATGTTCCATTTGCAGAGCTTTGCCACAGAGCGCTTTCTGATGTATGATACAGTGATAAACTGTAAGTTCACCTGCATCTTCCTCCCGCATCTTCTCCTCAATCCTGCCGACCAATCCACTGTTTTGACCGCACATCGCGGGCGCACCATCTGTCGTCAGTCCCACAAGTTTATCCCAAGGCAGGCTCATTTCAGTTTTACATTTGGATACCTCTTCAAAGATATCTTTTCCTGTGGTGGTGCCATGTATTGATTTTAATCCTAAAAGTTCCTCTGTGACGCACAGGCTCGAGTCTACTCCACAGATGAAGATTGACAGCTGGGCAGTATCAGACGTGTCGCTGCTCTCATCCACAGCAAGGGAGTATGCAATAAAATCTTTTCCCTTTTTTATTAGTTGTTCATGTAGATTAGTGGAAAGCTCACACACGCGCTCAGCCACGGTGTTTCTGCTCAGGCTCACATTTAAAAATTCTCGCTTTTTATCTGGGCACACGATGTCGCAAACTTTGACCATGCACTTTTTGACAAACTCTCCCTCATTAAAGGGCCGGGCTGATTTTGCTATCTCTGCTGCCACAATAAAGCTGGCCTTTACAGCAGCTTCCCTTTTTGATTTTGCTTTCATGAACATAGTCTGCCGGCAAACCAGACTTCTTTTCATCTCCTCCACCTTCTGCAGCTTCTGCTTTACGTCCAGGTCCTTGTACTTTTCATAATGTTTTGTTTCATAGTGTCTTCTTATGTTATATTCTTTCCTTACAGCCATGTTAGCTCCGCACACAAGACAAACAGGTCTGTCCTTTATATTCGTGAACAGATAATCTGCCTCCCACCTGTCTTGAAAGCTCCTGTTGTCCATCTTTCATTTGGCCATTTTTGTGGAGGGTGGTCAATGACTGTCAACAGAAAAAAGGAGCGCTTGCCGGTTTTGACTACGCGCCAACATACTAGCAAAGCATTGTGGGATTTGTAGTATTAGCGGTACAGTATATACCGCGGGCCAGCTCTAATGCACATTTGATATGATCTCGTGGGCCAATTATAATTACACTGCGGGCCAAATTTGGCCCGCAGGCCTGAGTTTGACACATGTGCTCTAAGTGCTCTGGCCACTGACTAACAGTCATCTAAACATACTGAACTTGAAGAAAATAAATTTCGCCTGGGTGTTTTTTTGGATACAAATGCTTGCAAATAACACACAGCTGTCAGATCCGGGCTGGAAAATGCAACAGAAATGTAGAACCAAGTGTTATCCAGCTAAGGTCAAAATTTTGTAACAATACCACAAAAAATGAATATATATTACACAGCTTTTTCCTCAGGTTGTTCCCAGGCGTTTTTGAACTGTGCCAAATTGTGCCAAATGGCACAGTTTGGAAAAACGTCTAACTTTTGAATGATTCAATATAGAAGCTTGATCTTGGGCTCTAATGAAAGGTGACACTCAGGGCTGTGTGTGTGTGTGTGGGGGGGGGGGTTGTTTATTCATTCATGAATGAATGAATGAACAAACAAGCCCCCACACACAAAGAAGCATGCCACGTAAAAAATGTGTGGCTTTTTTTTACAAGAAAAAATAACCTACAGTGCACTAAAAATTATACTAAAATATCTGTAATGTAGAAGATAACAACTCCCACCCCCCCACTCCCCGCTACAGAGGACGGACATCGCCCATCGCTACATGACGGACCGCGGTGACGGTGCGCCGCGGTCTACTACGCACAGTTGTACTAAAATATCTGCAATATATCTGCAATCCGCTACAGAAGAGTTGCGGGGGGGGAAGGGCGTTCACGGTCCGGACGTGGTGCACGGACCGATCCGTCATGTGGCGATGACGCACAGTTGTAATTTACCGATCGGTCAAAAGTCATTTTGATTACAATTTTCAGGGATAAAGAATAATTTAGCTTATAACACTTACCTGTCCACAACAGCAGTGTCGCTGGCAAACTTCTCTTCCTCATTGTCAGATGAACATGACGCTGGTCCGCTTGTTACGACTCGTGGTTCTGGTCACGCGACCCGGTCAAACCATGATTCCATTATTGCGGTTTTGCGCTTCCATGATTGCGGTTTTGGCAAACGATTTTTCAAAACAAAAACAAATAAGAACAGTAGTAAGAAAAAAAGACTGGTGAATGCGTGTGTGTCACCCAGCGGCTTACACAAAACAGATTTTACGCACGGGACGTACGCTTTCAATTGTCGAACTTCTCTGCTTCAATTGGCTCGCTATATTCGCAGCCGTTGGTAGGCGGGTCCTTCTTGCTAGGTTTTCAGTCATTGGTTCTTCAAGGTTTCAGAAACCCAATTCAAGGCTCTTATTAGTCGAATGAGAGGTCAATCAAATCTAAACCAATCAAAGGCTTTCTGTTCACGGCTGTGTCTGTAGTGGAAGAACGGAAATGCAGCTTTTTTTTTCAGTGCGCCTTAGGACGCACAGTGTCCAGAGACGTGACCGCCCGCGGTATCCCGGAGTGCAAGAGGTTAATGACCATGGTATCACTGTGCTTGATTGGCCAGCAAACTCTCCTGACCTAAACCCCATAGAGAATCTGTGGAGTATTGTCAAGAGGAAGATGAGAGACACCAGACCCAACAATGGAGATGAGCTGAAGGGTGCTATCAAAGCAACCTGGGCTTCCATAACACCTCAGCAGTACCACAGGCAGATCGCCTCCATGCCACGCTGCATTGATGCAGTAATTCATGCCAAAAAAAAGCCCTGACCAAGTATTGAGTGTGTACATGGACATACTTTTCAGTCAGCCAACATTTCTATTAAAAATCATTTTTTTAAAAATTGATCTTATGTAACATTCTAATTTTTTGAGAAATTGAATTTTGGGTTTTCGTGAGCTGTAAGCCATAATCATCAAAATTAAAAGAAATAAACGCTTGAAATGTATCACTGTATGCATAATGAGTCTATATAATGGGTTTCACTTTTTGAATTGAATTACTGAAACAAATAAACTTTTCGATGACATTCTGATTTATTGAGATGCAGCTGTATAAGACATATCAAGAGTGAAATCACTCAAATGTGTCATATCTGTGTTTTTTTGCTGTGAAATTTGAGTTGAACTCCTCCCCTTGGAAGAAAAAGTAAGTTTAGACAGAGTGTTTATGGTGACGTTGTAGACGCTGGGATAATCATCTCAGACTGGATGCAGAGGGTAAACAGATGAGGACAATAGGTATTGAGAGGGGAGAGATTATGGTGATGTAGCAGGAAGGAGTAGCTGGGGGACTGTGGGGGGAGAAGGATTGAATGTATTGTGATGCGAGATGTCATGCAGATGTGAGATGGACAGATGATATAAAAGGAGAGACCCTGGTGTATTGAAGTAATGCTTTTTCTGTGTATGACTGATGTGAGAGTGAATAAAGTTGTCTGCTGCAAGAGTCTGGTTCCTTTATTTGCACTCTCCACACTGGTGACCCCGACGTGATGTCCGACAGGATGCCAAAACGTGCCACCCATGTTGTCAAAAAAGCATGCGCCACGTCCGCGGACGCGGTTGCCGCCAGCAGGACTGCTTCTGGCCAGCATGTGGTGCGGTCCACCACTGTCAGAAGGTGCGTGCACCCCTGCGATGGCGGGAGGGGGCCCACGAGGTCCACGTGAACATGGTTGAACCTCTTAGCCGGTATACGAAACGGCTCCAAAGGAGCCTTCGTGTGCTTGTGCACTTTGGCTTGTTGGCACGCTACGCAGGCTGCCGCCCACTCTTTCACTTGTTTGCGCAGGCCTGGCCAAACAAACTTCGCTCCCACCATTTTGACTGATGCGCGCACTCCTGGGTGCGCCAGAGCGTAAACTGACTCAAACACTCGGCGGCGCCAAGCAACTGGGACCACCGGGCGCGGGCGTCCCGTGGAGACGTCACAGATTGGGGGGGGCGGGGGGGGGGGCTGTCGTCTTGCAGTACTGTTGGTCCAGACTGGAGCGCGCACACGTCCGCATCGCCAATCTGCTCTGCGGCCATGGCTGTATAATCTATCTCTACGCAGACCGGGGCCACTACTGCACACGAGAGGCAGTCCGCCCCTAATCTGATAGGGGCCCTCAGTTTGTTTCCGACCTCTGGTCCGTGATGGCCTGGAGCCTGGGTGTCGCAATTCATCGCACAACCGCATACAACCCACAGGCCAATGGGTTATGTGAGCGTTTCCATAGGTCACTGAAAGCAGCGCTCAGGGCTTCGCTGACGGATGCAAATTGGGTAGACCGGTTGCCGTGGGTTTTGTTGGGGTTGCGTTCCACACCAAAAGAGGATTTGGAGGCTTCCCCTGCGGAGCTCGTTTTTTATCAGCCACTGCGGCTCCCCGGGGAATTTTTACCAGATAATCCCGTGCCGGACAACTGTCCGTCTCAGCATTTGCAGCATAGTGCAGATACAGGCACGCTGCCGGGCCTGGCCCACCACTGTTTTCCACACGCTTTTGTGCCAAAAACTTTGAAGAACGCGTCGTTCGTGTTTGTCAGGCACGATGCCCACCGCCCCCCATTGCGCCCACCCTATGATGGCCCGTTCAGAGTGCTGGAACCAGGGGACAAACATTTTTTGTTAGACTTGGGGGGGTCGTCGGGAGAAAATATGTATAGACAGACTTAAGCCCGCCTTTGTGGTGGCGGACGAGCAAGTGATATTGGCTCGGGTCCCTCGACGTGGAAGACCCCCACGGAGAACTCCCCAGGTAAACGATTCATCAGAGCAGCCACACGGGCAAGTCGAAGGTTCCCCCCCCTCGCCATTGCCCACCCGCGGACAGATGCACCCCCAGGAGCCGCGGAGACGGAGAACCCCCGTTACAGCAGATACAGGAGGAGACTGAAGCCAAAAGGACGTGAGGACTGAAACTCGGTCTGAGATTCTGGGGGGGCGGTGTAGATGCTGGGATAATCATCTCAGACTGGATGCAGAGGGTAAACAGAGAAGGACAATAGGTATTGAGAGGGGAGAGATTATGGTGATGTAGCAGGAAGGAGTAGCTGGGGGACTGTGGGGGGAGAAGGGTTGAATGTATTGTGATGTGAGATGTCATGCAGATGTGAGATGGGCAGATGATATAAAAGGAGAGACCCTGGTGTACTGAAGTAATGCTTTTTCTGTGTATGACTGATGTGAGAGTAAATAAAGTCGTCTGCTGCAAGAGTCTGGTTCCTTTATTTGCACTCTCCACAACGTAACTGTAACAGGTCTGTAGTGTTGAACCAATCAGGACGCAAGAACTGGCTCTGGCCTGACTGAAGTTAGCCTTCAGGGACATTTAGCATTTTTGGACAGCTGCTTTGAAAACTTGACCCAAATTAAGATGGGTTTTACCATTGAACTGCTTTTAAGGACCGATGCAGTTTCAGTCATTATCCTGGACCACCATGCATACAAGCAGCATGTCCTTCAACCACTAAGGCTTTCTTTTCATCACAGGATTTATTCTGTTTAATGTAGCACTAGCTGCCATTATACCCTTGTGGGATGTGGGTGGGCCTATTTACAGATCCTGGCATTTGAAGGAGGAAAAGTGAAAAGATTTTGATATGAAACTAAGAGAATGAAAGGTGTTTTTTTGTAAAAAAAAAAAAAAAGGGCATAAGATACCATCTTATACAATGTAGATTTGTTTTTATAGGGGATTTATATCCACCCAAATGCATCTTTGAAAAGATTAGTGTGAGACTAAAGCAAGAGTTTCTCTCTGAAAACATCCACAGCATGGTTAGTAATCTATATGCTGCTCTGTTGTTGGGATTTTATCGTATGGTAATCATGGTCCTGCGAATGTTAGGTTATTAACCTCTTGCACTCCGTTGTACCGCGGGCGGGCAAGTCTCTGCGTCCCAGAGCGCACGAGGGCGCTCTCGTGCACCCTCGTGTGCTCTAGGAAGCATGATGGAGATGGTGATGTAGGACGCATGATGGAGATGGTGATGGCGTCCAAGCACGCACTGAAAATAAAAGCTGCAGACACAGCCGCGAACAGATTAGTTCATCTGATTGACCTCTCATTCGACTAATAAGAGCCTTGAATTGGGTTTCTGAAACCTTGAAGAACCAATGACTGAAAACCTAGCAAGAAGGACCCGCCTACCAACGCTGTGAATGCAGTGAGCCAATTGAAGCAGAGAGCGAGCGAGCTGTTTTTTTTAAGGCTGGGTGAAGACAGACTGCTGCAGCAGATGACAAAAAGGACCCGCAGGAAGAACCCCACAGACCCAGCAGCACGGAGACCATCCACAAGTGCAACCTTTGTGACAGCGACTGCCATTCGGCATGTTCAGCCAGGTGGTGCTTATTTTGTTTTTGTCCAAGCAAAATAGATATTAGGATTGTCTTCTATGGTCATCATAGACCGACGGAGGCCGACGACGAAGGCTGAGTGACACACACGCGTTTGCCAGTCTATTTTTAATTACTACTGTTATTTGTTTTGAAAAATCGTTGGCCAAAAACCGCAATCATGGAAGCGCAAAATCGCAATAATGGAATTATGTTTTGATCGGGTCGCAAGACCAGCGTCGCGTTCGTCTGACAATGAGGAAGAAGTTCGCCAGCTCCGCTTCTGCTGTGAAGAGGTAAGGTGCTCTAAGCTAAATTACTCTTTATCCCTGAAAATTGTAATCAAAATGACTTTTGACGGATCGGTAAATTACAGCTGTGCATCATCGCTGCATGACGGACCGTGGCGCAACGGGCGATGTCTTTCCTCTGTAGCGGGGGGGGGGGGGGGGACAACCCCCCCCCCACACACACACACACACACACACAGACACAGCCCTGAGTGTGACCTTTCATTAGAGCGCAAAATGAAGCTTCTACATTGAATCATTCAAAAGTTACAGACGTTTTTCTAAACTGTGCCATTTGGCACAATTTGGCACAGTTCCAAAACGCCTGGGAACTACCTGAGGAAAAAGCTGTGTAATATATTCATTTTTTGTGGTATTGTTACAAAATTTGGACCTCAGCTAGATAACACTTGGTTCTACATTTCTGTTGCATTTTCCAGCCCGGATCTGAAGCTGTGTGTTATTTGCAAGCATTTGTATCTAAAAAAACACCCAGGCCAAATTTATTTTCTTCAAGTTCACTATGTTTAGACGACTGTAACTCAGTGGCCGGAGCACTTAGAGAGATTATGACTGTTTTGCCAAAAAATTCAAAGTGTTTTCTTTTAAATGAGACCAACCCCATGAAGATGCTGCAAAGGGTTGAAGAACAGCTTTCAATTTACTTTGGGCACGTTATTTTTTGGCGTTTTTAGGGAAATTGACCAGAGTGCAAGGGGTTAAAGCTTTCCTCAATGGTTTACCTCACATGCTGATGAAAGATATTTAGTGACTGAATGGCAACTGTTGAGAAACTGGTAATTTTAGTAAATGTAAGAGAGACCCACACTTCTGGAAAAAGTAATGCGGAACAGTCTAAGTAATCACTTTACCAGCATATTGCAAGTGTGACTTAGTTTTATTAAGTTGTATCATAAACTTTTAGTCAATAAGTGTTGGTGGTTGTACTAGCATAAATGATGACTTGGAATTGACCTAGTGACAGTGCTGTTGATCATGCTGGGATTTTGAAGGTTTCCGTTTAATTTCTTTGCTACTTTTCTTTGTTACTTCACTTTCTTCTCCTAGTAGAAGTGTCTTCTTTTGTCTTCAGTCTGTCTCTGGATGTAGTGTAGCCACTGTCTTGTTTGATCTAGAGGAGCCCCTGTAACGGTTCCACTACCACTGACCCTCTGTGGTGCTACACAAAGCTTGGCCTAAAGCCACAGTCTGCCTCTCTCCTATCTTCCCCAGCCTTCACCTCTCCTCACCTCTTCCCTTCGCTATCTTATGTCTCTGTAACCTTCTCTTCCCCTCTTCCTACTTTCCTTCCCAGTTGCCTCCCTCTGGCCTTCTGTGATGTAGCAGCAGGCTGAGGCCAGAATTCTCGTACTTGCCCCCCTCTCCATTGCTTTCCCCTCTGCACACCCCCCTGCCCTGTCCTCCTAATCCCAGCTGAGCTCATTATGATATAGCCTGGCTGGCTTTCTCCAAGCCTGAGCTGTCCGAGCTAATTACAGGCTAGCAGCCCTGGTGCCGCTGATTCTGCCTGTTAAGGGATGTCCGTCCGCCTGCCTGCCTGGCGAGGACTGCAACTGAGCAAAGCCTAGCACTGTATGGTCAGGTGGCAGAGCATATGGGGGTAAGCAGACCACAGTAAACATGCATGCTCCTTGGAATTGACCTGTAAAGAAAACCACCAGGGATGGACAGTAGCTAGCCATGCATGTTACCAACATGTCCTTTGGGGATTAGTGTTGATCCCCTTCATGTGCCCCTGACCACTTCCACCTCCACCTCATTTTAGTCCGGTCCTTTCTAACCCAGGTGATTGGTACAGAGTAAACTTGGTGGAGATCTTTAAACTAGTGTGTCATAAAATCTCTTCATTTGAAGCCATACATCATCACACCTGTGCAGCTCCATCTGTATTCTCAGTGTCATTCCCTCTTTATTTTGCCTTTTGGAAAAATTAGCAGAAGTGAACAGCAACTTTGTTAGAACTATGGGCAATGTCAGCATAACCAAATAGCTCTACTTTCCTGCAAATTATGACATGTTTCAGTTGAGTTTCTCAATGTCTTACAGGAGGAGTATAGAGAATTTATGTGTACAGTGAATGCCAGGAAACCCTTATATCAGTATAACATTGCTTTGAGAAGCATGGTGATGAAGTGGTTAGCACTGTTGCCTCACAGGTCCTAGGTTTGAATCCGCCAGCCAACCAACTGTGGCCTTACTGTGCAGTTTTCATGTTCTCCTCATGTTTACATGGGTTCTTTGGGGTTCTTCAGCTTCCTCCCATAGTCCAACTACATCTATATTAGGATAATTGGGATTCCATGCGGACACTGTAAATATGAATGTGTTCTGCCTGCTTAAATACTTGTAAAATAGACAAAAAAATCACTTACTATATTTTAACAATAGTCCTTCTAAAAGTTATGCTAAGTAAGTGTTATTAGTGATCCACTAATAGCTAATTAACATGTGACAGGTGAAACATTTAGTGTAAAATGAGGTCCCTTGTTATGCCTCTGTTTAAACTCCATTTGTTTTTCATTTGCTTCCCTTATGATATCATTTACAGATGCTTCTTCTCACCTCTACAAACAGCACTTGTAAAACACTTTTTTGAAGCAAATGACCATTTCCCACTATGAATATTGCTGTGATAACTCCTGCACAGCAGGTCCCTGCAGTGTTAAGAGAAGGTTATCAAAACCAGCCTGCCCCCTCCTGTAATCTCAGCACTAAAATAACAGGTTGAAGAGGGAAGTGAAATTGTTATTTACTTCTCTTTTGTTAGCTGATGTACAGGCTCCCTGTGGCTCAATTTAATGATTCATGGATGCATAAAGCAACAAATTACTTATTATTTGACAGCTTCTCACTTGAAAATTATAGCATGCACCTTCAACATGAACTAAATACTGAGTGAATTCCCATGTCACACTTTTAAAATGCTTGCTGTGTAAAATATTTCTTTTTGGCTGTTTTTGCACATGTACAACATCCGTGAAGTTTTTTGATTTCCTGTTATAAAAACTTAAGGATACGGCTGTATCCCCGGTTCTTCAAGTAGTATGAGTGAGATGTCTCACTATGGGATACGCCCCTCCTGCATACACCTCAGAAGCATTTATCCCATTTTTCCAATTCTGATTGGCAGATGATTGCGATGCCATGCCTCGCATAATCACCTCTGATAAGAAGCCCATGCTTTGACGTGGCTTTATTCAAGATAAGCACCTCTTCTCACTTTGCCCAGCAAGAAGGGTTGTCTGGTGAGACATCTCACTCATACTATTCGAAGAACTGAGGATACAGCTGTATCCTTAAGTTCTTTGAATAGTACTCGTTTCGATGTCTCACTATGGGATATGGAGACTCCCGTATTTCCAGACGAGCTTATCTCGACAATCATCAGCACTGAGCAGCAACTTGGCTGCCTAGGGGTCCTGGAGTGAGCACTGCTTGAGCCACGCTCAAAGCAGAGACATCCATCCTATAAAACCGAACAAATGTAAGAGGTGAGGACCAGCTCGCTGCCTCACAAATGTCCCCTAAGGACCCCCTTAAATAGTGCCCACGAGGCTGCCAAGGCCCGAGTGGAGTGAGCTCTCAGGCCCACTAGGGCCTGATGACCCCGTGCCGAGTACGCCAGAGCGATCGCCTCCACAATCCAGTGGGCGAGCCGCTGCTTGGTGACTGGCCTACCAGTATGAGGCTTGGCCCAGGACATGAAGAGCTGGTCACTCTTTCTGAACCCCTTTGTCTTGTCCATATAAGCACGTAAGGTACGGACAGGGCATAATAAACGTGACTGCCGCTCTTCAGAAGAAGAGAGGGGAGAAGAAAATGCCATCAAGACGATGGGCATACACGAGCCAACAACCTTAGGCACAAATGCCGGGTTGGGCAACAGTGACACCCTAACATCCCCCGGGGCAAACTGAGTGCACTACGGGTGAACTGAGAGGGCATGAATATCACTGACGCATTTAGCCGAGGCTAAAGCCAGTAACAGTACCGTTTTCAATGGCAGGTGCTTCATGCTGACCTCCCCGAGAGGTTCGAAGGGAGGGCCCGACAGCCCATCCAGGACCACTGCTAAATCTCAAGCAGGAACCATGGTCCTGGAAACAGGGAGGAGTCTACGTGTTTCTTTCATAAAACACCAGATCAGAGGATGTTGACCAGCCGTCTTATCTCCAAAACCTACATGACAAGTAAAAATAGCAGCTAAGTACACCTTAATGGTGGAGAAAGCTTCCTCCTTGTTGATGAGATCTTGTAAGAATAAAAGGATCACACATACTGAGCACTGAAAAGAGATGTGACCTCTGTCATGGCACCACTTTTCAAACACCCTTCACTTGTAGTCATAAAGAGACCTAGTAGAGGACGCTCTAGCACTCTGAATGGTGTTAAGGCTTTGAGTGTGACTGTCGCCGAATTGTGACATAACCCCTAGTGGTCAAGAGTGGTAAATATTTTTTGTCAATAAAATAGTTCAGATTTCCAAGGCTATAACTTGAAAGTGGTAAGAGATAATGGCTTACTGTCAAATAGAAAGATGTAAAATATGATCCAAAGTTTCAGATAGGAGTGATTTTATGCATCTAATTTGCATAATGCCACGGGAGCTATATTGAATTACATAACTCAGTCAAAAGCAGACTTTGGACATATTTACACAAAGAATGGTTCAGTCTTTTGACACCGTTTTTGTACAGGGGTAAGTTATCATCTTATCTTCAAAGTATATGAACAAGAAATCAGTACAATGTAAAAAAAAACCCAAAGAAATTTGTCACTTACTAGCAGCTAAGGGGACTCACTCGCTGCTGTGGTCGGTGCGTTTTCGTCCATCGTGGTTGTTATTTTGCGTTCTTTCGGTCATTTACACTCTCTACCACATCTACAAAGTCTTATGGTTATCCCACAAAAATTTGGCTTGTATCTCGCGGCTATTTTCCGTGTATGAAGCCGTCTAAGTGATGGTGCACAACGATGGATGATGGTCATATTAGCGTTCTGAGCTAAAAGAAGGGAATACAGGAAAAGGAAGTAAGGAGTTCTTCTTCTTTGGTGTATTACATGTCAACCATGATTCCTCCAACGCGTGTCTGCCACCTTCTGAACTGCCACGATCAGTAGAAGTCGTCAGTATAGCTAGGGAGTACAGGGATGTCAGAATTAGTTGACAGGCACAGTGCCGCGCTCTGCCACTAGGGGCACGCGAAATCTCACACTCAAAGGGTTAATCATACCCTGAGAAAGACCCGTCGCTCTCAGAGTGTCCCACTCACAGGCCAGGCCCACAATGCCAGGCGCTCTGGATGTGGGTGAAATAGTGTTCTCCCTGCCTGTGACAGCATGTCTCTGTGGACTAGGAGCTGTCATGGCTGCCCGTGGAGAAGCTGATAAATCTCCGCTAGCCAGTGCATCGCTGGCCAGTGAGGAGCTATTAGGATTAGCCTGTGGCAGTGCTCCCTCACCCTGGCTAGGGTTGGGGAAATCAAGGCCGGGGGAGAAAAGCATAAAGAAGAACGGGGGTCATATGTGCGCAAGAGTGTCTACCCCAAGGGTTGTGCTCTGATCGCGTATGGAGAAGAAGAGTGGACACTGTGCATTCTCTTCTGACGTGAACAGGTCCACCTTGGCCCGGCCAAAACTCTTCCAAATCTGCTCTACTATCATGAGGTGGAGCCCCCACTTCCTGAATATAGGAGTGCCCCTGGAAAGGAGATCCGCTCCATGATTCAGGACAGGAATTGGTCGCTGCCCTACAGGATCAGTCTGCCTGCCAACATGTGCAACCGTTTGGACCGTAGGCCCCCCTGACGGTTGATGTAAGATACCGCGGTCGTGTTGTCCGTCCTCACTAAGATGTGGTGTCCACGGAGGAATGGGAGAAAGTGCTCCAGTGTGAGAAACACCGCTAAAAGCTCCAGATAATTTATGTGCGCTTTCTGCAGGGCGTCCCTCCAGAGACCCCTTGCAGCACGACCCTCGTGAATTCGGTCCGAACTCGTCAAGCTCGCATCTGTGGTGATGACCTTGGACTGTGCCAAGCGGTACCCCCTGTACCAGGAAGGATGGGTGCCACCAATGGTGCAGCACTATTACGCATCGCATATTCACCGGCACCCTGCATGCGCCATGACGCACGGGATCCAACCTGAGGGAGGCCACCTAGCGCTGGAAATCCCTCATATACAGGCGACCGAGCTGAATCACCAGGATTGCTGAGGCCATCAGACCCAGCAGTCGGAGGCACAGTCTGAAAGGGACACGTGCGTGAGGTTGGAAACGAACGAGGCACGCTCTGAATGATTCCACTCTCTCCGCTGACGGGCGGGCTGTTAAAGACACAGAGTCTATTGGTAAACCCAGAAAGTTCATTCTTTGGGTCGGAGAGAGCACACTTTTCTCTGTTTATCACAAACCCCTCATCGATCAGGTGCTGGATGACAACAGTCGTGTGCATCACAACCTCCTGACCTGATCGTGCCAGGGTGAGCCAATCATCTAAATATGTTGCCAGACGGATGCTCTGTCGCGTTAACAGGACTATTACGGCCTTGGTACAGGGAACGAACACCCGTTGGCTCAGAGAGAGACCGAATGGCAGCACCCTGTATTCGTAACAAACACCTTGAAATGCGACCCTCAGATATTTCCTGTGTGGAGGATAAATCTGAATGTGGAAATATGCATCTGCCAAATCGATCAAGCTCATGAAATCCCCTTGTCAAATTAGACGCAGCAGGGATGCATTTGTAAGCATCCTGAATTTGTATTTTCTGAGGTGTTTCTGAGTTGAATCAGAGCACTTTCTCCCCTCACCTGGGAATAAATTATTCCTGAGAAGTGAGGTAGAGGGACAGAAAATTGCAGCCTGTAACCCCGTGTAACAGTTTTTATTATCCAGGCTGAATTTGTGAGCACAGCCCATTTTTCTCACATTGATGAGAGATATGAACCTGGCTCTTGTGAGCTCCCTGCACTATGGGCCTTCAACTGTTGTATTATGGGGCCGATTAGTGGTGGGGCATGGTTGTGTACCTCGATCGACACTGCGCATGCGCCAGGTGATCATATTCTGACAGCTTTCCCGGCCGTGCTCATCCTCGTGGGGAAATTCCCCCGAGAACGCGCAGCCAGAGGGCCGTCCATTGATTTCTTGTTCACTGATTTTATCTGCGCCCTCGACCTTTGGTCTGGATGCGACAGAGGAAAATGTTTTATTTGGCATAAACATTTTAGTAAACGACAGAGTGTGCTTAAGCAACTGTGTGGGGAAAATGGGGCAGACATTTCCACAACAGAGCCTTCTCCCTCCTAGGCTGCGACATGTGGACGTTGTTCTTCCATTAAGATAAGATAAGATAAGATAAGATAAGCCTTTATTAGTCCCACAACGGGGAAATTCCAGGATTGCAACAGCACAGGGATAGCAACACTCAGAGCAACAATCAGAAGGCAAGAAAAAAACAAGCAAGCAAGAGCAGCTAATATACATATGTACGTATTACTATAAAATATATATATATACACACACACACAGACACACAGTGCAGAGCATTGTAGCTGGATGGAATAAATATATGAATATATGAACACACAGTGCAGAGCATTGTAGCTAGATGGAATAAATATGTAAATATATAAACACCCACAGTACGGAGCATTGCAGCTAGGTGGAATAAATATGCAAGTATATAAACACACACAGTGCGGAGCAATGTAGCTAGATGGAATAATATGTAGATATATAAATATATAAACACACCCAGTGCTGAGCATTGTAGCTAGATGGAATAAATATGTAAATTACATGTTGCAGCGGGAGTGTGCACAAAAAACAGGGAAGCTGGTGAACGGGGAACATGCTGCTTCTCCTGCGGAAAGACGGGAGGCTGTCAGGCCACCCTCTTCTTCCTCTTGGCCTGCTGACTGATGGTCTGTGCAGGGGGTCCCGGCAGAGTGGTGGTCTGAGTTGGAGCCTTCCTGGGCCAGTCCCCTTTCGCCTGCTGTGTAGGTGGGGCAGCTGGAACAGTTTGAGGCTTAGGCCATTTGGGAATTTTGAATTGGGGAAGGGGCCGCGAGACAGTCCGTGTGAAGGTGTGTCTTGGGGCTGGTGGAGGAGCGGACTCGGGTTTGCGGGGGAGGTAAAGCTGGAGCGCGTCATCATCCCGCTTCTTTGCCTTGCAACGTTGTTGCACTGAGGTGAGAGCTGCACCGAAAATGCCATCTTGAATGATCGGCATGTCCAAAATTTCCTCCTTCTCCCTCTCAGATAGGTTTGTCAGGTTAAGCCATCTTGCTTTCTCCTGCAACACCATCATTCGCGTAGATTTTCCTGTGGCTTGGACCACACAGCGCTGTACGCGAAGGCAGATGTCTGTAATCACAGAAATCTCTTCCCACACCTTCAGATTCAGCTTGGCCGTGACGTCCTCGCATAACTCGGCTTGATAAGCGGCGAGTGTGGATGAAACGTTAAGGGCCCTAGCTGTTAAAGCTGCCACTTTGTAGGCTTGCTCAGTCATGATGGACTGAAAATGATCAGCTTTTGATGGAAGTGTGGGACTCCTGGAGGTCGCCGACAGCTGCGGGTGGAGGTGGGCTGCTACTAACGACTCCATCGGGGGCATATGGAGCACACCATGCTTTTCCATACCCTCAAAGTCCAAGGAGGAAGCCCCTGGAACGGGGTTCTTGCTGCTGAATGGGTGGTCGCTCCAAGTGGCCGAGAGCTCCTCTAGCAGCTCCGGGAAGACAAGGAGTAGCTGCTTCGCCTTCCTGGATTCCTGGAGCAATTTCTTCCCTTCGTAACGGGACTTGGTGGTCTCAGTTACTGCTTCAGGCCAGGGGATATTCAGCCTGGCTGCAGTGCATTTGCACACATCCTGCATGTCCATCCTGAGAGGGGGGGTGCCGGTAAACTGCCCTGCTCGCCCTGGGAGGCAAAAACAGCTTCAGGTTTTGCAACCTGAGCCAGCGGGATTAAGAAATCGTCATTCTCGCTGTCTTTGGATATGAGAAGCGCCGAGTCATCCTTGTCCTCCTCATAATCCTTCTCCAGAATGTCTTCCGTTTGTGGCGCATCCGCTGCCATGCCCAACTGAGAACCCCAGCTGGCTCCAGAGCATGCTTCAGCAACCACGTTGAGCCCCTCCTTCTCCACACCACACAACAGTTTGCTGGTTGTGGACAGGTAAGGGTCCTTCACCGACAGACTGGCTTAGTGAGTGAGCCATCGGCGGAGACTCTTCAGGGTGAAACGGGCGCAGTGACCGCATGAACCCGGTGTCTCTGTTGCAAGTCGGGCATGTTCCAGCCCGAGGCAAGACGAGCAGATGTGGTGTGTGTCTTTACTCGAGATCTTATTCCCGCAATTACAGAGACGAGCCTCCGAGTTACAGTCTTCTCTGGTGTGAGCCAGACTGGGATCCATCGTCGTTAACAGGGGTGTTAACTTGAAGGATAACGGCTTAGCTGGTGTGCTAGCCTGTGGGCGCCAAGTTAGCTGGTGTGGTAACTTTGAACGCGGTGTTAGCTGGTGTGCTAATGTGTAGCGCGGTGTTAGATGGTGTGCTAAAACTGTGCGAGTGGGGAAAAAGAACGACTTCACCGAAGCTAGGTCGCTATTTTCCCACTCTAGCCTATGGTGAAGACTAGAGAGTCGCTTGCTAAGTGGAAGCGGCTGCTAGCGCCCGGTGACAAAGTGAAACCAAACTCCAGTCTATGGACAGTTAAGCTAGCTAGCCCAAGGTTGAGATACGTTCTGAAGCGAGAAGAGGTTTTTGAATAAAGCCACGTCGAAGCATGGGCTTCTTATAAGAGGTGATTATGCGAGGCGTGGCATTGCAATCATCTGCCAACCAGAATTGGTGTAATGAGATAAATGCTTCTGAGGTATACGCAGGAGGGGCGTATCCCATAGTGAGACATCGAAACAAGTACTATGAACAAGAACTTTTGAGTTCTATATACTAACAATTCCAAGCAATAAAAATCATGCCAGCTAATTGTGTTTTTAAAGATGAACAAAGCCAGTTCATTTAACATGACTAAAATACAGTAAATGGCACGCTTCAATTCTAAGTATGTAGAAAATTTTAAGTTTGAGACATACAGTGGCCTTGTGAGTTAAGATGCTTGCTCTGTAAACAGACTGACGAGCGTTTGAATCCAGACCAGAAAAAAAAACACCAGCCATGGGAGGATAGCTCCATAGATGGCGCCACCACACCTCCTCCAACAAATCTTGCAAGTGGTTGTAAGATACAAAAAAAATTCACCATACATTGTACGATATGTAGTTGTGTGTATGCGACAAATGAAGCATTAGTTGACAGGGATTTTACTTTTTGGAATTCCTAGCATGTAGAACTCAAAATGTTAGCTGATACAGCTGTAGTTGATTTTCTTTAAAACTCTAGAGTTAGAGTTGGCCTCAGAAGTCAGAAATCTAGTGCAGAAGTTGCGTTGAACTTCTGAACCTTTTCAGTTTTATTGAGTAGCAGAACTATGTCTGAAATTGTAAATGTCTAAATAAAACTGATTGATCAATAAAGGCTGTGTGTCCACCAAGAACATAGAAATGCTCTGGACCTATTTTTGTGTGTGCTTCACAGGTGCTCTTAAGAAAAGGTAAAAAGCACTGTATCCTAGCAATCACTTGACCTGTGACTCACAGCTCACGTTGACATTTCACACATTTTGCACTGAAACACTCTACTTATGACACAAATCTACATAAGACTAGTAAGAAAACATACATCCCTCCAACTCTTTTGCTGTTAAATAGTGATCATATTTGTCATCAGTGGATTATGATTTCCTGTCTTATTTTCATAATTCACTAATAGGTTTCGTTATGTGTTCTGTTTGATGAGATTCTTGGTTGCTTTTGTTCTATATATCAGTAGATTATCTGATTCAGTCCCTGAGGTTCTGTTTAACAAGAGTTAGAGTTTATCCTTGCTTATTTGTGCTTTCTTCTGGTTTGGATGAAAGTATGATTCTGTTATTTTTGGATTTCTAGGTTTATTTCCATATTGTTAGGTTATTCCTGTTAACTTTAACTTCCTGTATAGCTTTAGATTCTTGTTTTTATTTTTTTACTCCTGCTTCTGTGTCTCGTCACTCTGAGCCTCTGCACCTGCCCAATTGTTCGCAGTGGTTTCCCATGCCTTGATTGTCTCTGCACCTTCACTTTTTGTCTTGTGCCTTTCTCTGATGTGGTGTCATTAATGTTGTTCTCCTCATGTTCTTTGGATGCTTTTCCGGCTCATTCATCTTCCCATGGTTTGCTACATTTATTCAGTCTGCAGTTCCTTGTTCTTGTTTTCTCAGTATTTAAGTCTAGTGTTTTCCGACCATCGTGCCTCAGGTTGCGTTCATCGTGTTTTCAATGTTACAGTTTAGTTTATTCTGCTGGTTTTGTGTTGTCTGTCCTGAGTTGGTTTGTTGGAATAAGTCGTTATCAACCTGAATGCTGCCTGCATTTGGGTGTTCCTCCTGCATGCCTCTTGTGGAGCTTATGACAATATTATATTAATTAACTATTGTGTGCTTCACAGAACCCCCTACACACACACACTCACATATAGAACATTCTTCCTCAGCCCTCCCCCATGTACAGCAATATACTGTATTAAAATAATAACTAGAAAAGCACTCAGAGTGCATACCTTCGCCAAGGCTTCTTCCTTCCCTCCCTTTGTCCATCCATCTGTCCGTACCTCCCTACCTCCATCCCACCATACATTGCAAGATAGGGCCTTGGTAGAGGTATGCGCTCATAGCTCAGCTCCAAAATCTAATGGGTTCTTCTGCAGCCCAAGGACCATCTCTGAACATTTCAGCAAAATCCATCCAGTAGTTTTTGTGTAAATTTTATCTAAATCCATCCAGTAGTTTTGGAGTATTGTTGCTAACACTCTGTGAGAGGATAAGAGCCTTGGCAGAGGTATGCATTCTCAGATCAAAGAATGGCTGACACAAAATTTTCTTCATTTAAACGAAAACAAAACTGAAATCATTTTATTTGGAAAATGTGCCTCTTTGAGTGACATTACTGATATGCCTGATTATCTTGCTTCTCGTTGTGTGACTGTCAAAAACCTTGTTGTGTTTTTAAGTAGTTCTTTTAAATTGGAAAAGCAAGTGAACACAGTTGTCTAGTCAAGCTTTTATCAGTTATGTCAGATTGCTAAAATGGTAAATGGCATTCACTTTTATAGCACTTTTTTTTTTCTCATCTCTAGATGACCAGAGCGCTTTACAGATCCTGCTATCCACCTATTCACACATACATTCACACACTGATGGCGGCATAGCCGCCATACACTGGCACTGGCCTGACCCACCAGAAGCAACTGGGGGTTCAGTGTCTTGCTCAAGGACACTTTGACATGCAGACTGCAGACAGAGTGGGAATCAAACCCCTGACCCTCTGATCAGTAGTCAGCCACACTACACCTGCGCCACAGCTGCCACTAAGGCCAAATTTTGCTAAGGCCAAATCTTATTTACTCCACAAAGATCTGGAAAAACTTATTCATGCTTTTATCACCACTAGACTAGACTACTGCAACTCACTTTATTTTGGTTTGGGAAAATCCACTATCCACCATTTGCAGTTAATGCAGAATGCTGCAGCACACTTTTTAACAGGCACTAGAAAATATGATCACATCACTCCAGTTCTAGCGGGTCTTCACTTGCTCCCAGTCCATTTCTGCACCAATTTTAAAATTCTCTTATTTACTTTTAAGATTTTGAATGGCTTGGCACATTTTTATATAACCGAGCTTCTGGACTTTTATTCTCCTGCTCGAGCATTAAGGTCATCCGACCAGCTGCTTTTAGTGCAGCCTAAAAGTAAATTAAAACAGAGAGGGGATAGGGCCTTTGCAGTGGCAGCCCCTAGATTGTCAGAGAGGACTGACTGAGAGGGGCTTGATGTGGGACACATGGAAGGTCGGGTTCACCCGCAGGGTCAATGGGATCCTGAGTCGAACCGAAGCATCGTTGATGATTCTGGAGATCGGAAAAGGTCCCAGGAAGCGAGGAGAAAGCTTCTTCGATGTTGTTTTCAGGGGGACCTGACTGGTCGCCAACCAAACCTGCTGCCCCACCATGTACTTGGGGACAGGCACCCGTTGTCTGTCCGCCATAGCGCGGTTGTGCTCGACAGAGCGGGTGAGGGTGGCGCACATGGATCTCCAGAGATGCCTTCATTGGCGAACATGAGCTCCCACGGAAGGAACCGCGACCTCCCTCTCGGCCATTGGTAGCAGTGGAGGCATGTATCCCAGAGACACCTCGAATGGAGTGAGACCGGTTGCCGTGGAAATAGCCGAAATCATGGAACACTCCACCCAGGTCAGGTGTGTGCTCCAGGAGGATGAATGTTCGGCTGCCACACATCGCAAGGACTGGTTAGCGTGCTCTGCCTGCCCATTGCTCTGGGGGGGGATTCCCAGAGGAGAGGCTCACCGTCATCCCCAGGGTGCGGCAGAAGGCCCTCCAAACCTGCGACGTAAACTGCGGGCCCCGGTCAGACACGATGTCCACAGGAATCCCATGGAGGCAGATCACGTGATCAGTCAGGAGGGTGGCCATCTCCAAGGCCGAGGGGAGTTTAGGGAGTGCCACCAGGTGCACAGCCTTGGAGAAGCAGTCCATGATGGTCAAAATCACTGTTTTACCACGGGAGGGTGGAAGTCCAGTGACAAAGTCCACAGCGATGTGAGACCACTGGCGACCGGGGATGGAGAAGTCCAGCCGGGGGGGAGGAATCAGTCTTGCCCCGGACACAGGTCTGGCAGGCCCGCACATACTTCTGCACATCCCGCCACAGTGTGGGCCACCAGAACACCCACCGAACAAAGTCCGTAGTGCGGGTGATCCCAGGATGACAGGCAAAGCAGCTGGTATGACCCCACTGGATAACGTCACTGCGGAGGGCAGTGGGGGACGTACAGGTGGTTCCGGGGGCACCCTACTGGCACAGGCTCCCGAGACTGGGCCTGACGGACCCTCCGCTCGATATCCCACGTAAGGGCACCGAGGATGCAAGAAGAGGGAAGAATGGATTGGGAGTGGGAAGAGGGTGCTATTCCCTTGGAATCAAACTGGCGCGATATCGCGTTCGGTTTGGTGTTCCGAGAGCCAGGCCCGTAAGTGATAGTGAAATTGAACTGCTGAAAAACCAGGGACCAACGAGTCTGCCTGGCATTAAGTCGGCGGGCCAACTGCAAATACTCGAGGTTTTTGTTGTTGGTCCACACGACAATGGGGTGAATAGCCCCCTCTAACCAATGTCTCCATTCCTCCAGCGCCAATTTAATGGCGAGCAGCTCTCTGTCCCGCACGTCGTAATTCCTTTCGGCCGGCATGAGCTGACGAGAGAAATACTCGCACGGGTGGAGCTTCTGGTCGGAGGATGTGCGCTGCGAAAGGACAGCGCCCACCCCTAAATCAGATGCAACCACCTCAAGGACAAACTGGAGCTGCGTGTCGACCTGAGCCAAGATAAGCATTTCAGTGAACAGGCCCTTTAATTTGGAAAAGGCCTGCTCAGCTGCCTCAGTCCACCGAAAGGGGACCTTAATGGAGGTCAGCTACATCAAGGGCAGTGCTACCCCCACTATAGTTCCTGATGAACTGGCGATAAAAATTCGCAAACCCGAGGAAGCGTTGAAGCTCCCTACGGGAGTGGGGTGTCGGCCAATCGAGCACTGCCCTCACCTTGGCCGGGTCAGCAATCAGTCTCCCTTCAGCCACTATGAAGTCCAAGAAGGTAGTAGATGTTGTGGAGAACTCACACTTCTCGGCCTTCACGTAGAGCTGGTTCTCCAAGAGCCATTGTAGGACTGCTCTTACATGGACTTCGTGTTCCTCTGGCAAGCGGGAGAAAATCAAAATGTCTTCCAAATAGACAAACACAAATTGATAAAGCATATCGGGGAGGACGTTGTTGAACAACCGCTGGAAGACAGCGGGGGCGTTGGTGAGCCCAAACGGCATCACCAAATACTCAAACTGCCCCAGGAGGGTTTTAAACGCTGTCTTCCACTCGTCACCCTCACGAATGCAAATCAGATGGTACGCGTTGCATAAGTCTAATTTGGTGAATACCCATGAGCGCTGAAGGAGCTCAAACGCGGAATTCATCAAGGGCAGAGGATATTTGTCCTTAACTGTAATAGCGTTGAGTTCGTGGAAGTCGATACACGAGTGCAGTGAACCATCCTTCTTGTCGACAAAGAAGAACCCGGCCCCGAGAGGGGCCGAAGATGGCCAAATAAGGCCAGCGTTCAGCGACTCTTTTACATACTTCTCCAATGCCTCCCTCTCCGGACCAGAAATGCTGTAGAGCTGGCTGGACGGCAGCTTCGCCCCCGGGATGAGGTCCACAGTACAGTCGTAAGAGTGATGAGGCGAAAGCGACAGCCCTCTTGATTTACTGAAGACCTTCCCCAAATCGTGGTAAGCCCGGGGAACAAGGCTGAGGTCTGGCGGCTCGACCAGAGGGAGAGAGACAGGGAGAGAAGGAGCACATTCAGCTGAACGGAGACAGTTGGCTAAACAAAATGGGCTCCAGGAGGAAATGGAATTACGCCCCCAGTTAATAATGAGGCTGTGCTTCTAGAGCCAAGGAAAACCTAGAATCATTGGGGAAGATGAAACTAGGAGAACTAGGAACGTGAGTTCCTCCCAATGATTCCCGGACAGGAGGATGGCGACCGGCACCGTGTGTTCGGCGACTACTGCAACCTCACGGCCAGATATGGTGGTGATACGTTGAAGATGGGGCAGTTTAAGTGTGGGAATACCCAGGTCTCGAACGAACCGGGCCAACATGAAATTGCCCTCTGCCCCTGAATCAACTAGCGCCACGACCCTCCTCTCGACCCCTGGCAATTGCACGAGGGCCGGAACAGAGAAATTGCTGGGGGGAGTTAATCTGGTCCCGCCTGCCGGAGAGGCACAGTATATGCACGTGCCAGTCCTCCTCCGTCGCTGACGCTCATCGTCGGTTAATTGAAACCAATTGAGGTCCATCGGCTCGGGAGGAGGACCGGCGCCCCCAGTGTCAGTCCCTGCAGCGGGCACCCGCTCAGCGGATGGGTGAGAGGACGCCTGTCTCTCCTTCGTGTGCTCATAGTAGTGGTTGTCCAACCCCACAGCCTGATCAATAAGACCATCGAAAGTGTCGGGACAGCATAAACCGCCAGGTCGTTGCGGAGGTGGGCATTTAACCCATGGAGGAACGTGCTGCGTAACGCAACCTCGTTCCACCCCGAGTCTGCCGCTTCAACCTGAAACTCTACGGGTAATCCCTTGGTCACAGACCGAACATCCTGACGGAGAGTCATCAGGCGGCTCATAATGTTCCCTTGACTCAAGGTGTGGTCGAACGTGCGGGAAAAAGCGACCACAAATTGTTCAAACGTGTAGTTACGGCCTTCCGGGCTGTCTGCTGTGGCCCAAGCCCAACTAAGGGCTTGGTCCCGCAGCAGTAGGGTGAAAAATTGAATCTTTGCAACATCCTCCGGGTACTCCCCTCAACCTGCTCCAAATACATCCGTACCTGGTGGAGAAATTCCTTACACTTCCCCGCCTCCCCCGTGTACGGGGCAGGTGTGGGAGCGGAGGTGGTATGGCGCACAGGTGGTTGAACAATGGGAGCAGGCTGAGGAGGAGAACCCGGAGGAGCCGCCCCAGCCAAATGCTACGTGATGGTGTCCAGTTGCCACATCATAGTTTGCAGCTGCTGGCCCATCATGGTAATCTGTTGCTCGGTCGCCTCTTGGCGATCCAGAGCTGATTGCCCCGCTGCTGCACCTGCTGAACTGAGGTTCAGGCTGGCTCATTCTATTCAGCCCATGTGCAAGATGCAGCAACAAAGAGGCAATCAAACAATAATACATGTTTGAGTATTTTTATTAAAGAGCAAAAACCCTCGCACAGCTACAGAACAGTCACTCGCCAGAGGAAGGAGCCTGTGGAGAGAAGACAAGAGCTGTGAGAGGAGGAATGGAGTAAGGGGAAAATGGGCTAGCCAGATTACCACTTACGTGGGCTCCGAGGGAGCACCGGCAGGACTCCAGCGGGGAATAGACGAACCAGCAGGGTGGGGAATGAGCTAGTGGTGCCTGACCGGGTGGAGATTAACTATCAGTGAATGGTGGTACGGCAGGAGAGTGCGCGCAGTCCCGGTGACACACCCACACGATGGCAGCAACCTGAACAACGAGAAAAAGCACACAGGTTAGTAACTTTCTTCACCAGTGTGAACATGACTTGCTGTCTTTACGGCAGTATACCCAGATGAGCCGGCATTGAAACACTGAAGGAAGCCTCCTTAAGTACGCTGGCTGATGAGAGGGTGCAGGTGTGTCCTCTCACTCAGGTGTGCTGATGAACTGAGGAGAGATGAACGGGAAGGAGGGGGCACGCTCTCGCTGCCCATGACATTATCATATGTTATTTTATCATGTGTTAAAGCACTTTGGCCAACCTTGTTGTTGTTTTTAAATGTGCTATCTATAAATTCACAAAATCTCTGTCTGTGTGTTTGCGTGTCTGTCTGTCTGTTCCACTCATATCTTTTGAACCATTTGTCAGACTGACCTAAGGTTTTATATGTGTTTTCCTGAGGTTATGAGGGCGTGCATCTCCGAGTATGGAGTTGTTCAGTCAAAATATGTAATTTTTATCAATAAAAATTTAGCCACTGCTCTGTCACCACTCTGTGTCTCTTCATGCCCTGGCTTCAAGAAGTGTTGGCGGGGTTTCGGATTGACTCCGTGCTAATGGGACAATACGCGGCATCACGGCCATGCTGATTGGACAATACATGGCATCACAACCATGCTGACTGGATAACACGCAGCATCATGACCTGTCAGTCACCAATGTTCCCTGGACAAAACAAGGAAGTGAAAAACGACAGATTTGACTAGAAAAAGATAATACTGATGATTTAATGCTTAAAAAAATTATACCAGGACTTCCGGTCTGGACACCATGGTGATAGCAGTTTAACGCTGAAGCTCCAAGACCCCATCCGTGAAAATACCTTGAAAATCAGATTTAACGGATTTTTGGAAGAATGAAAATCAAAAGACAAAGTCATTATGCCTAAAGGAAAACAGAAGAGATCGACATTTCCCAGGCCAAGACGCACATTGGCCGGAGAATCTGACCTGGAGGACAACATCCACTCGGAAACAGAGGAGCTGAATGAGGCTAGCGACACGGTTAGCTTAAAAATGATAATTCAAGAATTAAGAGAATTTCGCCGAGAGTGTTGGGCCGAATTTCGTGAAATTAAAGACGAAATAAAAAGGACAAACAACAGTGTGGACCAGGCTGATTACCAAATCATGGAAGCAGAGGAAAGAATAAAAGGGCTGGAAGAAACCGTGCTGGAATTACTCAAACGACAGACAAGACTGGAGGCTAAGCTAACCGACCAAGAAGTAAGTCTAAGAAGGGCCAACATAAGAATTCATGGTCTGAAAGAAGGAGTCGAGGACGGTTTCACCACAATGGCTGCATGCGTGGAATCCATACTGAGAGAGAAGCTGGAAATTCCCCAATCCACTGACTTGAAGATAGAAAGGGCGCACCGTTCATTAGCCCCAAGGCCGTTGGCGGAAGCGTCCCCACGATCGGTGGTGGTGAAGTTTTCCAACTTCAGAACAAAAGAAGAGGTTTTGAGACTGGCTTGGCAGAAAAAAGGATTTATGCACCAAGAAAGAAAAGTTTTTGTGGAGCACGACTACGCCCCGGAGGTCCTTAAAAAGCGTCGGGAATACAACGACGCTAAAAAGGTACTAAGAGAGAAGAAACTGCGCTTTCAAACTCCATTTCCGACGAAGCTGCGGGTTTTTTACGGGGAAGAGACGTGTCTCTACAACTCGGCGGAAGAAGCAACCAGGGATATGGTGAGAAGAGGGCTCCCGGTAACGGTGTATAAACCCGTAGCAGACCCGATCGAAAGAATCAAGGCTCAAACATGGTGCACACAGAGACCCTCAAAATCCACGGGCCAGCAGCAGGAAACCCAGTGCCAGGGCTATAAGGAAAAACTGAGCGCTTTCAGGAGGGAATAACGATATTTTTAGTCAATCTGTGCATCCAACCCTCCTCCTACAAGGTAACAAACATTAAAGGAGATGCAGAACCAGCAAGTGGTAAAACATTTCATGGAACAGTCATAATATTAGAAACAAGTAAGTCTTTAAAAAAAAAAAAAAAACTTGTTAAAATAGAAATGTGACAATGAACCACATGAACTCTCCACACTAACAAATACTGTATTAACGTGATTGTTTGCTGTGACGGTGGTGGGAGGTTGCGCACAATTTCATAGGGTATAGGCATAAAAAAAAAAAAAAAATCATTACAAGTTCGGATTGGGATCTGAAATTCATGTTAAAAACATGGGACAACTTACAGGGGTAAGAGAGGGCCCTCAACACGTAACAGAGTTTGAGGAATTTCTCTCAGAGCCAACGCACCAGCAAGGCTCTTCTAAGGTCACTAAAAAGACCTCAGCTCAGGAAGATCTTTTGACAGTTTTTTGTTTTAAAGTTTTATATACTATGTTCTTAATGTTTTTTATGTTCTTAATGTTCTTTCAGTTTCTGAGTAGCATAAAAGAGGGCCACTACACTGTTATACTAAATAAGACAACACAAAGGAGAAACAGGGTGTAACCAAAATAATCTCATATAATGTAAAAGGGATCCTGAATCCAGTTAAAAGATCCAAGATTTGAACTTCCGGGAAGATGGCGGAGAGGCATAACACTTAAACAGAGAGCTCTCCCTAGTCGGATTAAAAATCTTTGCTAAATGTCCAACTCGACATAAATAGGTCAATAAACCAAGGGATGAAAACACAAAGAACCTGGGCACACAGAAAAAAGCAGGGTAAAACTAAAGAATCCCTCTTCAACAACACTGGAGAAATCGCTGAACACGAGGCCAACAAAAACGAGGAGACTTCAGAGAAAATGGAGGACGCCAACCTCGATGTTATGAACACTGGCTTCGCCAATATAAATAAGGACATAAAAGACCTCAAGCGGCAACTACAACAGGATTTAACGGCTCTTAAGGAAGAACTGAAAAAAGAGGTGAAGGAGGAAATTATGGGTCTCCGAAAAGAAATGGACCGCAAGCTAGCAGAAAACATGGAGGAGCTGCGCACTCAACGGGCGTGTATGGCAGAAGCACAAGCTCGAATATCAGAGTTGGAAGACTGGAAGACCGAGGCAAGCGAGCTGCTACAGACTGATGGCACAAACACAGAGGATGCAGGAAAAAATAACCGACCTGGAGAGCAGGTCCAGACGGAGCAATATACGCATCTTCGGGATTCCGGAGGGCACTGAAAACAACTCGATGACGAAATTCATAGATCAGTTCTTAAAAAAAGAGCTTGAGCTGCCCAATGAAACAGACCTGCAGATCCAACGTGCGCACAGAGCCTTGGCACAGAACCTGAACTCAAACTCTGCACCCAGGTCAGTTGTGGTAAACTTTTTAAAATACGACGTAAAGGAAAGAATCCTGACACAAGCGTGGAAAAAAAGGATACGAGTTGGCGACAAACAGATATTCTTTGACCATGACTACCCGACAGAAATTGTGCAGCAGTGAAAGAAATATGCCAACATTAAAAAAATGCTGAAAGAGAAAAAAATTAGATTCCAAACGCCACTAACGAAGATGAGAATTCATTGGAATGGCGGCGTGAAAACCTACAACACAGCCAGAGAGGCAGCGCGGGACATGAAGGAGCGAGGCTTTGTGGTGAGCGTACCCGAGGAAGCGGCTGGAGCAGCGGCGGCACGGAGCGCACCGAGACAGCCGGAGTGGAGGCGAGTGAGCAGCAGAGGGCGGGAGACGGACATGGTGCACCAAGCCCAAGAAAAACTGCAAGGCAAGAAGAAATGAAGGCCAAGAAGACAAGGTAAAAGAGAAACAAACGGCTAGGAGAGGTTAAAGTGATTTTTGTTGGACATTTCTATACTAATGACTATTACTTGGATAGTAACTACAGGTCTAGGGAGGGCCCCTCACTCGGTGAGGACATTCCCTCTACCCTCCAACAGGGACCAATGGGCAGAAGAAAGACCCATAGTGCGGCGGTCGAGGTTCGTTAATGTGTTTTTCAAATCAAATCAAATCAAAATCAAATCAAACTTTATTGTCATATTGCTGTACATACAACTGTAGGGCAGGCAAGATGAAATTGCGTTTCTCTCGGCATCCATATAAGAAGCAGCATGATTAAGACACACTCCCACATAGCTCCACCCCCCACCCCACCCCCACCCCCCCATCCATTCACACATCCCTGAGACATACTTGGGGAAAAAGAATAACTAACTATAATATACAAAATGTCCATAGGTGCAGTAGTGTGTATGTGAGAATCCGGGTCAGCTGTTCAGCATCCTGACAGCTTGTGGGAGGAAGCTGTTGATCAGTCTGGTGGTTCTGCCTCTGATGCTCCGGAATCGTTTACCAGATGGAAGAAGTTCACAGTGTTTATGCAGAGGGTGAGAACGGTTCTTGACAATGTTCAGTGCCCTGCTCCTACAACGGTTCTGAAAAAGTTCTTGGACAGAGGGGAGGGAGACTCCGATTACCCTCTCCGCCCCCTTGACTATCCTCTGCAGGGCTTTTTTGTCTGACATACTGCAGCTGGAGTACCATGTAGCAATGCAGTACGTCAGAACACTCTCCACCACACCTCTGTAGAAGGTCCTGAGGATGCAGATGGGGAGAGAGGTCTGTTTGAGTTTCCTCAAGAAGTGTAGTCTCTGCTGAGCTCGCTTCCTGATCTCCAAGGAATTCTTGCTCCAGGTCAGGTCCTGCGAGATCTGCACTCCGAGGAACTCGATGTTCTCTACTCTCTCCACTAAACGGCCGCCGATGCTGAGGGGGACGTGCTCAGGCTGTGACCGCTGGAAGTCGATAATCATCTCCTTCGTTTTGTCCACGTTGAGCACCAGATTGTTCTCCCTGCACCAGCCCTCCAGGTCTCTCATTTCTTCCCTGTACATTGATTCCTCATCCCTCTGAATAAGTCCCACCACCGTGGTGTCATCTGCAAACTTAATAATCTGGTTCCCCTCGTGTTTGGATACACAGTCATGTGTTAGAAGTGTAAACAACAGTGGACTGAGTACACAGCCTTGAGGGGTTCCGGTACTCAGCGTGACAGAGTTGGAGATGTTGTTTCCAACCCGGACAGACTGAGGTCTCTCAGTCAGGAAATCCAGGATCTAGAGACATGTGGCGGTGTTCAGACCGAGAAGGAGTAATTTCTCTATCAGTCTCTGGGGAATAATGGTGTTGAATGCTGAACTGAAATCAATGTACAGGAGTCTGGCGTAGGTGTCTTTCTGGTCCAGGTGGGTGATGACAGAGTGTAGGGTGGTGACTATAGCATCCTCCGTGGAGCGGTTTGAACGATATGCAAACTGGAGCGGGTCGTGAGATGCAGGGAGGCAGGCTGTGATGTGTGGTTTGACAAGCCGTTCAAAACACTTCATCACAATTGGTGTAAGTGCAACAGGACGATAGTCATTCAAACAGGACACCACTGGTTTCTTTGCCACCGGTACAATGATAGAGGGCTTGAAGCATCTGGGAACGATGGCCTGACTCAGGGAGATGTTATAAATGTCAGTCAGGACATCCGCCAACTCGCTCGCGCAGTCTCGGAGCACACGTCCCGGAATGTTGTCTGGACCTGCAGCTTTGCGTGGGTTGTTTCTGGATAGGGTCCTCCGTGTGTCTGCTGTGTTAATGGTAAAAGCTGATCCGACCGATGGTGGGAGTGGGCCGGCCCTCCCTCTGATTGTCGAGTTTGATGCTTCAAAACGTGCAAAGAAGTCGTTAAGCCTGTCTGGAAGCGAAGCGTCGTCATCATCGACCCCCTGCCTAGACTTAAAGCCCGTCAGTGTCCGAACTCCCTGCCACATCTGCTTGGTGTTCCTAGTGTCACAGAGGTGTCCCTGGATTTTCTCCGCATAGGCGCGCTTTGCCGCCTTAATTCCCTTTGAAAGCGCAGACCTGGCTGAGCGGAGGGCAGTCCTGTCCTTCGCTCTGAACGCTGCATCTCTGGCTTTAAGCAGCGAGCGCACCTCTGCAGTCATCCAGGGCTTATGATTACCCCACATAGTGATGGTCTTCACTGTAGTGAAATCCTCTGTGCACTTCGCGATGTAGCTGGTGACCGAATCAGCATACTCCTCCACATCTGTCCTGTCTTCCTGGGAGGCTGCTATTTTGAAGATCTTCCAGTCTGTGTGTTGAAAACAGTCTTGCAGTGCAGAGGTTGCACTCTCTGGCAAAATCCTGATTTGTTTCACTGCTGGCCTGCTGCGCTTCAATAAAGGTTTGTAGGCAGGAACCAGCATCACGGACATGTGATCAGAACGGCCGAGATGGGGGTGGGGTATCGCTTTATATGCATCTGTGTTTGTGTACACTAAGTCCAACATATTCTCTCCTCTGGTCTTAAAGTCTACACATTGTTTAAACTTGGGGAGCACAGTCTTTAAGCTGGTGTGGTTAAAATCCCCCGCAACCACCACAAAACTGTCCGGGTGTGACGTTTGGATTTCACTGATCGCATTGTGCAGTACCCCGAGTGCCTTCTTAGCATTAGCTTTAGCGTTAGCGCTCGGCGCTATGTAAACACCAACTACAAACACGTTGCTGAATTCCCTCGGCAGATAAAAAGGCCGACAATTAACAATAAGGAACTCCGCCAACGGAGAGCAGTGTTTAGACACTAACGTGGCATTAACGCACCAGTTCTTGTTAACATAGATGCATAGCCCACCCCCCCGGCTCTTACCGGAGCTCGCCGTTTCCCTGTCGGCACGGAACATCGCCATATCTTCCAGCTGAATGGCCTCGTCAGGAATGTTGTCGTGGAGCCATGTCTCGGTGAAAACAAACACACAGCAGTCCCTCCATTCTCTCCGGGTTTCTTTCAGCAAACGCAGCTCGTCTACCTTGTTTTTGAGGGCGCGGACGTTTGATAGAAGAAGCGACGGTACCGCTGGTCTGGAGGGGTTAGCCTTTAGCCTAGCATGGATCCCGGCCCTTTTTCCTCGCTCTTGCTTGCGCTCGCTCCGCTTCCTCCTCTCCCGGGTAGCTTCCAGCGGGGACTCCGCCAAAATTCCATGCTGGCGTAGAATGTCCAAATCACAACCGATCGCCGCGATTCTTGCAGCGTGCAGTACCTTGATGTTTAATAAGGTCTCACGGTTGTAAGTTTTACAGAATGTACGTCTGGGATGATTAAAACTCTCACACTCGCTGATGCCAAGAGGAGCCGCTGCGTCTAGGCGCGCCGCCATCTTTTTTTCTTTTTTTTTTTTGTACATATATGTGTTAGTTTTGTTGTTAAAGGGGTTAGGAGCACAATTTAAAAAATGGAAAAACATGAATATTATTCTTATTATATTATTATATAATTTCAAATAAAATACAATTTGAATGTGAACAAGAAATCCAGGATAAAGAAGGCAGATATGTAATAGTAAAGGGAAGAATAGATGGTATGCAGATCACATTAGTGAACATCTATGCTCCACCAGAAAGTGACAAGGGTTTTTTTCAACATCTGTTTGATCTCATAGCAACACACAGTGAAGGAGTCCTAATTTGTGGAGGAGACTTAAATGCCGTCATGGATCATGAAGTTGACACAACAAGTGTTAACAAGACAAAAAAACATGTAACAAAGTTCATAAGAACCTAACTGGCAGAAATGGGTATGGTAGACATATGGAGGGACCTGCACCCACTCGAAAAAGACTATACACATTATTCAGCAGTCCACAAAGTACACTCTAGAATAGATTACTTCCTTATGAATGAAGGTGACAGACACAGGGTGAGAAATTGTCAGATTGGAGGCGCAGAAATATCAGATCATAATCCTATATACATGGAAATACTGTATATTTAAACAATAGAAAATGACAAACAACATGGAAACTTAATGTAGGACTATTAAATGATGAGAAAATGAAAGAAAGAATAAAGTTAAACATAAATGAGTATATCGAGGAGAATGATAATGGAGAAGTGGACCCAACAATACTATGGGACACACTAAAAGCCGTGTTAAGAGGTAAATTAATTGTTGAATCAGGAAAAGCAAAAAAGTCTAACCTGGAATCATATGAACAAAGATGTGAGAGACTGAGGGAATTAGAACGTAAACATCAAAACACAAATGATCCAAAAATATATCAAGAAATTAAGGAAGAAAAAATAAAGATAAAAGAAATACAAATAGATGAAATTGAAAGGAAAAATAGATATTTAAAACAAAAATGACATAATGCACGGCTCAGGAGACACACACGCAGGCTCAGAGTAGATTCAATAGCTTTATTAACAACAAGTGTGTATCAGTGCGTGTATGTGAGATGGTAATGTATTGGTGGTGGCGTCTGCTTCAGGCACGGGAACAGGAAACCGTACAGCCGGACAACCTTGGTTCGGGCAGGTGACTGGCGTAGCAAGGGCGTAGCCCGGTAGACAGCAACCTGGAGCGCCTGAAGCAGCAGCGAGGAGGAGATGGCTGGGGAACGTAGTCCGCCGCCGGGGAATCCACCTGTACACAGGGGAGTAGAACTGGAAGAAGAAGGTAAGAGATGCTTACTTGCGATCTTGCTTGATGAAGGGGGTTCCTTGCAGCAAGAGTAGCCGATGAGAACAGACGGCTTCAGGCCGAAGCCCAGGGCGAGGCGGCTTAAATCCCTCGCCGCTGACGAGGCGCAGGTGTGCGTGCAGCTGGCGCCGCTGATGAGCGGCGAGATGTGACAGTACTCCCCCCTCTAGCAGCGCCTCCTGGCGATGGTTTCTCCGGGTGCGCTCGGTGGAACTCAGTGATGAGAGATGGATCCAACACAAATGACGAGGGCACCCATTGCCTATGTTCAGGTCCATAGCCCTCCCAATCCACTAAGTACTGTAACCCGCGACCCCGGCGCCGGGAGTCCAGGATGGAAGAGACTGGCCAGGCCGGATGACCATCAATCATCCGGGGCGCGGGCTGCGCAGCAGGGGGAGGGCAAAGGGGGTCGGAGACTGCCAGCTTCACCTTGGAAACGTGGAAGGTGGGATGGATGCGGAGGGAGGGGGGGAATAGCCACACGCACAGCCACCGGGTTGATAATCCTGGTGATGGGGTATGGGCCCATAAAACGCTGTGCCAACTTCCTCCTCTCACCCTTTAAAACGACATCCTGGGTAGACACGTTGGCCTACCTGGTAGGCTGGGGCAGGTCTTCTGTGCCGGTCCGCCGTAGACTTGTTGCGCTCCGCCGTGCGTAAAAGTGCATTGCGCGCCGACGCCCAGATGGAGCGGCACTGCCTGAGGTGCGCCCGAACTGAGGGGACAGTTACCTCACTCTCCTGCGTAGGGAACAAAGGGGGGTCGTAGCCCAGGGACGCCTTAAATGGGGACATCCCAGTGGCAGAAGAGCGGGCGGTATTATGGGCGTACTCCACCCAGGCGAGATGAGTGCTCCAGGATGCAGGCTTGGATGTTGTGACGCAGCGGAGCGCAGCCTCCAGCTCCTGATTGGTCCGCTCACACTGCCTGTTGGATTGGGGGTGATGGCCAGAGGAGAGGCTTACCTTGGCTCCCAGGACGTTGCAGAAGGACCTCCAAACCTCTGAGGAAAACTGGGGGCCCCGGTCCGAGACCACGTCCACCGGAATCCCGTGCAGCCTGACCACGTGCTGGATAAGGAGGTCCGCCGTCTCCAAGGCAGATGGAAGCCCTCGTAATGGGATGAAGTGAGCAGCCTTGGAGAAACGATCTACGATGGTCAGGACTGTGTCGAAGGTGTTAGAGACCGGGAGACCAGTGACGAAGTCCAGGGCGATATGCGACCAGGGCCTGCCAGAGACGGGCAGGGGCTGGAGCAGACCCACTGGAGGGGCATTACCTGATTTACTGGTGGCGCAGACGGGGCAGGCCCGGGCGTAGCGGGCAGCGCCCTTCCGCAGGCCCGGCCACCAGAAGGATCGTTGAAGTAAGTCAATCATCCGGGAGGAACCAGGGTGGCAGGTGAGCTTAGATGTGTGCAGCCAGTGGATGACCTCCCCCAGGACCGTGGACGGCACAAAAAGCCTCCCCTCCGGTCCGCCGCCAGGGTCTGGTTCCGATTCCTGCGCCTTCCGGATCTTACTTTCGATGTCCCAAGTGACGGCTCCCACGATGCACGACCTGGGCAAGATGGTGTGGGCTGCGTCCTCAGACGCCTCAGAGGCAAATTGCCTAGAGAGGGCGTCAGGCAGGCCGTTCTTGGAGCCAGGCCTAAAGGTGATGTTGAAGCAGAACCTGGCGAAGAACAAGGACCAACGCGCCTGGCGGGCGTTCAGACGCTTGGCAGATCTTAAATACTCCAAGTTCTTGTGGTCGGTTAGAACCACGAACGGCAGGGCCGCCCCCTCTAGCCATTGACGCCACTCCTGCAGCGCGAGCTTGATGGCGAGGAACTCTCTGTCCCCCACGTCGTAATTTCGTTCCGCCGGGGACAAGCGCCGAGAGAAGAAGGCGCAGGGCCGTTTGATCCCGTCGTCAGGTGACTGCTGAGATAACACTGCCCCCACCCCCGTGTCCGAAGCGTCCACCTCCACGATGCATTGCAGCGAGGAATCGACTTGGCTGAGGACCCGGGAGGAGGAGAACTCCGCCTTCAGCGCCTGGAAAGCAGCTGCGGCCTCTTCAGTCCACCGAAACGGGACCTTAGGAGATGTGAGGCGGGTCAGAGGGCCGACGATGGTACCAAAGTTCAGGACAAAGCGGCGGTAGAAGTTGGCAAACCCAATAAACTGTTGTACCTGTTTTCTTGACGTAGGAGTAGGCCATTCCACCACCGCTTTCACCTTCGCTGGGTCCGGAAGCACCTGGTCGTGGGAGATGACGAACCCGAGGAAGGACGTAGTCTTAGCGTAAAACTCACACTTCTCAGCCTTGACATATAACCGGTTCTCCAGCAGCCTCTGGAGGACCCGCCTCGCATGGACCCGGTGCTCGTCCCTGGATCTGGAGAAGATGAGGATGTCATCCAGGTAGACGAACACAAACAGGCCAATGAAGTCCCGGAGGACGTCATTTATAAGGCGCTGAAAGACGGCTGGAGCGTTGGTCAACCCGAACGGCATGACCAGGTACTCGAAATGGCCGTTCGGGGTACGGAAGGCTGTCTTCCACTCATCTCCCTCCCGGATCCGGACGAGGTGGTATGCGCTGCGAAGATCCAGCTTGGTGAACCAAGTCGCCCCTTGGAGGGAGTGGAAGGCGGTGTCCGTTAGGGGCAAGGTGTAGCGGTCCTTCTCCGTGATGTCATTCAGGACGCGATAGTCAATACAAGGATGGAGGGAGCCGTCCTTCTTGCCCACGAAGAAGAACCCAGCGCCTAATGGTGATGACGAGGGACGGATGATTCCAGCACTCAGCGATTCCTTGAGATAAGAATTCATAGCCTCCTTCTCCGGCGCAGACAGGCTGTAGAGTCGCCCCGAGGGTAAGGGTGCCCCCTGGCGGATGTTAATAGCACAGTCATAGGGTCTGTGCGGGGGAAGAGACATCGCCTTGGATTTGCTGAATACCATACCCAGGTCGTGAAACTCCGATGGCACCAGGGTGAGATCCGGAGGCGCGGCGTCCTTGGGAGTTGAAGGCGAGGACGGGGCGCAGGCAGCGGATTGGAGGCAGGTGCTCATGCAGAAGGAGCTCCAGGCGGACACTCTGCCAGACCTCCAGTCCAGGACAGGGCTGTGGAGGCGGAGCCAGGGGTATCCGAGGATGACGGGAGATACTGAGTTAGGTAGGACGTAGAAGGTGATCTCCTCCCGATGATTTCCAGAAATAATAACAGGGACGGGGATGGTCTGGTGTGTTACTTTTCCCAGGGAAACACGGGAGAGATTTACTAGGGCGAGAGGAGTCTTGAGGGTATGGCAACGGATGCCCAATCGGGTTGCCAGGCTCTGTGAAATAAAGCTCCCCTCCATGCCTGAGTCCACCAGTGCATGGGTGAGGTGCCCTGTGGAGTTATGACAGAAACGAATGGGCAGCGTCAATTGAGTGAGGGGAGTTAACCGATTAGCGTCCGCGAGGCCCCCTACAGTGACTCGCGGACCTCCCCGTTTGGCTTCTGTGGACAAAGCTCCACCGTGTGTTGGCTGTCTCCGCAATACATACAGAGACCTAACTCACGGCGGCGTTGTTTCTCCGCTGGGGGGAGCTTTGTCCAGCCTGTCACCATCGGCTCCGACTCCTCGGAGTACGATGGTGACGGCAACGCCAGGGGGCGAGCTTGGGACAGGCGCGACAAGGCACCTCGAGGGCGAGAAGACAACTTCCGCTCCGAGGCCCGCTCGCGCAGCCTGTTATCCAAGCTGATGGCTAGGGAAATTAGCTCCGCTAACGTCTCCGGGATATCCCGTCCAGCCAGTTCATCCCTCAGACCAGCGCTGAGACTGCGAAGGAAGATGCCGCAGAGGGATCGTTCGCCCCAGCCAACCTCCTCCGCAGCGACCCGGAAGTCGATCGCGTAGTCAGCTGCCGACCGGCTTCCCTGCTGAAGGCAGAGAAGACGATCGACCTGAACGCTCTCTGTACGCGAATGATCGAACACTTCCAGAAACAGTCCCACGAATTGGCCATAGGTCAGGGTGGCGTAACTGGGCTTCGCCATTACGGCGTAAGCCCAGGTAAGCGCTCTTCCCTCCAGGAGATTCCCTATGTAGCCAATTCGGCTGTGGTCTGATGGAAAATCTCCGGGCACACGGTGAAACACAGACTCACACTGCATGATAAACCCCCGCGCTCCACCGAGCTTACCGCTAAAGCGGGCGGGGGTCGGAATGGGTGTGAGCCGTGCCGGTGCCACCGGAGCTGGCTGAACGGCCGCTGGAGCAGCAGGAGCCGCGCCACCCTGACGAGCCGGGGGGAACGGCTGTTGGGGGTCCAAGCGGTCCAATCGGTTAGTTATTGTACACAATTGGGTTAAAATCACCTGTTGTTGATGGGCTATTAGATCCACCCGAGCCTTGAGGGTGGAAAGACGGCGTGCGAGCCTGCTGTCTGCCGAGCCGCTCTGCTGAAGCCGTACTGACATAATGCACGGCTCAGAAGACACACACGCAGGCTCAGGGTAGATTCAATAGCTTTATTAACAACAAGTGTAGCAAGGGCGTAGCCCGGTAGGCAGCAACCTGGAGCGCCTGAAGCAGCAGCGAGGAGGAGATGGCTGGGGAACGTAGTCCGCCGCCGGGGAATCCACCTGTGCACAGGGGAGTAGAACTGGGAGAAGAAGGTAAGAGATGCTTACTTGCGATCTTGCTTGATGAAGGGGGTTCCTTGCAGCAAGAGTAGCCGATGAGAACAGACGGCTTCAGGCCGAAGCCCAGGGCGAGGCGGCTTAAATCCCTCGCCGCTGATGAGGCGCAGGTGTGCGTGCAGCTGGCGCCGCTGATGAGCGGCGAGATGTGACAAAAAATACTGTATTATGAAATGGGGCCAAAGGCCACAAAAATGTTGGCAAAACAGTTAAGAAAACAACAAACAGTGAATAATGTATATAAGATTAAGGACCCCATCACAAATAAATCCACAGTTACCCCAGAAAACATCGAAGAAATATTCCATAAATTCTATCAAGAACTATACTCGCAACCTGAAGAGACAAATGTTAAGGATATTAAAAAACTTCTATACACATTGGACTTGCCATCAATAGGAAACCAACAAAATGAAAAGCTAACAGCAGAAATAACAACACAAGAGATTAAAGATGTGATTAAGTCACTAAAAAATGGTAAATCACCAGGTAGTGACGGATACCCGTCTGAGTTTTATAAACTGTTTATAGAAGAACTCACGCCACAGCTCCTAAAGTCATTTAATTGGACATTAAACAACAACAAAATACCTCCATCATGGAACGAAGCCATTATTTCAGTTATTTTAAAGCCAGGGAAAGATAGGGAACAATGTGGAAACTATAGGCCAATCTCTTTATTAAATGTGGATTATAGTTTGTGTGGCCGGGCCTGCGAAAAAACGTAAAAGAATGGGCAAAAACTTGCATTTCTTGTCAGCGCGCCAAAATACACAAACACACAAAAGCCCCTCTGGAGCCTTTTCCAATCGCGATTATAAAATATATACAACAATTATCTATAAACGAATAAAGACATTCGTGACGGAATTGATAGCGGATGATCAAACTGGTTTCATAGAGGGACGCCAAACACATGATAACATCAGGAGAACAATACACATAATTAATCAAATACATAAAGAAAAGAAAAGTGCAGTAATAATGAGTTTAGACACAGAAAAAGCATTTGATAGGTTTAATTGGATGTTTCTATATAATGTGCTGGAACGCTTTGGATTTAATAAAAAGTCAGTGCAATGCATAAAGACACTGTCTCAAAAACCTGTGGCAAGAATCAAGATAAACGGTAGCTTAACAGACAAAGTAAATATACAAAGATCAACTAGGCAGGGATGCTGCCTATCGCCCACCTTGTTTGCTCTGTTCATAGAGCCACTGGCTCAAGCGATGCGACAAAATAAGAAATTAAAAGGTGTAACAATAAAGGGAGCGGAACACAAGATTGGGCTGTTTGCAAACGATATTATAGTTTACCTTGAACAACCAGATGAATCAATAATGGAAATGATGGACTTGACAGAACATTTTGGAAAATTATCAGGATACAAGATAAACATACCAAAAACACAAATACTGACATTCCACTATAACCCTTTAAACCAGATAACTGATAAGATCAAACTAAACTGGAAACAAAAAGAAATAAAATACCTTGGAGTGAACATACCCAAAGATTTAAGCAAAATCTATAAAGCAAACTATGATAGGTTAGAACAAGAAATAAAAAAAAGATATTGATAGATGGTCAATCTTAAACATGGATCTGAATTCAAAAATTAAGACAGTCAAAATAAGCATACAACCTAGACTGCTTTACCTCTTCCAGGCTCTACCAGCAGAGATTCCTGGTGCCCAGTTCTCAAAGTGGGACAGGATGATATCGAGATTTGTTTGGGGAGGTAAAAAGCCAAGAGTGAAATATAAAACTCTCCAATTACCAAAAGAGAAAGGCGGCATGGGTCTACCGAGTCTAAAGGAATATTACTACTCAGCACAAATAAGATATATCATATGTTGGCGCAACGGAGGATACAAGGAAAAATGGAAAGAAATGGAAAAGGAAATTGAGGGACTCCCAGTGCAAAGCATAATAGGAGATAAGGATGCATATAAGCAAATCAAACAAATAGACCCAATCACTAAATTTACTTTGGAACTGTGGTATAAAATAGTACAAAAGTATAATATAAAGGAGGACATAAAACTATTGAAATGGTCAGCATTTGACAGTCAGTTTGAACTGGCAAAGCAAGATAGGGGATACAAAAATCTGGTGAACAAGGGAATCACAGCATGGGGCAATATGGGGAAAAAAAGATTTCGGGAGTTTTGTAAACATGAGAAGAAAATTTAAACTAGAAAAATCTGAATTCTTCAGATATCTGCAGATGAGAGATTATTATATGAGAAAGATTAAGCATAACCTCCACACAGATGTGAGTGAGATTATACAATTCATTTTAAGCTCGTATGCAGGAAATAAAATAAGAATTATTTCAAAGCTATATCAGAAACTTACGGCAAACAAACATTCAAGTAACTATATAAAGGAGAAATGGGAAAAGAGCTAAATTTAAACATAACAGAAGAAAACTGGCAAGAAATATGGAAAACACAACACGCATCAACAAGTTCAAGGACATGGAGGGAATTTGGATGGAAAAACCTGATTCGCTATTTCATTACACCACAGATCCAAAGAAAATATACAAATACCAAATCTATATGCTGGAGGGGCTGTGGGGCTCAAAATGCAGACCACTCGCATATGTTTTGGAAATGCTGCAAAATCTCATCATTCTGGAAATCTATACATGTGTAGAAGAGCTTGGAAGAACGAGGCGATGTGATATATAAACCAAAGTTTATTATCAGCTCCTCTAACAAGTCTCATCCTAGTGCAGCAGCAGAAGAAGGAAAAAGAGACCGAACACCTTCGGCTCTATGAACTTATACTTGCACATAACAAAAGACATGCATATCAAAAGCTGACATCCCTCATTATCTTAATCCCCCCATTATCTTCGTACTCCTCCTCATGGCCCTGGGGGGTCAGGGCAGCTCCTCCGGTCTCCACCGCAGTGCCTGGGAAGGTCTTTGATCTTCACTGGCGGCTGAGACTCTTTGTCCTGTTCTGAGGTGTGAAGTCGCCTTACATATGTAATCACCAAACATTCTCACATGCTTCAACATATGTAGGTTATGGAATATAAGATTAATATAGACCACACATGTGACAATACAGAGGATATTAGGATATAATATACCAATGAACTGTAACTTGATGTATTTGTGTGATCTTAAAAGAGACAATGTAATACAGGCTGAGGACAGATATTTAGTTAAAATCATGCTGACTGCATGTAAAAAAACAATCACAAGAAAATGGCAATCAGAAGTTCTTCCTGACCAAGAGCAATGGACAGACATTGTTGAGGATATACGTTTAATGGAAAAACTAACATATCGACAAAGAATGCAAGAAGGACAATATGAAAAAAAAATGGTGGAAATGGACACACTACAAAGTGCAACAACGAGACAGAAATTGAAAGAATAACCAAAGACACTGGATAAACCAGAAGAATTTAGAGATGGAAACTAAAAACTTGATGCTCCAACATTTGTCCCCCCCCCCTTTTTTTTCTCCTTTTTTTTCTTCTTCTCTTTCTTTTTGGCTGTATGGTTAGCTCCTTTTTTTAAATATAGAGACTGTGATCTGAATGTAATATGTATGATGAAAAATGAATAAAAATCAAAGTTACAAAAAAAAAAGATCCAAGATTCTTGGCAAAATGAAAGAAGACAAAGCAGGAGTAATATTTTTACAGGAAACCCACCTAACAGACGTGGAGCACACTAAACTTAATAGACAAGGGTTTAAACTGATCTCTTCATCTTCATATAAGTCAGGGAGGAGGAGGGGGGTAGCGACATTGATCTCAACCAAAATTATGTTTGAAAAAAATTCAGAACACAAAGATAAAGAAGGGAGATTTAGCATGGTACTTGGTCGGCTAGAGGGAGAAGATATCACCCTGCTGAATGTATATGCACCTCCAGGGGCTAACTGGAAATTTTATAAAAATGTATTTGACCTAATGATAATTAAAGCCAAAGGTTTAGTGATATGTGGGGGAGACTTCAGTCTAAGACTGAATCCATACTGGGATGCATCAGGTAATTCTCCACATCAAAATAACACTCAAAGTAGAAAAACTCGGATGCTACTAAAAGAAATGGGAATCTGTGACGTGTGGAAGGAACTCAACCCCAGTGTAAAAGATTATACATTTTACTCAGCACCACATTCATCATACTCAAGGATTGACTATTTTTTTTATGTTTAATAGAGACATTGGAAGAGCAAAAACATGTAAAACAGGACTGATGGATCTCTCTGACCACAGTCCAATCTATATGGACTTAAATATACAAAAATACACAAATAATACATTTTCTTGGAGGTTAAATTCAAATGTGCTGAAAGGACCACTGAAAGATGAATTGGAATCAGATATTCTCAGATATTTTGAAGAAAATGATAATGGAGAAGTATCCCCTTTAATACTGTGGGACGCATGCAAAGCTGTAATAAGGGGAAAGATTATCGCAAAACTGGCAACCCAAAAGAAACTGAGACAAGAAAAACTAACCACATTAGAGTCAGAACTTAAGAAACTAGAAAAAGAGCACAAAGACAACACTCATTCTAATGACTCGCTCAAAATTAAGGAAATTAAAAAACAAATAAATGAGATCTACACAATAGAAATTCAGAAGAAACTTACATTTCCGAAACAAAAATACTATGAAACAGGTAGCAAATCGGCAAAATTACTAGCCTACAAATTGAGGAAACAACAAACGGAGAGAGCAATCTACAAAATCAGAGACCCAGTATCAAAGGAAATAAAATTTAGAATTCAGGAAATTCTTAAAAGCTTCGAGAATTACTACAAGAACTTATACTCCCTCAAAAAACACAAAAACGCATCCGAAGCCTTCCTAAATACATTAAATCTTCCCCAACTTACTGAGTCACAAACTAAAACACTACTGTCAGAAATACAACCTAAAGAATTAGAAAAAACAATTATGAAACTTAAAGCTAGCAAATCCCCAGGAGCAGATGGCTATACAGCAGAGTGGTACAAAACCTTTAAACAGCAACTATCTCCTCTCCTCCTGAAAACATTTAACTATGTCCTCCACACAGGGGAACCCCCCCCCCCTCCTGGAGAGAAGGGGTCATTGCAGTCATACCTAAACCTGAAAAGGATAAACTAGACTGCTCCAACTACAGACCAATCAGTGTGTTAAATCAGGACTATAAACTTTTCACCGCTATCCTTGCCAAAAGGTTAGAAAATATACTGACAGACTTAATTCATTTAGACCAAACAGGTTTTATAAGACAAAGACAGACACAAGATAACATTAGACGCACTTTACACATAATTCATCATATAAAAAAAATATAATTTAAATGCAGCCATATTGGGATTAGATGCTGAAAAAGCATTTGATTCGGTTGACTGGTCTTTCCTATATAGAATCTTATCCAGTTTCAATTTTCATAATAACTTCATTAGAACTATCCAGGCATTATATAAAAAAACCAACAGCTAAAATAAGGATTAACGGTAAATTATCATCATCTTTTGAACTGGAAAGAGGATGTTGTTAGGGCTGCCCCTTGTCTCCACTGCTCTTTGCAATCTTCATAGAACCTCTGAGCCAATGGATAAGACAGAATCAAAAAATTCAAGGTATTACACTTGGTCAGAAGGAACATAAAATAGCACGCTTTGCTGATGACATTTTAATATACCTGGGGCAGCCGGACACCTTTTTTTCAGAACTAATCTCAGTTTTTTCAGAGTTTGGAGAGTTATCGGGGTACGAATTAAACTATGACCCAAATCAATATTTATTAAGCAGACTCAAAACTAACTGGGAGATGGAATCTATGAAATATCTGTGGGTCAATATCCTGAAACAACTCAACAAAATTATAACACTAAACTATGATCCACTGATGGCAAAAATAAAATCTGATCTAGCAAGATGGAATATGATACCATTCTTGGGTACTGCACAAAGAATTGAAGCAGTCAAAATGAATATACTTCCACGTCTTCTATATCTTTTCCAAACAATACCGGTAGAACCTCCCAAAAAAACATGGCAAGAATTGGACAGAAGGATCTCCAGATTCATATGGCAGGGCAAGAGACCTAGAATCGAATAGAAGGTGGATAGAAGGTGGGCTCGTGCTGCCAAATATCAGGGACTATTTTAAAGCCGCACAAATTAAAACTTTAGTAGAGATATGTAACCCAGTCTACACTACACAATGGAAGGAGATGGAATGCCAAATAACAAGTGACATTCCCCTACAGGCGATTATTGGGAACAATGCCTTACCTAAACTTTTGAATAACACTAACCCGTGGCTAGAGACCCCGCTAAAAATTTGGTTTAAGATAGTCAGAGAGAATCAAGCTAAAGAACCCTGTCGATTATTGCAATGGATTTCCTATGATCAGGACTTTACTCCTAATAAAACAGACACTAGATTTAAAAAGTAGAAAGAGAACAGACTGATAAAATATTATGATTTTTTTAAAGGGCAAACTTTAAGAAGTTTTGAAGATTTGAAAAAACAAGGTCTAGTAAATCAAGACCTTTACAGGTTCTTTCAGCTTAGACACCACATAAACAAAATACTTAAAAAGGAGGATTTGGAAAGGGCCCAGTCAGGTGTTCTGAAGGTTTTCTTAATGGCATATAAAGGGATCCCAGGGATCAGATACATTTCTAAAATACACCATGGTCTTCAAAACTTAAAAGGAGACAACACATCATATATAAGAGAGATGGGAAAAAGAGGGGAATTTCACTTTACAACTGGAAATATGGGAAAAGCTAAATAAACAACAATGGAAAAGTACTTCATCCCTGCAGTGGAGAGAATTTGGATGGAAAAATTTGGTAAGATTTTTCAGAACACCTGCACAAAACAAATTTACTCGTAAGGGGTTGAATTGTTGGCGCTTGTGTGGTGAAAAGACTGCAAATCATTTTCATGTGTTTTGGTCATGCCCAGTTATCCACCAATATTGGGGAAAATATTCAAAGTAACAGTTCCCTTTTCTTTTGTAACTTTGTATTTGGGTTTACTACCGGAATCACTGGAAAGATGAGGAGAAAAATACTTATTCACTGTTTTAATATTGGCAAGTAAAAAAGCTCTAACTAAAAAAATGGATGTTGAAGGATTGTCCTACACCTGAAGATTGGATTAACGTGATTCAAGACATTTATTCAATGGAAAAGTTGACATTTGCACTGAGACAGGACATGGATGGGTTCTTGAACTTTTGGCAACCCTGGAACGCATATGCGTCTTCCATCAGATCTCATCTTTGACAAATACCATTTCAATAATGGCACCTCTCTTTGCTCCAGCGCTACTCAGATGCTCTTTTATTTTTCTGCTCTTTTGGGGTTTTTTTTGTTTTTGTTTGTTTTGTTTTGTTTTTTTGTTCTTCTTTTAATTTCTCTTTTTCTTTCACTTAAAAAAAAAGGGTGTGTGGCGGTTCGTTTTAACCCCACAACAGACTAAGGACACTCAGCCCTCTTTTCTCTGTTTTTCTGCTGCATTACTGAGAAGCAATGTGCCATTCATGTATTTGTGATGCAAACATGCATGTGTTGTGATGTAATGCGCCATTCGGTATAGTGTGCATATGGCTTGTCCTTACTGTGCTTTTTCTGAGCATCTTAGATGTGCTTTGGTGTATTAATGTCTACAGGTAGACGAGTTTCTTCTGTCTCACCTATGTGATGTTAATCGATGCCTTTCATCCTTTGTACTCATGCGTCCTGTCCTTACTGTGACCTAGAGACTCAGATCAATATGTAGATGTGCTTGTTAGCCTCTTTGTCTTGCACTTAGAGCGAGGTCTAGCTAATCTGCCCATTGTGATGTATGGCTTACAAATGCAAATACCTCCTGCCTGTTCTGTTGTCCCTTTGATCATTCTAGACTGTGGGGTATGTCTTTTTGATGTATTGTTATGATCAAGTATTTAAGGTGCAACTCTGTAACGCAATCTCTCTCTTACTCTCTCACTCTGATCCTGCAACAGGTGGACACACTGTGTCCGCCTTCTCTGAGAGCTTAGGGATCCCGCTCCGGGCTGCTCCACTATGCACCGGAGAGGGGATCCCGTGAAGGCGACATGATATAATAAAACCTGCTTAAAACCACAGCACTGCTGCTTATTTTTTCATGCCGCCTCACTGGTGACCCCTCGAACACGCACACGTTTTGTGCGAAAGCAACCTTCCGAGCTGGACAGCCACACAGCTGCGTTGGTGGCCCCTTGAAGACGCACACGTTTTGTGCAACGCAGCCTTCTGTTTTGGATGGCCACGCTGTCGAACCGACGCTGAAAAAAACGAGCGGCCAGCGAACGCAACACCCGGGCATGAATGCTCCGTCGCCTGAGATCTGCACAACCATGCTGGACCGGCCGCTCTCACTGAGAGCGCACGCACCTCGTCCTCTCTCCACGACGGCAACCTCCAGGGCCGACGGGGAGCGCAGCGCGTGGAACTGAACGCACCATGGCCGCACGAGCGACAACGATCGTCTCCTCCCTCTCACCGCTCCAACGCTGCTGCACGAGCCCGGGGCACAAAGATCGTCTATTGCCTCGCACCGCTCCAACGCGCCTCCACGAGCCCGAGGGACGGAGATCGTCTACTTCCTCACACCGCTCCAACGCAGCTGCATGAGCCTGAGGAACAAAAGATCGTCTATTCCCTCCCGCCGCTCCAACGCCTCTGCACGGGCCTGAGGGACTAAAGATCGTCTATTTCCTCTCACCGCTCCAACGCACCATGGCCAATCTACAGCCACAGCTCAACCTGGATTTTACCGGCGCCGTCTGCGCCGTTCTCCACCAAGTTTCTGCACCCTGACTCACCACTCCAGCGGCCCACCCACGCACTGAACCCCCGCGCACGCATCGGGGAGTTACAAGGACGGCGCATCACGCATGGGACAAGTAATGGCTCCACAGACTGCCTTCCTCCTTCGCCGCTGCCTTTCAGGGTTGCTCGCTCACCTGAGGCACGCATGCAGCATACTGGAAGGATTTGTTAACAGTCTCAGCCACGCCACAGACCGCCATCGTCCTCCACCGCTGCCCACAGAACCTTCAGGGTTGCTCGTTCACCTGAAGCAAGCACGCAGCTCGCCACTGGATTTTTTAATGGTCTTAGCCACGGCACAACGGGATTTCAGCCGTCAGCTGTTCCCAGGAGCTTTGGGGTTGCTTCAGCACCCAAAGCCAACAGTCCCTATGCTTTGTTTACTTTTTCTCTTACAGCCGCTCCTGCTTTTCTTCATGGCCACAAGAGGAGTCAGAGACTAATTTTTCTTCTTGTGATCTCCGCACGTGCAACGGGACAAGCCCTCGACGTCACGGAGCAGCAAGCAATTTTTGCACGGCTCAGGACGATTTCACAGCTCCTGCCGGCACTTACTACCCCTCCCCTCCCTCCCCCTCCGCCTGCAGCGAGCTTCTCCCACAGCTCGCTCACACAGATGGATTATCGAGGTCGCGACCCCCTGCCGCGTCCTCTGGGGGGGAGCGTGTGTGGCGGTTCGTTTTAACCCCACAACAGACTAAGGACACTCAGCCCTCTTTTCTCTGTTTTTCTGCTGCATTACTGAGAAGCAATGTGCCATTCATGTATTTGTGATGCAAACATGCATGTGTTGTGATGTAATGCGCCATTCGGTATAGTGTGCATATGGCTTGTCCTTACTGTGCTTTTTCTGAGCATCTTAGATGTGCTTTGGTGTATTAATGTCTACAGGTAGACGAGTTTCTTCTGTCTCACCTATGTGATGTTAATCGATGCCTTTCATCCTTTGTACTCATGCGTCCTGTCCTTACTGTGACCTAGAGACTCAGATCAATATGTAGATGTGCTTGTTAGCCTCTTTGTCTTGCACTTAGAGCGAGGTCTAGCTAATCTGCCCATTGTGATGTATGGCTTACAAATGCAAATACCTCCTGCCTGTTCTGTTGTCCCTTTGATCATTCTAGACTGTGGGGTATGTCTTTTTGATGTATTGTTATGATCAAGTATTTAAGGTGCAACTCTGTAACGCAATCTCTCTCTTACTCTCTCACTCTGATCCTGCAACAGGTGGACACACTGTGTCCGCCTTCTCTGAGAGCTTAGGGATCCCGCTCCGGGCTGCTCCACTATGCACCGGAGAGGGGATCCCGTGAAGGCGACATGATATAATAAAACCTGCTTAAAACCACAGCACTGCTGCTTATTTTTTCATGCCGCCTCAGGTGTTTTAATAATTTTTTTCCAATGTTGTCAACAAACAAAAAAAGGGGAATATGTGATGAAAATGTAAACAATGCAAAGCTGTAATGACATGTATACCCTTTACAAAAACTTAAATTAAAAAAAAAAAATTCTACCATAAAGTTGCCGTGATTGCTTAGGTCTAAAGGATAATTCGCCATATGTGGAGAATGAGGTGCACGAGCAGACTGGGCAGAGCATCAGCAGACCAGGTCTGACAAATCAACACAGAACATGCCAGGAGAAGCAGCGGGCAGACATGACCTGGCTCAAAGGCACGTGAACTGATGGCGATAAAAAAGTTATTTCCAATAAAGTGAAAAAAAATGATAATGCATGGAGTGTGCTTTTGCCCTGAGGGTGATTAATCATGGAAAACAGCTGAACTCTGTGGTTTGAGCGATCAGCTGACTGGATCCACTGGTGTTCTGACATTTTGGCATATCTATCAGAACAGCTGATAGACGTACAGGACATACAGGTGAATTGAAATGGCGTTTCTCTCTCTCTCCAGTGTTGTGCGCAATGTAAAAAAACAAAAGGAATAAGGCTGGAAAAACAACAACAGCAGTCCATGTACAGTAATGCTGCCCATAGTGCAAATAGCAGAAAAAGATAGACTTAAGGTTTAATGCTTTAAAAATCATACCATAAAGTTGCCGTGATTGCGTAGGTCTACTGGACAATTCGGCATGAAGAACACGAGGTGTGTGCGGGCGCGGGGGGCGGGGGGCAGCAGCTGAATCAGTGGATCGCAGTCTTTCACAGGCACATGGGTAAAAAGCAGCAGCAAGTGGGTCTTAAATATTTGTAAACGTGTCCTGTTATAGTACTGCATGAGTTTATTGATGATACACAGAAGAAATTCAATATTACACTGAACTTCATCACTGAACAGTGATTTAAACTAAACTAAAATAATTGTAATGATGACTGAACAACTCCCATTCCCCAAAGTGCAAGATATACTATTATCTTCAATATGTGATAAAAGATCACACAAATAAGTGATCTGACAAACAAATAAAGAAGGGATCTGAAACAGTCGCTAATATTGGATGTCCCATTCATTTTCAATATTTAGGTATTCTGTAATTAATATTCACACAATCAAATAAATCTTAGTGCCATTTACTCCCTTTTATATTTGTCAGAGTCTAACATGTGATTGCCTACATCTAGGCTACACATCTTTGTACTCCACTTTCAAACACAGCCTACATTTGGGCCTGTAAAGCCTAGTTGGGATACCTGTTTCAGACAGGAATACTTGCATTCTATGAGCAATGCACTAGTATAAATAAAGTTGACATTGACATCACCACCAAAATGTAATGGGTTCCTCTCTAGCCCAAGAACCACCTCTGTCGAAAATTTCATCCAAATCCATCCAGTAGTTTTTGTGTAATCCTGCTGCACAAATACAAACAAAGCCCTTGGTGGAGGTATGCACTCTCAAATCATCACCAAAATCTAATCATCTGTTCCCCGTGCCATTACACACCTTTCCTGAAAATTTCATCACAATCTGTTCTTAACTTTTGGAGTAATGTTGCTAACAGACAAACAAACCAACAAACTAGGAAAGTACTCAGAGAGTGCAAACCTCTGCCAAGGCTCCTTCCATCCCCCATGGATCACCTCCAAAATGAAATGGTTTTGTTTTAGAGGATTCTTGCTAACACAGTGTGAGAAGATAAGAACCTTGATGGAGGTATGCATTCTCGGATCATCACCAAAATGTTATGGGTTCCTCTCTAGCCCAAGGAGCACCTCTGGTGAAAATTTCATCCAAATCTATGCAGTAGTTTTTGTGTAATCCTGCTGCACAAATACAAGCAAGGTCCTTGGTTGGAGATATGCACTCTCAGATCATCACCAAAATGTAATGGGTTCATCTTTGGCCCAAGGGCTACCTCTGGTGAAAGTTTCATCAAAATCCATCCAGTAGTTTTTGTGTAATCCTGCTAACAGACGGATAGACAAACAGACAAACCACCCCGATTACATAACCTCCTTGGCGGAGGTAACAAACCAACAACCCAATGCCGGCAAAAACATTACCTCCTCCCTTGGCGGAGGTAATAAGGGAGTGTCTATTGGTATGGAAGCTGTATTCCTTTATGAAATGTCTATTGGTATGGACGAGTTGACAATCTGACAAAACCTTTTCAGATTGACTCCAGCCTGCTGCAGCTGTGAGGTAGGTGAATAGTGCCGTCGACCTCTGATTGGAGGGTCGGTGGTTCGCGTCCTACTCTCACTGCCATGCCCACACCCTTTTACTTGACATCAGATGGAATTTAGAATTAAAATTAAGAGGTTAGCCTTAGGATTTGGGAGAGGGTAAGGTTAAAAAGGTAGTAAATACATTATTAAATTGAAACAAGTAAATGCCTCAAATTTCCATTCCTGTAGCCTGCTGCCTTTAAGATATGGCGTTAAGAGAGCGTACTGGCCAATAAGATTCGACACATATCTGTAGCAAGCATTCTGTGGGTACGGAACTGTGCTCATAGTCATTGCCTAGTAATAATGGATTTGATGTATATAGCGCTTTACAGTGGGTCCATTATTCATTCACTCCACAGACGGACACTAATAGTGGTAAGTTACCTCTGTAGCCACAGCTGCCCTGGCACAGACTGATGGATATGTGGCTCTCAATCTGCACCAATGGCCTCTCCAACCATCACTTAACATTTATACACCAGTTTCTGTGGTACTGGTGTCAAGATGGTTAGTGTCTTGCCCAAGGACACAATGCCAGGATGTCTGAGGAGGGAGCGGGATTCGAACTGCCAGCCCTCTGGTTATTAGACGACCTGCTCTATCTCCTAAGCCACTACAGCCCCACTACCATAATATCACTCGTTCAACAGCAGGACAGACAAGACCTGAGCTTATTCTGTGATTGAAAAAAGTTGAAAAAAATTTTTTTTTCCAATGAGGGTGCTGAGCCCATTAAACCCAGCTGCACGGTGGCGCAGTGGTTTAGCACTGTGGCAGCACAGTTTTACCCTCGGCCGGGGGATCGCGGGGATCATGAGATCGTGGGTTCGATCCCAGCCCCCGACCAACAGTGAGCTGTGTGGAGTTTGCATGTTCTCCCCGTGTTGCGCAGGTTTACTCCGGGATTTCTCCGGTTTCCTCCCGCACACCAAAAACATGTAGGTTTAGGGCGCTCGCGCACGCAGCGACCAGCAGCCGGTGGCTTGTCACCAGACTGCAAACCAAGTCTACCTACGGGTACAAATAAGTAACAAAAAAAAAACAAAAAAAAAAAACCCTAGACTACATAGAAAAATACATAGAAAATGAACAGAAAATAGATGCTTCCAGTGAGGGGAGAAAAAGGAAATGCTGTCTGTGGACATGCAGCCTAACACAGTGCCAGGCCCTTACTTCAACAGCTGCTTGGAGCACAAGGAGCTACAGTGGTTGACAAGCCTCCTTCTACACAGGTAGAGACCCTTGGCAGACTCTTACTGGTGAAAATGCAATATACTGTTATGTGCTACTGTGTATAGAAGTTAGAACAACTATAGACAAATTTATTGATTTTTCTGACGTTCAGTGTTCGTGTCTGAAATTACATCACTAAACTAAATCCCTTAGGAAGTTAAGTGATTAGTAATGATGTGTCACAAACAGCTTGGACCTCAGTAATTAGGAACTATGCAAATGCCGTAGGCCCAAATGCTTAATCCAGTGATACTGGAATTATAACTTGACAGTTTTACATTACACTGATTCAGTATTACTTTAATCCTAAAGTAAAATACAACTTTTATCACTGCATCATAGTGTGGAAATTCAGAAATAGTGGTTGCCAAGACTAGTTTAAATCACTAATGTCATTGAGGGCCATGGTGATTTCATATAGACTTGAATTTCTCCACGGCTAAGCCAAATATTTTTATGGTTCGTAAATGGAAGGAGCACTAATTTTTTCTATATCATACTAGTGTCACACTATCACATATCACAATTTCCATCATATATTCATTGCTTTCTTGCTTTCTTTGTGTATTTATTAAACTAAATACTCAATCTCCTTTCTTCATATAATAAATCAGTTGTGAAGTTACAGAATGGTGTAAAGAGCTATCTACAATCACAAAATCAAATGTGTTTAGGATATCTCTTTGTTTTTCCCTTTTGCTTTTAAGGGGATAAGGGATAAGGACCTGTACTTATATAGCGCTTTTCTAGTCTCAAAGACCACTCAAAGTATTTCACTGAAGAAATATCAAATAAATTAACTGAGGCTGATTTCCTTCTGGTGGTGGTGCGTGGCTGGAAAGCAGCTGTATGCAGGGTGGGCTAGAAAATTTGCAGTGGGATCTTTTTATGTGCCTCATTATGCATCTGTCTGCAGCACTCTCATGTCCGTGCTTGTTAATTGTTGTTAAAGGTCTGTTGGTAAAAAGAGGGAGGGATTATTTAGGCTCCATAAACAGAATAAACACATGCAGTGAACCCTTAGACTTAAGATGCTATACTCAGATGACATCAAAGCATAAATTAGCTCGCGATTACTGGGGAAAAAGCCTTTGAGATCATTTGCAGTGCTCCTCTGTAGATAGTGACCATTATGGACATGAACCTCCCCAGTAAGCGACGTTGACTCTAATTAAGTTTAATAAAGTTTACCCCGATGTTCCTCAGATTCTTCTATTTCTTTTCGTTTCATCTTGATTTGCTAAAAGGTATTAGACTTAATGAGAGTCTTTTGCCCCCTGGACCAGGGCTTAGTTGGAGGAGGGACACATTTGTTCACATAAATGTGCACACAAACAGAATGCATTATGCATATTCCCAATTAAGACAACTAACCCTTTTTCCATCATCAACCCCCCCTTTTTGGGGAGTAAAACAGTTATTGTAGTCCATCATGTCTGATCTGGTCTTATTACAGAGGGGAAAAAAAATCGCACACAAAGAATACCCTCACAAATACAGTTCAGACTTCTTGAAATTGGCATTCATTTTTTTTGTATGGGACATGGCCACAATTTCTCCATATTTGATAAGCACAGTATAGTGTTCTCATTGTTTTATTTCTTATTGACATACCTTCTAGCATCGACAGTTTTGTTAAACCATAAATATGGCGGACATCCTGGGTTGTTTCCACTGGTGGTTGTAGTGCAAATCCCCATTTACTTCTCATACGAGTAGCTTACAGCTAGAAAACTCTTCAAGACTTGCTTTTGCCGCCGAGTTGCCCACAGCAAAAAATAGATCACAGAGGAATGTGAACTCTACCGGTCCCCATTTCTGCTGACAGCAGTGGCTTATCTACCCAAACTCCCTTCATGAACAAACAGCCCTCTAGTCTGAGCTTAACCATGGGGGAATCTCCTTGAACACCCCAAAACAAGCTTCTCTCCCTGGTGTTAAAAAATGCCAGTGGTGTTTTCACTTTCTCACCCTATTCTACACTCGTTCCGTGCATTTTTATGTGCCGAGAGAAACCAGGAGCAGGCTGGCATGTGAAATCACAATGGCCCAGATGATGATGTGTTGTACACACTTGTGGATGAAAGCTGGCAGTTTGCGCTCTAAGCAGTGTTCAGCAAAATACATGTAGAGACCAGATCAAATGACATGGAATGGATAGCTCATGGCTGAAGCACCGGCGCTGTATGAGCTCAAAAATATTTTTTAAAATGGGGCCAAAAGAGCGGCGTGAGACACAGGCTTACATTGTAGACCGCATCATTAGCAAACATAACACCTGTCTGTTGCCTTTAGTTTAGTATCTGCTACGAAACTTCTTTTGCTTTTATGCCTACTGAGTGTTATTCTACCTCAGGTGAAGCAGCAAGTTGAGAGGGAATTGAAAATTGTCCATCTAGCTTCATTTGATTTATCATCCAGATATAAAAAATGGACATGAGCTGCTCTGTAGGAGGTCTGGCTTTAGGGAACCTTTTCTCCACTGTGGTATCGAGGGTATGACCGGAAAACACGGTTTCATTTTAGATAAATTGGAGCTTACTGCTGGTAATCTTAACATAGGGAAATATGAGGAAAAGAAATTGTTTCGGGTGCAGACGGTTACACTTTAATGCAAATGTTAAACTGAGAGTACAGTAACTTACATAGACCACCACCATATAGCTTTGGGTAAGAATCTCTTACAATTGTCATCGTGGTTCTTTTGTCAAAATGAGAGTTACAGTACACTGTAACTCTTCACTGTTACACTAAAAACACTTACAGTGGTGTGGAAAAAGTGTTTGCCCCCTTCCTGATTTCTCATTTTTTTGTATGTTTGTCACACTTAAATGTTTCAGATCATCAAATTTAAATATTAGACAAATAACACAAGTAAACACAAAATGCAGTTGTTTTTTTTTTATTTAAGTTTTTGTAAAGGGTATACAGGTCATTACAGCATTGCATTGTTTACATTTTCATCACATGTTCCCTTATTTTTTGCTATTTGACAACATTGGTAGGATAGTTGTTACAACAACCCCCCCTTTTTTTTTTAAGTGAAAGAAAAAGTGAAGTTAAGGAGAATTAAATAAAAAACAAACAAACAAACGAATAAACAAACAAGCAGAACAGCAAAAAACAAACAAACAGAAAATTAAGTAATTAAAAGTAAAAGAGCAACTGAGTAGCATTGGAACAAAGAGCGGGACCATTATTGAAATGGTATTTGTCAAAGATTAGTTCTAATGGAAGACACATATGCGATCCAGGGTTGCCAAAAGTTCATGAACCCATCCATGTCCTGTCTCAGTGCGAATGTCAACTTTTCCATCGAGTAAATGTCTTGAATCACGTTAATCCAATCTTCAGGTGTAGGACAGTCCTTCAGCATCCATTTTTTAGTTAGGGCTTTTTTACTTGCCAATATTAAAACATTGAATAAGTATTTATCTCCTCGTCTTTCCAGTGAGTCCGGTAATAAACCCAAATACAAAGTTACAAAAGAAAAGGGAACTGTTATTTTGAATATTTTCCCCAATATTGTCTGTACGTTGGACCAATATTGGTGGATAACTGGGCATGACCAAAACACATGAAAATGATTTGCAGTCTTTTCACCACACAAGCGCCAACAGTTCAATCCCTTATGGGTAAATTTGTTTTGTGCAGGTGTTCTGAAAAATCTTACCAAGTTTTTCCATCCAAATTCTCTCCACTGCAGGGATGAGGTACTTTTCCATTGCTGTTTATTTAGCTTTTCCCATATTTCCAATTGTAAAGTGAAATTCCCCTCTTTTTCCCATCTCTCTTTTATATACGATGTGTTGTCTCCTTTTAAGTCTTGAAGACCTTGGTATATTTTAGAAATGTATCTGATCCCTGGGATCCCTTTATATGCCATTAAGAAGACCTTCAGAACACCTGACTGGGCCCTTTCCAAATCCTCCTTTTTAAGTATATTGTTTATGTGGTGTCTAAGCTGAAAGAACCTGTACAGATCTTGATTTATTAGACCTTGTTTTTTCAAATCTTCAAAACTTCTTAAAGTTTGCCCCTTAAAAAAATCGTAATATTTTATAAGCCCTTTCTCTTTCCACTCTTTAAATCTAGTGTCTGTTTTATTGGGGGTAAAGTCTTGATCATAGGCAATCCATTGCAGAAGTCGATAGGGCTCTTTAGCTTGATTCTCTCTGACTATCTTAAACCAAATTTTTAGCGGGGTCTCTATCCACGGGTTAGTGTTATTCAGGAGTTTAGTTAAGGCATTGTTCCCTATTATCGCCTGTAGGGGGATGTCACTTGTTATTTGGCATTCCATCTCCTTCCATTGTGCAGTGTAGACTGGGTTACATATCTCTACTAAAGTTTTAATTTGTGCAGCTATAAAATAGTCCCTGATATTTGGCAGTGCGAGCCCACCTTTGTCTTTGTTTAGCTGTAGGGTTCTATATCTGATTCTAGGTCTCTTACCCTGCCATATGAATCTTGAGATCCTTCTGTCCAGTTCCTGCCATGTTTTTTTGGGAGGTTCTACCGGTATTGTTTGGAAAAGGTATAGAAGACGTGGAAGTATATTCATTTTGACTGCTTCAATTCTTTGTGCGGTACCTAAGAATGGTATCATATTCCATCTTGCTAGGTCAGATTTTATTTTTGTCACCAGTGGATCATAGTTTAGTGTTATAATTTTGTCGAGTTGTTTCGGGATATTGACCCCCAGATATTTCATAGAATCCAACTCCCAGTTAGTTTTGAGTTCATTTAGTGAAAAATGATTTGGGTCATAGTTGAATGTTAAAACTTGGGTTTTATGCATGTTTAATTTGTACCCTGATAAATCTCCATAGTCTGAAAAAACTGAGATTAGTTCTGGTAGAGAAGTGTCTGGCTGCCCTAGGTATATTAAAATGCCATCAGCAAAGAGTGCTATTTTATGTTCTTTCTGACCAAGTGTAATACCTTGAATTTCTTGATTTTGTCTTATCCATTGGCTCAGAGGTTCTATGAAGATTGCAAAGAGCAGTGGAGACAGGGGGCAGCCTTGACGACATCCTCTTTCCAGCTCAAAAGATGATGATAAATTACCATTAATCCTTATTTTAGCTGTTGGTTTTTTATATAATGCCTGTATAGTTCTAATGAAGTTGTTATGAAAGTTGAAACTGGATAAGATTTTATAGAGGAAAGACCAGTCAACCGAATCGAATGCTTTTTCAGCATCTAATCCCAATATGACTGCATTTAAGTTATATTTTTTTATATGATGAATTATGTGTAAAGTGCGTCGGATGTTGTCTTGTGTCTGTCTTTGTCTTATAAAACCTGTTTGGTCTAAGTGAATTAAGTCTGTCAGTATGTTTTCTAACCTTTTGGCAAGGATAGTGGTAAATAGCTTATAGTCCTGATTTAATACACTGATTGGTCTGTAGTTGGAGCAATCTAGTTTATCCTTTTCAGGTTTAGGTATGACTGCAATGACCCCTTCTCTCCAGGAGGGGGGGATTTCCCCTGTGTGGAGAACATAGTTAAATGTTTTCAGGAGGAGAGGAGATAGTTGCTGTTTAAAGGTTTTGTACCATTCTGCTGTATAGCCATCTGCTCCTGGGGATTTGTTAGCTTTAAGTTTCATAATTGTTTTTTCCAATTCTTTAGGTTGTATTTCTGACAGTAGGGTTTTATTTTGTGATTCCGTAAGTTGGGGAAGGTTTAATGTGTTTAGGAATGTCTCAGATGCGTTTTTATGATTTTTGTGGGAGTATAAGTTCTTGTAGTAATTCTCGAAGCTTTTAAGAATATCCTGAATTCTGAATTTTATTTCCTTTGATACTGGGTCTCTGATTTTGTAGATTGCTCTTTCCGTTTGTTGTTTCCTCAATTTATAGGCTAGTAATTTTGCCGATTTACTGCCTGTTTCATAGTGTTTTTGTTTCAGAAATGTAAGTTTCTTCTGGATTTCTATTGTGTAGATCTCATTTATTTGATTTTTAATTTCTTTGATCTTGAGCGAGCCATTAGAATGAGTGTTATCTTTGTGTTCTTTTTCTAGGTTCTTGAGCTCTGACTCTAGTGTGGTTAGTTTTTCTTGTCTCAGTTTCTTTTGGGTTGCCAGTTTTGCAATAATTTTTCCCCTTATTACAGCTTTGCACGCATCCCACAGTATTAAAGGGGATACTTCTCCATTATCGTTTTCTTCCAAATATCTGAGAATATCTGATTCCAATTCATCTTTCAGTGGCCCTTTGAGGACACTTGAATTCAACCTCCAGGAAAATGTATTATTTGTGTATTTTTGGATGTTTAAATCCATATAGATCGGACTGTGGTCGGAGAGATCCATCAGTCCTATTTTACATGTTTTTACTCTTCCAATGTCTCTACTAAACATAAAAAAGTAATCAATCCTTGAGTAAGATGAATGTGGCGTTGAATAAAAAGTATAATCTTTTACATTGGGGTTGAATTCCCTCCATACGTCACAGATTCCCATTTCTTTTAGTAGCATCCGAGTATTCCTATTTTGGGTGTTATTTTGATGTGAAGAATTACCTGTTGCATCCCAGTATGGATTCAGTCTTAGATTGAAGTCTCCACCACATATCACTAAACCTTGGGCTTTAGTTATCATTAGGTCGAATACATTTTTATAAAATTTCCATTTTGCCCCTGGTGGTGCATATATATTCAGCAGGGTGATATCTTCTCCCTCTAGCCGCCCAGTTACCAAACTGTACCTCCCTTGTGTTCTGATTTTTTTTCAAATGTAATTTTGGTTGATATCAATGTCGCTACTCCCCTCCTCCTCCCTGATTTATATGAAGATGAAGAGATCATTTTAAACCCTTGTCTACTGAGTTTAGTGTGTTCCATGTCTGTTAGGTGGGTTTCTTGTAAAAATACTATTTCTGCTTTGTCTTTTTTCATTTTGCGTAGAATCTTGGATCTTTTAACTGGATTCAGGATCCCTTTCACATTATATGAGGCTATTTTGGTTACACCCTGTTTCTCCATTGTATTTTCTTATTTAGTATAACAGTGTGGTGGCCCTCTTTTTTGCTACTCAGAAACTGAAAGATCATTAAGAACATAAAAAACATTAAGTACATAATAAACGAAACTTTAAAACAAAAAACTGTCAAAAAAACTTCCTGAGCTGGGGTCTCTTTAAAGACCCTGTAAGAGCCCTGATGGAGTATGGGCTCTGAGGGAAATTCCTCAAACTCTGTTACGTGCTGAGGGCCCTCTCTTACTCCTGTAAGTTGTCCCATGTTTTTAACGTGAATTTCAGATCCCAATCCGAATTTGTAATGATTTTTTTTTTTTTTTTTTTTTTTTTATGCCTATACTCTATGAGCTTGTGTGCACCCTCCCACCCCCATCACAGCAAACATTCACTCTAATACAGTATTTGTTAGTGTGGGGAGAACATGTGGGTCATTGTTACATTTCTATTTTAACATGATTTTTTTTTTTCCCCCTTTAAATTAAGAAGACATTTGTTTCTAATGCTAAAACTGCTCCATGAAAGGTTTTACCACATGCTGATTCTGCATCTTCTTTAATGTTTGTTACCTTGTAGGAGGGGGGATGGAAGTGCAGAGTGACTGTAGAGAGAAAGAGAAAAAAAAAAAAACCCAAAAAGGTCGCTATTCCTTTCTGGTACTGGAAAGCTTATCTTTGTAGCTCTGGGGCTGGGTGTTCCCGCTGCTGGCCCGTGGATTTTGAAGGTCTCTGAGTGGACCACGTTTGAGCTCTGATTTTCACGCTCAGATCCGCTGCGGGTTTAAACACCGTTACTGGGAGTCCTCTTCTTGCCATGTCAGATGTTGCTTCTTCCGCTGAATTGTAGAGACATGACTCTTCCCCGTAAAAGACCCTTAGCTTCGCCGGAAATGGCGTCTGAAAGCGTAGATTCTTTTCCCGTAAAACCTTTTTGGCGTCGTTATATTCCCGTCGCTTTTTAAGAACTTCAGGGGCGTAATCGTGTTCCACGAAGACTTTTCTTTCTTGATGCATAAATCCTTTCTTCTGCCAAGCCCGTCTTACAACTTCTTGTTTTATTTTGAAGTCGGAGAATCTTACCAACACTGAACGTGGGGGCGCTTCCGGGGCTGGCTTTGCGGCTAATGTGCGATGTGCCTTTTCTATCTTCAAATCGGTGGATTGTGGAATATCCAACTTCTCTCTCAATAAGGATTCCACGCATTCTGCCACTGTGTTGAAACCATCTTCAGCTCCTTCTTTCAGACCGTGAATTCTGATGTTGTCCCGTCTCTGTTTTCCTTCTTGGTCGGCTAGCTTAGCCTCCAGCCTTGATTGTTTTCTGTGTAAATCCAGTACAGAATCTTCAAGCACTTTTATTCTGTCTTCAGCTTCCAAGATTCGGTTTTCGGCCTGGTCCAATCTGCTGTTCGCCTTTTTTAGATCCTCTCTGAATTCAAGAAATTCGGCCCGAAATCGTCGTAATTCGTCAAATAGCGATTTCAAGCTAATCCTTTTGTTAGCTAGGCCCAGGCACTCGTCTTCTGAACGGAGGTCCTCCGGTTCAGATTCTGCGGCTGCTGTGCGTCCTGATCTGGGGAATGTCAGTTTCCTCTGCTTTTGGTTAGGCATGGTGTTATTGTCTTTTGAATTTTAATCTTCCAAAAATCCGTTAGGTCTGATTTTGAGGAGGTTTTCCTTGGATTGAGTCTGGGAGTTTCACCGTTAGGTTGCTATCACCATGGCGTCCAGACCGGAAGTCCACAAAATGCAGTTTTTAAAGGAAGGTGTTTATCATTAAGGGGAAAAAAATCTAAACCTACATAGCCTTGTGTGAAAAAGTGACTGCCCCCTAAACCTAATAACTGGTTGGGCCACCCTTAGCAGCAACAACTGCGATCAAGCATTTGCGATAACTGGCAATGAGTCTTTTACAACACTGTGGAGGAATTTTGGCCCACTCATCTTTGTAGAATTGTTGTAATTCAGCCACATTGGAGTGTTTTCGAGCATGAGCCGTCTTTTTAAGGTCATGCCACAGCATCTCAGTCGGATTCAGGCCAGGATTTTGACTAGGCCACTCCAACGTCTTCATTTTGTTTTTCTTAAGCCATTCAGAGGTGGACCTGCTGGTGTGTTTTGGATCATTGTCCTGCTGCAGAACCCAAGTGCGCTTCAGCTTGAGGTCACGAACAGATGGCCAGACATTGTCTTTCAGGGTTTTTTGGGAGACAGCAGAATTGATCCATCCATCCATCTTCTTCCGCTTAATCCTTTTCGAGTCGCGGGGGGGTTGGAGCCTATCCCAGCATCTTTGGGCGAGAGGCAGGGTACACCCTGGACAGATCGCCAGTCCATTCACTCTCACAGTCATACCTAAGGACAATTTAGAATCCCCAGTTTGATGCCAATTAACCTAACTTGCATATTTTTGGCATGTGGGAGGAAACCGGAGAAATCCTGGAGTAAACCCACACAGACACGGGGAGAACATGCAAACTCCACACAGATCACTATTGGTCGGAGGCTGGGATCGAACCCAGGATCCCCCGGCCAAAGGTGAGTTGCAGTGTTGCCGCAGTGCTAACCACTGACAGCAGAGTTCATGGTTCCAATTACCACAGCAAGTCTTCCAGGTCCCAAAGCAGCAAAACAGCCCCAGACCATCACACTACCACCACCATATTTTACTGTTGGTATGATGTTCCTTTTCTGAAGTGCTGTGTTACTTTTACACCAGATGTAATGGGACATACACCTTCCAAAAAGTTCAACTTTTGTTTCGTCACTCCACAGAGTATTTTCCCAAAAGTCTTGGGGATCATCAAGATGTTTTCTGACAAAAGTGAGACAAGCTTTTATGTTCTTTTTGCTCAGCAGTGGTTTTCGTCTTGGAACTCTGCCATGCAGGCCATTTTTGCCCAGTCTCTTAATTATGGTGGAGTCATGAACACTGACCTTAACTGAGGCAAGTGAGGTCTGCAGTTCTTTGGTGGTGTTGTGGGGTCTTTTGTGACCTCTTGGATGAGTTGTTGCTGCACTCTTGGGGTAATTTTGGTCGGCTGGCCACTCCTGGGAAGGTTCACCACTGTTCCATGTTTTCACTATTTGTGGATAATGGTTCCCAAAGCTTTAGAAATGGCTTTGTAACCTTTCTTAGACTGATCTCAATTACTTTGTTTCTCATTTGTTCCTGAATTTCTTTGGATCGCAGCATGATGTCTAGCTTTTGAGGATCTTTTTTTTTTTTTTTTTTTTTTTTTTGTTACTTATTTGTACCCGTAGGTAGACTTGGTTTGCAGTTTGGTGACAAGCCACCGGCTGCTGGTCGCTGCATGCGCGAGCGCCCTAAACCTACATGTTTTTGGTGTGCGGGAGGAAACCGGAGAAATCCCGGAGTAAACCCGCGCAACACGGGGAGAACATGCAAACTCCACACAGCTCACTGTTGGTCGGGGGCTGGGATCGAACCCATGATCTCATGATCCCCGCGGTCCCCCGGCCGAGGGTAAAACTGTGCTGCCACAGTGCTAAACCACTGCGCCACCGTGCAGCCCATCTATTGGTCTAGATCTTTTGGTCTACTTCACTTTGTCAGGCAGGTCCTATTTAAGTGATTTCTTGATTGAGAACAGATGTGGCAGTAATCAAGACTGGGTGTGGCTTGTGAAATTGAACTCAGCTTTCCAAAGATGTGATAAACCACAGTTAATTTATGTTTTAACGGGGGGGGGGGGGTGTCACTTTTTCCACACAGGGCCATGTAGGTTTGGATTTTTTGGTTCCCTTAATAATAAACACCTTCATTTAAAAACTGTATTTTGTGTTTACTTGTGTTATCTTTGTCTAATATTTAAATTTGTTTGATGGCCTGAAACATTGAGGTGTGACAAACATACAAAAAAATGAGAACTCAGGAAGGGGGCAAACATTTTTTTACACCACTGTATAAGTAATGTCCTCAAACATGAACTGGTGGATTTGGAGTGAGGCTGCAAATTGTTTCCACTTAGAAGAATGTTGTATGGAAACTAATATGAAGTAGAGGTTTGTTTAAAACCCCTTGACGCCTGAATTTATTTCCAACTGTTAACAAAAAATTTTATTTTTTTTTCATAATTGAAAATCGTTGTTTTTTTTTGATTGATGTGAATTCGCGACAATAGGCGTCAAGGGGTTAAACTATTATGCATACCTCTTGTCCCTTTACCACTGGCCAAAAAAACATGCACTTAAACCCTCCCAAACTGAATTTTGTTAGTGGGGGGAATGCTTTTAACCTGCTTTTCAATGTCTCTGCATTAGTCATTGGTATTTATCTGCTTCATCTCCAATCAGCACTGATGTGAACTGCCTAAAAAAATGATACAATATAGTATTGTTGCTATACTTTGGTACACCATACCATATCAATTCAGAGAAACCGGTATTTTTTAAAAATTATTTTAATGTCCGTTTTTCCACTACCAAGGGGGTTGGACGAGTCACTATGGCAGACATCAATGTATCTGCTGTAGCCTTATAGATTGGAGCAGACTTTTTACGCCGGATGCCCTTCCTATCGCAACCCTGCCCATTTATATCCAGGCTTGGGACCGGCACAGGTAGAACACTGGCTTGTGCATCCACTATGGCTGGGTAACCATCCCTCCTCCATTCCATTATTGCTGAGCACCAAGCTGGGTGGTAGGAAGTTCCATTTTATGGTCTTTGGCTTACTTAAATAGAAGGATTAATAAATATTGCAAATACAAATTAAGTTTTTTGAGTAATGAAAACAACTGACTTTTCAATTCATTAGATAGTACTAAAAGCTCACTGACTGGTTAGGTCAGCACAGCAAAGCAGTGACTCATGAGATCTAGTCAGGAGCTGTACAAGACAGATTTAGGATGGGGAATTGCAGTATATGATATTGCAAAACTCAGTGTATCACAAGATTGTGATAATATATCACGGCCCAAGTATCGGGATAATATCGTATCATTGGGCTTCTGGAGATTCCCACCCCTAATACATGGGTGAATGCTCAGATCTATGCGATACTATAGACATTAATGCCACTATGTCATTGTATCACCCTGATAACTTGGATCCAAAACAATTGAGTAACTGAAGAACAAATTAGTTTTTGTGTCCAAAGTATGGTACGTATGACAGTAGCCACACCAGCTCCTGATGTTACTACACATCACAGCTAGGAGGAACATAGTTTTGAACTACTGTGGATACCGTTTTGTAGGGTTTAAATGACAGTAAATTTCACTTTGTTTCCATCTTTAGTGTGTTTCTTTTTCAGAAGAGAAGTAGAAAGGCTGGAGAGGCTTACATATGTAGTCTTATCAAGTGGCTAGTGTCTATGGTTGCTGAATAATTAAATAAACAAGCAATTGCATGTGCTTCTTCAAATGGACACTTGAGATTTGTACCAAAGCAAGTCACTCTGCATGAACTCAAGATGATAAAATGCCAAACTCCAGGTATAAATTACATACCCCAATTTCAATGAAGTTGGGATGTTGTGTAAAATGCAAGTAAAAAACAAAATAGAACGATTTACAAATCCTTTCCAACCTATATTCAATTAATTACACTGCAAAGACGGATATTTAATGTTCAAACTTATAAATTTGTGTTTTTTTTTTTGCAAATATTCACTCATTTTGAATTTGTTGCCTGCAACACATTCCAAAAAAGCTGAGACAGGGTCAAGAAAAGACTGGGGAAAGTTGAGGAATGCTCAAAAAACACCTTTTTGGAACATTCCACCGAACAGGTTAATTGGAAATAGGACAGTGTCACGATTGGGTATAAAAGAAACATTCCTGAAAGGCTCAGTTGTTCACAAGCAAGGATGGGGTGAGGTTCATCACTTTGTGAATAAATGCGTGAGAAAATAGTCCAACAATTTAAGAACTGCATTTATCAATGTGTGATTGCAAGGAATTTAGAGATTTCATCATCTGCAGTCCACATCATCACAAGATTGAGAGAATCTGAAGAAATTTCTGCACATAAGCAGCAAGGCTGAAAACCAACATTGAATGCCCATGACCTTCAAGCTGGATTCATGCTGCACCTCTGCTGACCACGTACGCGTGACCCGAAGGCTTGTGTGACAAAATTTACGTCATTGTCTCCAGTCCGCTAGTGTCCGCAGAGCTCTTCTGCGGATGACCGCGTGCAGTCCAAATTTTCTGACCGCAGGGCCTGCCCACGTTGACTGCGCATGTGCATGATTGAATGTCCCATTCATGAGGTGGCCCTATCGAAACAGCATACAAAGTCAAAGTAGACAAAGAGGAAGTGGAAGATGAGAATAAACATACATGAATCATTTTGCAGCAGCAGCAGTTTGAGTGGAGAAAAGCACTGAAAAATGGTAATTCCTCCTTTTCCTTGAAACGATGCCATTGTTGTTGCTACAAAAAAAATGTGTGTTGCTCTTGCGTTTATAGCCGGTGAACAAACTGGCATGTTAGCACATTTGCAGTACCCTTAGGGCTGGGGTGAAACTACAAACAACAGTTGTGTGCATGCGTCAACGGCTTGGCCTGGTAGACAAAAAAGTGAAGCATATATACAGCCGCGTGTGTGCTGGCCTTTGTGCAAAGCAGACACGGACCAGAGAGGAAATGGAGCATGAATCCAGCTTCAGTTCCTCAGGCGGTACTGCATTAAAAACTGCCATCATTCTGTAAAGGATATTACCACGTGGGCTCAGGAACACTTTGGCAAACCATTGTTAGTCAACACTTCGTCACTAGACCTACACATACAAGTTAAAACTCTACCATGCAAAGCAAAAGCCATATATTAACAACACCCAGAAACGCTATCAGTTGCTCTGGGACCAAGCTCATCTGAGATGGTCTGACGCAAATGGAAGTGGAAAATTGTATTGTGGTCTCACGATTCCACATTTCATATTGTTTTTGGAAATCACAGATGTCATGTCCAGCGGGCTAAAGAGAAAAATGACCATCCAGATTTTTAGCGCAAAGATCAAAAAACAGCATCTGTGATGGTATAGGTAACTTGCACATCTGTGAAGGCACCATTAATGCTGAATGGTGCATACAGGCTTTGGAGCAACATATGCTGCCAACGTCTTTTGCAGGAACGTCCCTGCTTATTTCAGCAAGACAATGCCAAGCCACATTCTGCACGTGTTACAACAGCGTGGCTTTGTAGTAAAAGAGTACAGGTACTAGACTGGCCTGCCTGCAGTTCAGACCTGTCTTTCATTGAAAATGTGTGGCACGTTTTGAAACGCGAAATATGCCAGTGGAGACCCTGGACTTTTGAGCAACTGCAGTCATACATCAAACAAGAATGGGCAAGAATTCCACCTACAAAGCTTCAACAGTTAGTGTCCTCAGTCCCTAAACACTTATGGAGTGTTGTTAAAAGGAAAGGTGATATAACACAGTGGTAAACATGTCCTTGTCCCAGCTTTTTTGGAATGTGTTGCAACCCCTTAACGCCTGAATTTATTTCCAAATATGAAAAAAAAAATTTCACTTGTGTTTTTGCTTTCAAGTAGATGCTACATTAAGTTGAGAAAGTTAATTTGACTATAGCACATAAAATAGATATAATTTTAGGTATGATGCAAATTAGCGACAACAGGCATCTATGGTAAAAAAAAATGGTAAAAAAGCACCTGTTCCCATCTCAAGTATGAAGTCTTTTATTTATGCAACAAAGTTATTTTCAGTATTTTCAACTCTCATGACTGCCAAACTATCATAAACCACTACAATGAACTATAAAAAACACATTATAAACACAAAACACAAGCAATGAACAAGAACAAAAACCTGCTGGAAACACCTCTTTCCTCCCACTCAGTTTGACTGTCCTTTCAATGCGAAGAGCGTGCATTGCTTCAGTTTATTTGTGGAACGAACTTTTGGACAAGGGAAAAGGAACCATTTGCTCATCAACACACAACATTTGTTGTTGAGGGAGAGCCTGAAATTTGGGGAGAAGCGAGTCAACAACCAACCTGATTTTGAAAAGCCTGTCGTTATTGTCGGGTGCCATGTTGTCACTGAAATGAATGAAATGTTTGATTTCTTCCCATCTGTCTCTGCTGCTGTTTTCATCACCTGGTGTAGGAAAAAAAAAATCACTTTAGAAAAGAGCAGACATTTTTATCTATTCAATGTGTATACAGAGTTACATCCATAAATATCACAAACAGGCTGAAAATCTGCACAACATGATTTTGTAATCACCTGGTTCAGGAGTGGATTCCTCATCACTGTCCCCACTTTCACTGAGACAGCTGTCGTCACTGTCCACAGGTGGAGCCCTGGGCCGAGGTCCACCTGCTGGCTTTCCATAGAATGATGCTGCATTCATATTTAGATCTACAGATATAAAGAAAAATAATGGACCGAAATTACATTTATATCCCACCACATTATTTCTGTTATGATTATAGATATGAGGTAGAATGGCAGTTTCTAAAGAAAATGTGTGTGAGTGTTGAACACCATCTAAATACGGCACCTTATTGCATTCCATTGTGGCTGAATGTAGCGAATTAGCATCACACCGAAATCGTCTAATATCTTCAAAAATATTCATCATAGGTACTCCACTCCTTCGTGGTAGTGATAAAAGTACACAATAAGCCTGTACATATTTTTATCTTAGTACAGCTTACCTGAGATTGGACAATTTTTCCACGATTGTCTTCTGAAAATGCAGACGTAGCACGAGGCTAGCGTAGCAATCAGGAAATGGATGGTGCTCCGTCTCTGACCGTTCCTATGAGAAACTAATGCTTGCAAAAGGTTCCTAGGTATGTGTTGGAAGTGCTCCAACCGGAAGTGGAGGAACACAGACGGTATTTTGGTTGCATTTGGAACGGAAGCAGTTTGATGCAAATTCGCGACGACAGGCGTCAATGGGTTAAATTCAAAATGAGTGAATATTTGCAAAAAACAATAAAATTTATCAAGTTGAATATTAAATATCTTTGTAGTGTATTCAATTGAATATAGGTAAAAAGGATTTGCAAATCATTCTATTTTGTTTTTGTTTGTTTTACACAATGTCCCAATTTGATTGGAATTGGGGTTTGTAACTTATTGGCTCACTCGACTGAATTTGCAACATCTGAATTATTAGACAAATTTTTTGTCATGCTCCACATAAGAATAATATAGAAAATCAAGGTGTTGGTGACCCTCAAGCCTGTAAGTTATGCCACACTGGCTACATCGATATTTTTCAGTTTTTGTTGTGGTTGTATTTAAGATTCAAGATTCAAAGATTTTATATTCAGTACTACTATACGTGCAGGACATACAGGAGAATTGAAATGGCATTTCTCTCTCGCTTCATTGGTGTGCATTTTATGAAAAGAGAAGGAATAAGGTTGGATAAAAAAAGAAAAACAAGAACAAACAGCAACAGCAGCAGTCTATGTACAGTCTATACACAGTGATGCAACCTGTGGTGCCAATGGTAGCCAGAATGACTCTGACCTCCATAGAGGTAAACGATTAGTTTAGGTAAATGATTAGTGGTAATATTCCCAGCAATCCTATATTAAGACAGCTAGAGATGAATATTCATAGTTGCATTTCAATGCTGTAGTGTAGGTACAGATAGTGACAGATATGATTGAACATGATCAGTATTGCAGTGACATACAGACAGCAGCAGATACGGCATTTGTGCAGATGGTTGTGGTTAATGTGCAGAGACATATAGCAGCAAAAGTACAACAGAACAACAGTATTATTGTTGGTGTGCCAGTCTTTCTGTGCCAACATCTGAGGTAGTTATTGTGCAGGTGTTACCGTCTGGGGATGGGGGGTGAACAGAGTTCAGGGTCCTGATGGCCTGATGAGCGAAGCTGTTCAGCAGTCTTGTGGAGCAGGCCCGGAGGCTACATTACCTTTTCCCTGAGGGCAGGGGGCTGAAGAGGGAGTGTAAGGGATGGGAGGTGTTGCCTGTGATGTTGATGGCTCTGCGGGTGAGGTGGGTGTGGTAGGTAGGTGTCGGGGTGGGGGGGCACCGATGAGCTTGCTGGCTGCATCCACTGTGCATTGTAGTGTCTTCCGGCAGGCGGCTGTGCAGCTTCCATACCACACTGTGATGCAGTTGGTGATGATGCTCTCATTGGTGCCCCAGTGGAAAGACTGCATGATGTGGGGTGGGACTCATGCTGTCCTCAGTCTGCGGAGGAAATGAAGGCAAGTTTGGGCCTTCTTGGCCAGTGATGTGGTGTTGTTGGACCAGGTGAGGTCCTCAGAGATGTGCACCCCCAGGAACTTGGTGCTGTTCACCCTCTCCACAGCTGCACCGTCGATGATCAGAGGGGGGTGTTGCGTGTGACCCCTCCTGAAGTCAATCACAATCTCCTTGGTTTTTCCCACATTCAGGAAGGGGTTGTTGTCTTTGCACCACTGGACCAGTTGGCTCACCTCGTTTCTGTAGTTGGCCTCGTCATTGTTGGTGATGAGGCCCACTACCGTCATGTCATCCGCAAACTTGACGGTGTGGTTGGTGCTGTAGGCTGGCACCCAGTCATGGATCAGCAGGGTGAAGAGCAGCGGGCTGAGCATGCACCCTTGTGGAGCCGCTGTGCACAGTGTGATGGTCTGGGAGGTGTTGCTGCCAACCCGCACGTTCTGTGGCCTCCCTGTGAGAAAGTCCAGCACCCAGTTACAGAGAGAGGTTTTGAGTCTTAAGTGTCTGAATGTTTGTATCAGGTGCTAGGGGGATGATTGTGTTGAATGCTGAGCTGAAGTCCAAGAACAGCATTCGCACGTAGGAGTTTTTTGAATCGAGGTGGGTGAGGGCTGGATGGAGAGCAGCAACGATGGCATCTTCTGTGGATCTGTTCAACCTGTATGCAAACTGGAATGGGTCGTGAGAGGGAGGCAGGGTGGACATGATGTGCTGCATGACCAGCCGTTCGAAGCACTTCATTATAGTTGGGGTCAGTGCTACCGGCCGGTAATCATTGTAGCTGGACGGGACGGGCTTCTTCGGGACTGGTATTATGGTGGCAGTCTTGAAGCATGTGGGGACAACAGCTTGACTCAGGGAGATGTTGAAGATGTCGGCTAGGACATTCTTAAGCTCCTCTGCGAAGTCCTTCAGGACACGACCCAGTATGTTGTCTGGTCCAGCTGCCTTGCGTGGGTTGATCCTGCAGAGGGTCCTCTTCATGCTAGTCAGATCCAGACTCAAGGCCAGCTCATCCGGAGGAGGAGTGGTCTTCTGTGCTGGTCTGCTGTTTTGTGCTTCAGATCGGCCAAAGAAGTCGCTTAGGTTGTTGAGCAGTGTGATGTCACTCACACAGGTCTGAGGTGGAGGTATCAAGTTACTGTTCATTTTAACCAGGGAAAAAATATTGGTCTTACTTTTTTTTTCAATGTCATTCTCTTTTAATAATCATTGTGTGAGATGTAATTATTTTACACATAACGGTTCTAAACTGCTAATCAAAGATATTTAATTTTTTTAACTTTTATTGAGAAAATAGACAGCTTTCTAATCTAACATTTCTGTTAAAACAGCAGAACACCTTTCACAGTGAATAGTAAAATAAGAAAGACTTGAATTTAGTGCATAACTAGTGCATCGCCCGTAGAAAGCAAGTATTCCTGTGTGAAACAAGGAGACCATTAGGCTTTACATGCCCAAATGTAACCTGCGTTTGAAAGTGAAATACAAAGAGGTATAGCCTATATGTAGGCAATCACACGTTAGACTCTGACAAATATAAAAGGGAGTGAATGGTACTAAGATGTATTTGACTGTGTGAATATTAATTACAGAATACTTATTTATTGAAAAGGAATGGGACGTCCAATATTAGCGACTGTTTAGAAACCCTTGTTTATTTGTTTGCCAGATCATTTATTTGTCTGATCTTTTATGACTTACATTCATCATAATAGTGTTGTGTCTTCCACTTTGGGAAATGGGAGTTGTTCAGTCACCATTATAATTGTTTTACTTTATATCACTAAAATAATAAAATATAAAATAAAATAATATCAGTGATGGAGTTAAGTGTAATATTGAATTTCTTCTGTGTATCATCAGTTAACTCATGCGGTACTAACAGGGCATGTTTAGAAATATTTGAGACCCATTCTAGTGTATCTTTTTATATTTTAGCAATATTTGGTCATTAAAAGCTTTTTACAACCATAATCAATTTAATTAACTACAAAACACCCAACATTATTATACGCAGCAGAAGGAGGCATTTGGCTCAACTGGTGCATCAGTGTTGCCCATTTGTTGGTAAACATTAGAATAAAAATTATTTATTTTGTTTTTTAAGTGTTTTTGTGTCCTGTTTTTTCACGGTCGTTTAATCAAACAACTTTGGTTGAGCATATGTGGCCACATATGATAGGCAATTGATGTGGCCATTCCGCTCCACAATCATGGTGGTATTATTATTGAGTTTTTAATTTTTAGATACTCATGCAAGCACACTGGGAGGAGGACCAGCAGCGGCTCGCGGTCCTACAAAGGACAGTGGTAGCACACGGGTGACGCAGCAGCCGGGACTTCTGTCTACTGCTGACCAGGGAGGTTGGGTTTGCCTCCATGTGAAGGACCTCAGTTGGCCGGTCCGGCTGCTGCTTCTCCCGGTTCCGATTCCTCGGGCTCTGGCATAGAACACCGGGGGCATTCCTCCCAGTGTGCTTGCACACCTCATGTTCTCCATATATGGTGAATTACTGTTTAGACCAGGGGTGTCCAACCATGTGCCATGGAGAGCCAAGACCCTGCAGGTTTTACCTCCAACCAGTGTCTTCAACAGCAGATTTCTGTGAACTTCTTCCCACTGATTGCTGATAAGTGAAAACACCTGCTGAAGAGACTGGGTAGAAGAGAAAACCTGCAGGGTCTTGGCTCTCCATGGCACCTGGTTGGACACCCCTGGTTTAGACCTACACAATCACAGCAACATTTTATTATAATTTTTTAAGCATTAAATCTTCACTATTATCTTTTTTTAGGTCCAAGTGAAAAGTAGGAACTTTTCAATTCCTTGTTTGGTTCTCGGAGCGCTGTGGCGACTAGTTGTGATGCCATGTATTATCCAGTTAGTACAGAGTCAATCTGAAACCCTGCCCACACTTCTAGAAGCCTGGGAATGAGGAGCTGGAGTGATGGCTAAACTTTTATTGATAATAATTACATATTTTGTCTGAAGAACTCCATACGCAGTGATGCACCCCCTCTTAACCTCAGCAAAATAAGTATAAAATCTTTGGCCAGTCTGACGAATGGTTTGGGAGATATGTGAGGAAGGCACAGACAGACAGGCAGACGCACAGACAGACGTTCCATGAATTTATTGATAGATTTAGTTGAGCGCTTGTTACATCCCCATCACTTCTATGCATCTCTCACAATTAGGAATGCTCTTAACAGCTGAGTGTTACTGAATATTGGCTGCTATATTCTTCCATCTTTAAAATGTTGAGCTGTAAAAGTGAAGGTCCCTGGTCAGGAAATTCCATTTGAAATCCAATCTCTTCTTCATCTAAGAAACTGTGCTTATCCTTCAACAAAACAGAATGTTTTATATATGAACTTTGGTTGAGCATCAATACCAGCCGCATCCGAAAAGACATAAAAAAGAAACATAAGATGGAACAGGCCCCCTCCACATACTGCATATTTCAGCTCATTTGTCCCATTAACAGCCTGAACACATAAGGCAGTGTCGGTGCCTCATCGACTTGAGTTCATTTATGGAGGAAAATCTATAGAGGAGCGACACATATCCATCTGCTTCCTCGCCCCCAGGGGAGAGTCATTTGTGTACTTATTTAGGCTGCAGTCAGCCATTAAACCAGGCTTTTGCTGGACTGGGGATGGGATGGGATGAAGTGCTAATTACTCCTGTTCTGCCGATAACTTCTCACAGGTAATTTTCTGTCATGTAAATGGAAAAAATACCTTAATTTACATAATAAAATTAGATTGATTCAAACAGGCCTCTTTTACTTATTGCCTCATGGTAATTTCAACATGGTCAGAAATTTGCTTTTACCTCTCAGCTGCTTCATGAATGGAAGATACAGTACATGCTGAACTTGCCACAAGCTCCTCAGAAGAAGGACCTACCTTTGTAGCAAGGTTAAGTGAGAGAAGAATGCCACTGTAGTCAGAGCAGGTTTCTAGTGTTTACCCCTGCAGCGCAAAGGGGAGGGAAATTAGGTGCATGTTTCAGGTGTGGGTGTCTCAATGGGCTTGTGTGTATTCTCAGTAGATTTCAGTTGGGGTCCTAATAATAACTTGAAAGTGCAAAGTCTAGAGCATGGCTTCACATAATTAGCCTTTAGCAGGAATCAAGCTAATTGCAGGGAGGTAATTGGGCACACGTCTGTTTGCTTGTTGTGATACACACATACGTGCAAACACACACACGATACCTTTCTACCTTGGTGTTTCATGTTGTTTGTCACTTTGATTTTCAGATGAATTAGAAGGCATTTTAATTAGCTGATTTCTTCACCATGACACATTTTTGGTTTGTGCCAGAAGTTCATAGTAATACTCTTTTAAAAAAAAAAAAAAGAAAAAAGGTGATATAAGCTTCTGCTACAATGGATTTCAGAGCAGATTTTTCTATGAAATGTGATTTGATAGACGCATGTTAAGCATGTCTTGGTTTGCTAGAGTTTGTCACCTTTTTCAGTCAAAATTTAAGAGTGGTGTAAATGAAAGTACATCATGTGTACCCATAGGGCTGTGCTGGAAGAAGAGCTGGACGTGCTGCGAGTCCAGAATGCGATGGACCGGGCAACAGTAAAGGAGCTCCACCTGTATCTGGCTGATCAACACCAAGGTGATTTCTTTAGAATGATACTCATGACAGTGCTAAAGGGGGAAAAAAGTTACATAAAGCAGTGGGCGTTTGCATGACAGCACTTTTAAGATACCCTTTAACATCAAGGCTGTGTTTATTATTGAATGTGATAAATAGAACTTCTCCCAGTAGAATTATTAGGACAACTCAATTAAGGCTTGATCAAGTCTTTGCAAATTGATCAGAAGATCAAGTAATGTCCATCTTGATGTGTTTATCATCCCCAGTGTTAAAAAGCACATTGCCTTTAATCCAATCTACTACCTTGTCAGTTGCTGACCACTGCAACCAGTGGCCTCAATTACCCAGTTCAATAACAGATCTGTTCCAGATCACTTTAATTTTCTTCAGAACCAGTAGTGGTGTGAAGCTTGTGATTAAAAAGGATTGCACTAATTAAAACGGTGCATTGGCTCCTGTTGACAGTCTAGTCAGGAATACAATAAAATAAGCTCCTTGGAAAGGATACACAAGTTTAACACCTTGTCAGACTAACAATCCAGCAGCGTAGGACTTACGGTCTGAGTAGAAGTGCTCTTTTTTTGTGAAAAATGGTGATTATTTGTGGAATGTTTTTTCTGGAATGTTTTCAGATGTTAAAATCACTCAAACCTTTTTCTTTTTAAATCATAAGTCCTACTTAGATGAGGGAAAAATGTAGTTTTTAATATATTTATAAAGCAATGCTAGCAGAATTAGTTAAATTTTTATTTGTTCACATCAATATATTTCAGCCCCACGCCTCAGCCACTTGAAAAACACAAGCAACACACTACATCAACATCTAGCTGTAGCCTACAAAACACAAAAACAAATGAGCACTAGGAAAGTAACATTTGGCAAATAATAAAAAAGCTGAAGAATGGAAGAGACACAAGAATGGAAGAGGAATACTGGACAGTACTTGGATCCTCAGGCGCTCAGTGCTTGGTGCTCAGTCATAAGTCTCACATAGACGAAAGTTTGTGTGTGTGCGTGTTCGTGTACGAGGAGGTTAATTTTGTTTTTTTTAATTTGTGAAGCAGTTTGTGCTACAACTTTTGTATGAAAAGTGCTATATAAATAAAGCTTTGATTGATTGATTTAAAGAGGAATGAGAGAGAGTTTTTCTTTGTGTCAAGTGGTGTGAGAAAATGCATCCTGTCTGTTTTATGATAACGTGATTTTTGCAGTTTAAAAGGTCCAACCTGCAGTGCCATCACAAAGCTAAACACCCCAAGTTCAATACCGACTCTGATGGGTGGACAGCTACGGGCCGAAAAGCTGATGAGACTCAAACGGAGCCAAAATGCTGAGGAAAAACTACTGTTTCTAAACACTAATTATAATTATACATAATTTTTGAATATTTTAAATGAGAAATAAAATGCAAATGTTTCCTTCAGATGTAGTGCCTATGAGTTAAATTTTAGGTTTCAACTTTGTAAATCAGTTAATGTTGGTGATGTACATTTTTTGCACATCAAAATACTGTGTTCCAGTGTGTCATTTGGAGGGAATCTTGGTAAACTGATAAATATTTATTAGAGTTAGAAGGAACTAAAGCCAACATTAGAAACAAAAGAAATGGCCACAACCTTTACTCCTGCCGAGCCCTTTTGACCCAATCAAAAGGACGGCAACTTGAAGTGCTCACTCCAGGATCACAGTAACGAAGGGCAGCAGATGAAAGGAACAGAGCTTTTGTGCTGCATCTTATGAGGAGACATGGGAGGGATGTTAATGTATGCCGCAGTGCCAGAACCTCCTTCAACTGCGGGTGACTAGGGAGCCACCACGTCTTCTTATCAAGGTGTAGCTGAGGTGCCAACTCCCATGCCACCAGCGCAGGAGCTGGATAATTGTCTTCCAACCTGGTTATGTACCCAGTGAACACAGCAGCCCTCCTGTCCTATTTGGTGCTCCGTCTGATTGCATGTGACATGTTGGGAAGACAAAAGGGCAGGCTAATTCAAAGTAACAAACTTCCCTGGGCAAAGCATTGATGCAAAGCTAGGGAGCAGCTGCTCTTTACAACATCAGCTTCTCTCTTTCTGCTTTCCCCTTTGGCCTCTTTTTCCACCTCACTATCCAAAAGATCAACTGACCGAAAAAGTCAGGGGTTTGAATATTTAATGAGTCCAACCTCATTGTACAAATTACTGTGGTTGTCCTGTCATAAATGTTTAGTGGGGAGGAATGAATGCCACAAAGTTTTATATTGTTAGGTGTTGTCTGTTGCATTTAGGTGGGCAGGGGGAGGTACTTTTACCTTAGCGGGTAGACACTGCATCGTGTACAGTAACACAAAGGTCTGTTAGACTGTGTATGCGCTCCCTAATAAGTTTGCTTAAAATCACAAGTTCCGTGGACTCTTGCATACATTCTGTTGTTGTTATAAGGCCCAAAATAATATGATTTCTGATGCCACTGTTGAAGTTTCTCGAAGGAAAAAAGCTGTGTGCTTGTCAGTGGGGTTTAGGTGTCCTATGGGGTTAACACAGTGGACTACAAAGCAGTGCAGCCTGGGGCTGGGTGGTCTCAAGGGATTCCACCACTTCTCTAGGTTTGTTTTACCTCCCTATAGAGAGAGGTTACATGCAATTTATACCAGTGTATCATTTGAAAGCCGTATACTTATTTCCTCAAAATAATAAAAAGTGCCATTTGGTGATGGATTTTAGCAGTGAAAATTGTAAGTCTATTAGAACGTTTGTAATTTGTTGCATCAGATTTGGTTGAGGAGTAACCTTTGAAAAGAAATTTACTCTAATGCTAATTGTTTTAATGTTCCTCTTATTGTTATATTGATTGGGCAGTTTGAATTTGGCACATGTCACAATAATGAGCTTTGTTCACCTTTGCAGAATTTCTTCACAAAATGGCAGAGGAGTACCAGGTCAGAAACAGCACTCCGAAAAAGCCTTTTCCTTCTTCAATCCAAATGGAACAGTCATTTAAAAAGGTACAGCACGATGCCATCACTAAGTGTTCATTGTCATTGCCAATAAAAGCTGCCTGACAGAGCCAAAACTGCTCTACAATGTCTGGGGAAAAAAATTGGATTTGCTCTTTTAAGAATAATTTGAAGGTGCTCTTACTCTGGTCATAATTTGATTTTTAAGCGACAGCGGCATTGGAGTCATCACAGTCAAAAATAGTTGCAAATAATGTTGTATAAACGTCTTGTAGTTGCAGGCTATGTATTTGAGCTGTAAGTGACATGTTTTTGTGTAAAATGTGCCGCACGCGCACATCCATATGTCCTATGTCATCATGGCAGTGAATAATTAGGAGTGGGGATAGCTATTTAATTTTGTTTGAAAGGTACCAGGCTTCACCAGCAGATTTCAGTCAGAACCAAATGAAAGGGAAAAATTACCTGGAGGCACAAACCCAGCAGGCATCCACTGTTCTCTTAAACAGTCTCCTCCAAAGATCTAACAAACAGATTAAGCGTTCCTAGTTGCTGTCTAGTTAAAGGTGATCAGGCTAAGAGGGTGCCAGTCAGATGTCCATAACCTCACTTGAGTGGGAACTTGGGTATTGCTCCCCTCACTGCCCCCAACCAAATGGTATATAAATAGTAATTACACTGTTGGGAAACTGTCAGAGGAGAGCCAAACTGCAGTGTGCATGCAGTGACAGGTTAAATAAGGCCTTGTATAATATGTCTCATATAAAGGATGGTTCTTCGACAACAGTTCTAGTCCAAACTGGCAAACTTCTGTTGCAGTTAAGCCAATCGTTTACACAGCACTGGGGTTTCTGGTGTGTGAAGCTGTAAACTAACTAACTAACTAACTAACTAACCTGCACTTATATAGCGCTTTTCTAGTCACAAAGACCACTCAAAGCGCTTTCATTAATACTAACCCTCTATTCTAAGGGCCTATAGGAAACAGATATCTAGGGACAATTTAGAACAGCCAATTAACCTAACATGCATGTTTTTGGCATGTGGGAGGAAACCGGAGAAATCCCGGAGTAAACCCACGCAACACGGGGAGAACATGCAAACTCCACACAGATCACTGTTGGTCGGGGGCTGGGATTGAACCCACGATCCCACGATCCCCACAATCCCCCGGCCAAGGGTAAACTGTGCTGCTGCAGTGCTAACCACTGTGCCACCGTGCAGCCAAACTCTATGTTAAACTGGGAGTAGCCAGTTGCAGTGAAACCAGTAATCTCACACACCATTTCTGCCCGTCCACATACAACTCCAATCCACATCCTTTTTAAGCATTAAGCTTCATGTGTTTGTAGTAGGTTATATAGTATAGGTGCATCGAAAAATTTGCATATTGTGAAAATGTTTATTTATTTTTCATAATTTATTTCCAAAAGTAAGCTTACATGTTATTTATATTTCTTACATGTAAAAGGAAATATTTCATGCCTTTTTCTATTTTAATTTTGATGCTCATGATTTTTAGTTTCTAAAAGTCAAAAATCTGGTATCACAGATTAAAATATTTCATTTTGAGTTTGATTATTCAAACTGACCAGCTCAGTACACACAACCCCAATCATGGGAAAGATAATTGTGCAGAAGACAATCATCAACACACTCCACAAGGAGGATAAGCCACAGAAGGTTGTTGCTGAAAAGGCTGGCTGTTCAAGAGTGCTGCATCAAGGCAACTGAATGGAAAACTGACTGAAAGACAAAAAGTGTGGTAGAAAAAGGTGTGTGAGCAACAGGGATGACCATAGATTGAGAGGATTGTCAAGAAAAGTTGATTCAAAAATATGGTGGTGCATCACTAGGTGCTGACATCTTCAGGAGTGGGGCTACGACTGTTGTGTTCCTGAGACATCAGAAGTGTCTTAACTCAGCGAAAGAGAAAAAGAGCTGGACTGTTGCTCAGTGGTCCATAGTCGTCTTTTCTGATAAAAGCTAATTGCATTTCATTTGGAGATCAAGGTCCAAGAGTGTTGAGAAAGAGTGGTGAAACACAGAATTCAAGATGTTTAAAGTTCATTTTGAAGTATCTGCATTGTGTGATGACTAGAGGTGTCATGTCATCTGCTGGTATTGAGCCACTGTGTTTTATCAAATCCAAAGTCAATGCTGCTGTTTAACAGGAAATTTTAGAGCACTTAATGCTTCAATCGGCTGAAAAGTGTTGTTGACATGCTGATTTCCTTTTCCAGCAGGACTTTGTACCAGAGTTTAAAACTGCTCTCAAAGCAACTTGGGCTCCAGTAAAACCTCAGCAGTGCCATCAACTGATCATATTGATACAGTAGTCTGTGGTCAATAAGCCCCAACCAAGTATTGAGTGTGTAAAGGAACACGCTTTTTAGAAGCTGGACAATTTTGTATTGTTAATCCTAATTTTGGATGTTAGGGGATATTCTAAAATCTTGTTTTATAGCATTTTTATTATAAAAGTTATAAAACTGACCAAGACACATTTAACTTATCAAACATTCCCACCTACTGTCACAGTCAGTAATTTCCGATTCCCTGCCTGACCCCTCCACTGCTCAGGTGCACACGTTTTCTTTTCACTTTTATTGTTCATTCTTTGAGATGTTTGAATATTCATGATTAAACCTGCATACATGCTTTTTTCCCCACTTTTTTTAACCACGAGGGTCCCATTTCTGATTATTTCAGATTGATCAGCTGAAGCAGAGAGTGAAGTCCCTGGAGGAGCAGATGGAGGCCCTCAGAGAGGAAAAAGAGCATCTTCTTGTAGCCAACCAAGGTTTGGCCCAAGACTGCCATGAACTCCAAGCTTTAGTGGACCACTTTCAGATGCAGGAATCACACCGTGAAGAGGCAGCCCATGCCAAGGCCCTGGCCCAGGAGGAGCAGCATCGTAGTCAGATCATAGCTCTAGAAGCCCGCCTGGCCACATCTCAGAAAGACACGACCAAGCTTCATCATCAGATGTTGAAGCTGAGGCAGGATCTGGGGATTCTTAGAGCTGCTAGGGACTTCTATAGAAAACGTGTAGCTGCACCAACAAGGCCAGGTGGGATGGCAAACAACATTAGCAGCAAGGTCAGACTCAAAACATCCAGCTGCAGAGTGCCGCTACGCCAGCACATTCACCCAAGAGTCCGCCCCAATCAAGCCATCAGCTGGCAGGGCTTGAGCCTCAGTCCTGCTAAAGACGAGTGGGAGGACATGAGCCTAGACAGGTAATGATACAGATGCACTTATTCTCACTGCCTCCCCTCCTCATTATTTTTAGGTGGTTGGAGTGGGATTCTTGGGGGGGGGGGGGGGGTTACGCAGCATCGAGAGGACAATGTGCATATGCAAAGTGTAAGCAAATGGGTGATTGAATTTCATTGTCTGTCTAGTTGGTATTCAGGAGCCAAAAGAAGAATATGAGCAAGAATGATAGAGAGAAGGAGAGAGGAGGGGGAAACTACTGTCAGATCCTTTGAAATATCCTGGGACGCCTTGCTTGGAGCTTATTGACTGAAATTTGCATGCAAAATTAGCCACCTCTCTACACAAAGTTGAACCGATGCCAGAAAAGCCCAGGGATAAGAGGCCGCCAAAGCCTTGATACCTTCCAGTGATGCCATTTTCATGCACTAGTCACGCTACCCCGAAATTGACAGTTTGGCAGTTTGATTTAATTTACTCATTCTTTGCATATTTATCACCCCCCACCGACAGAATTAAGGATCCCCTTGCAAGGATCTGCCCGATCTCATACGCATACAACCCTATATGCTGGGAAGCTTATCGCACCTTGTGTCTAGTTATTTTGGTTATCTTGTGGCATGTCAGTTTATAAGTGTGCATGCATGTGTGTGTGTGTGTGTGTGTGTGTGTGTGTCTTATTTCCTCCAGCCATCCCTTAACCCCCCTCCCAATATGCACTTCCCTTCCATCCCACATTTCTCTCCTAGCACCTCGCCTTAATTTGGTTAGATGAATTTTGAATGACCCTACTCGGATCAGTACCAGATGTCTACAAGCTGTTTAACACCCTCTAAATTAAGAACCATCGACAGTAATTATTTCATGTATGCTTTATACAAAAAAAAGCAACTGAGCCAACATCTACTGAATGATGGCTAAAATGATTTGATTTCAAATGCTCGCTGATATTTATTTCCCTTCTTTTTTCTTTCGCTATATGCCTCCCTCAGTCCAGTTTCTCCAGCTCAGTCCAGCTAGCTCGCTACCTTTTCACCAACTAATTCATCAGCCTCTAATCCACCCCAGCTCTATCCACATGAGGCCATTTAATGGGGACTGGGTGCAGCTCTTCCCTGCTTTCCTAATGCCTCTCCATGTAGCTAATAAGCAGCAGTCTAATAAACGCTTTACCTGAGAGGAGGATCTAAGTGGATTTGTGAAGAAGGGGTCTAAACTGAAATGGTGTCTTATTTAAGTCACCTGACAACTGAGTTAGCTACGACAGTAAAGCCTTTTGTGTCTCCTTTCTGGCAGAGGCCTACTCCTCAAACACTATGTGTGGTAGATGCTCCTGGAAATACAGTATTTTTGCCTAAGGAGCTTTGGTCTAAGTAGTTTCAAATAAAGATGTCAGACTCGTTAAGACTTTGACAAGTCTTTTTTTCCCCCAACCCCACCCTTTTTTCCCACTGCCTCTGGCTCCTTCTCTTAAGTTTCAAGCTGCTGGAAGCAGCTGACCATTTTTAGCAGATGAGCAGTTTTTTTGGTGAGCTGGACAGAATGAGAGCAGGTAGGCTGGTGGAATATCTTTCTGACGCCTTCTGTTTGACAGAACAAGGCAGTTGTGCTTGAAGTTTTTCCAAGTGTCTTGATCACAACTGAAAAGCAGTACATTATGTTTGAAAATTAAAGTAAAATGGCCAATTTGAAGGTTGTTAATAAAGCACTCAAAGAGGAACATTTTCCTTTCCTGTGTTTTTGAAACTCAGGTTTAGTAATTCACCGTTGTTTAGTCATTCAGCACTTTTGTTAGAAAATGTAGCCTCTAACAATTGAACGGCTGGTCACATTCAGAGAGTCAAAAGATTTTTATTTGTCAATACTTCCATACATATAGGACATACAGGAGAATTGAAATGCCGTTTTTCTCTCTCTTAGTGGTGTGTGCAGTATATAAGAAAAGAAGGAATAAGGATGAAAACAACAACAGCAGTTTATGTACAGTAATGCTACCTGTAGTGTAAATAAAGATAAAGGATACAACCCAGCAATCCTGTGTACAGAAAAAAAGTCAAGCCGTAATACCTGTAATTGCAAGTTCAATGCGGTAGTGGAGGTGCAGACAGTGACAGATTGGACTGCACATGATCAGTAACTGCAATAACAGACAGCAGCAGGTATGGATGGCATTTATGCATATAGCTGCAGTAAGGCGCAGAGACCTACAGCAGCAGATGTATTACTGTTGTGTGCCAAGTCTTTTTGTGCAAACAGCTGAGGTAGTTATTGTGTGGGTGAGTGTGTTATGGTCCAGGGGTGGGCAGAGTTCAGGGTCCTGATGGTCTGGTGAACAAAGCTGTTTAGCAGTCTTGTGGAGCGGGCCCGGAGGCTCCGGTACCTTCTCCCCAAGGGCAGGGGGCTGAAGAGGGAGTGTGAGGGGTGGGAAGTGTCGCCTGCAATGTTGATGGCTCTGCGGGTGAGGCAGGTATGGTAGATGTCCAAGAGGGAGGGCAGAGAGGCACCGATGATCTTGCTGGCTGCTTTCACTGTGTGTTGTAGAGTATTCTGGCAGGAGGCGGTGCAGCTTCCGTACCACACCGTGATGCAGCTGGTGAGGATACTCTCAATGGCGCCCCGATAGAATGAGCACATGATGGGGGATGGGACTCATGCTGTCTTCAGTTTGCGGAGGAAATAGAGGTGAGTTTGAGCCTTCTTGGCCAGTGATGTGGTGTTGTTAGACCAGGAGAGATGTGTATCCCCAGGAACTTGGTGCTGCTCACCTTCTCCACAGCTGCTCCATCGATGATCAGACGGGGGTGCTGTGTGTGTCCTCTCCTGAAGTCAACCACAATCTCCTTGGTTTTTCCCACTTTCAGGAAGAGATTATTGTCTTTACACCACTCGACCAGTTGTCTGACCTCATTTCTGTAGTTGGCCTCTTCATTGTTGGTGATGAGGCGCATCACCGTTGTGTTGTCCGCAAACATGATGATGTGGTTGGTGCTGTTGGCTGGTATGCAGTCATGGGTCAGCAGGGTGAAGAGCAGCGGGCTGAGCACCCACCCTTGTGGTGCCCCTTTGCTCAGTGTGATGGCCTGGGAGATGTTGCTGCTGGCCCGCATGTTCTGTGGCCTCCCTGTGAGAAAGTCCAGCTCCCAGTTACAGAGAGAGGTTTTGAGTCCCAAGTGTCTGAGTTTCTGTATTAGGTGCTGGGGGGTGATTGTGTTGAATGCTGAGCTGAAAGTCCAAGAACATAAGAGTTTTTTTAGTTCAGGTGGGTGAGGGCTGGATGGAGAGCAGCAGAGATGGCGTCTTCTGTGGATCTGTTTGACCTGTATGCGACCTGAGATGGGTCGTGGGAGGGATGGAGGGAGGGTGGACTTGATGTTCTGCATGACCAGCCGCTCGAAGCATGTCATTATGAATGGAGGTCAGTGCTGCTGGCTGGTAATTGTTGTAGCTGGGTGGGATGGGCTTCTTTGGGACTGGTATTGTGGTAACAGTTTTGAAACACGTGGGGACAACAGCTTGACTCAGGGAGATGTTGAAGATATCGGCCAGGACATTCTTGAGCTCCTCCACACAGTCCTTCAGAATGTGACCTGGTGTGTTGTCTGGTCCAGCTGCCTTACGTGGGTTGATTCTGGAGAGGGTCCCCTTCACTTCATACTAGCCAGATCCAGACTTATAGCCTGCTCGTCTGGAGGAGGCGTGGTCTTCTGTGCTTACTGTATGTGCTGTTTTGTGCTTCAAAGCCGCCAAAGAAGTCATTTAGGTTGTTCAGCAGTGTGATGTCTCTCGTACAGGTCTGAGGTGGAGGTTTGTAGTTGGTGAGGGTCTGTATGCCACGCCAGAGAGAATGTGCATTTCTGGTGTTGCTGAAGTGGCCAAATATTTTCTTGCTGTAGTGTTGTTTTGCTTCCTTGATGCCTCGGGACAGGTTGGCCCTAGCTGTTGTTAGTCCTGCAGACTCACCGGCCCTGCAGGCTGCGTCCTGAGCCTTCAGGAGCCTGTGAACCTTTGCTGTCATAAGCACGAACAGTGATGGGTTTGCAGTGAGTGACATCATCATTGCATTTAGCTACAGTATGTATGCTACAACAACCTCTGTGTACTCCTCTATATTTCTGTGCTCATTGTGAGTGGCTGCATGCTTGAAAATGTCCCAGTCTGTAGTGCTACAGCAGTCTTTCAGAGCATCAGAAGACCCCTCTGGCCACACAAGTACTGTGGCGGATGATAAAATAGGCAGCGAGCTGAGGGTTTTAAGTAGGTTTATTAAATCATACCGCTGTAGAGGAGCTGGAAATAATGAGGCGGTTTTGTTTAAAAGCAGCGTTTTAATGATCAGCTCTCCTATCTTGTCTCATCAGGTGCAGAGCGTGGCAGAAGGTAAAAAGAGACAGAATTCTGCCAGCTCGCTGATTAAATACAGGCACACATCAAAAGACAGGCATTACAAAGGCTGACATCCCTCGTTATCTTAATCCCCCCATTGTCCTGTTACTTCCTCTCCTCGTCTTGGGAGGTGATGTGAATTCCTCTCCTCGCCTTGGGGGGTGAGGGTGACTCCTCCGGTCTCCGCCGTCGCGCCCTGGGACGTCTTTGTTCTTCACACGGCGGGTGAGATTCCTTTGTCCTTTTGGCGGGTGAGATTCCTTTTTAATTCTTCTCCCAAAACTGCTGTAGGTTGGTTTAGGCGTCCTGCTGGGACCTTCTTGTGAGGAATCTGCAGTGTGGGAAGGAGAGAGATTATTTGTTCCCTGCCTGGGGGCTGAGACTTTTCCCTTGGGGGGTCTACCTCGCCGAGGTGCTCGTGCCAACTGTGCAGGTTCGTCTTTCAACAAGAAGGCAGGTTTAAGTCTGTCAATGCTGACTGTTTCTTTTCTGTCCCCATAATCAAGCACAAAGTGTTTATCACCATGTTCCAGCACTCTGTAAGGGCCATCGAATACTGGGCGTAACGTTGGTTTTAGAGCTTCATGCTTAACAAAAACGAACTCAGCTTTTTTTAAAGTTTGAGGGACAAAAACTCGTGGGAAGGAGTGATGAGCTGGACCGGGAAGAGAGTCCGGTCCGTTGCTGCCTAAAAACCTTGGGACTGGCTCTGGGTTCTCTGGTAAAAATTCACCTGGGAGTCTGAGAGGCTGAGCAAAGACTAATTCTGCAGGGGAAGCGTCTAGATCCTCTTTAGGTGCAGCACGCAACCCCAATAAAACCCAGGGAAGTTTATTTACCCAATTTGTGTCCGTTAGTGAGGCTCTGAGGGCGGCCTTTAAGGACCTGTGAAAACGCTCGCATAACCCATTAGCCTGAGGGTGATAAGCGGTGGTGCGATGAATTGTTGCCCCTAAGCTGTTGGACATGGCTGACCAGAGCTCTGAGACAAATTGAGGCCCCCTATCGGACGTGATGTCCGATGGGACACCGAAACGTGCCACCCAGTTTGTCAGAAAAACGCGAGCGACTTCCTCCGCTGTAGTTGCCGCTAGAGGAACTGCCTCTGGCCAGCGCGTGGTGCGGTCTATCATTGTTAGCAGGTGTGTGAAACCTTGGGAGGAAGGTAGTGGTCCCACTAGGTCGACATGGATGTGGTCGAACCTTCTAGCAGGGATTGGAAAAGGCTCCAGAGGGGCTTTTGTGTGTCTGTGTATTTTGGCGCGTTGACAAGAAATGCAAGTTTTTGCCCACTCTTTTACGTCTTTGCGCAGGCCTGGCCACACAAACTTTTCAGCAACCATTTTGACCGAGGCGCGCACACCTGGGTGCGCGAGGGAGTGAATTGCGTCAAAAATGCGGCGGCGCCAAGTAGCTGGTACTAACGGGCGAGGTCGGCCGGTTGAAATATCGCATATTAGGGGGAGCACGCCGTCGCGTAACCCTTTTTTCTCCAGCCTTAACCCTGTTGGTCCAGACAAGAGCGCGCGCACGTCCGCGTCACTGTTTTGTTCTTCTGCTATGGCTGCATAATCTATCCCTTCATGGATAGGTGCTGTGTATGTGTCTGTGTTAGTGAAGAGTTCCGCTGCTGAGGCAGTATAATCTGTCTCCTCGCGCTCTGGCGGTGCCACAGCACGAGAGAGACAGTCCGCTACTACGTTAAGTTTGCCTGCTACGTGTCGAATGTCTGTGGTGAACTCTGAAATCGCAGCCAGCTGTCTTTGTTGTCTGCCCGACCATGGTTCTGAAATTTTAGCCATAGCAAAGGTGAGCGGTTTATGGTCTACCAAAGCCGTGAAACTCCGCCCTTCTAACCAAAACTGGAAGTGGCGGATGGACAAATGAAGCGCCAGCAGCTCTCTGTCAAAAGTGCTGTATTTGCGTTCAGCTGGGTTTAGCGATTTGCTAAAGAATGCTAAAGGTTGCCAGACCCCGCTGACAAGTTGCTCTACAGCTGCCCCTATGGCCAGGTCTGAAGCATCTGTGGTTAGTGCAATGCGGGCCGCGGGATCTGGGTGAACTAACATTGTGGCGTTAGCTAGGGCGTTTTTAACTTCCGCGAAAGCGCGTTCGCGCTCCGGGGTCCATTCGACCGCGTTGGAAGCCTTCTTTTTTTTGAGCGCGTCATATAGGGGCTGCATGAGCTGAGCTGCGTGGGGGAGGAAGCGGTTGTGAAAATTAACCATCCCTAAAAATTCCTGTAGCGATTTGACCGTTTGGGGCCGCGGAAAACCTTCTATCGCACGAACTTTGTCTGGAAGCGGAACTGCCCCTTTCGGGGAGACTTTGTGTCCCAAAAAATCAATTTGCGAAACGCCGAATTTGCATTTGGCTGGATTGATTATTAGCCCGTGCTCCTCTAGCCTCTGAAAAACGGTAGTGAGGTGCTGCTCGTGTTCCTCCTCGGACGAGCTGGCTACCAGCATGTCGTCGAGGTAGACGAAGACAAATGGGAGGTCGCGTAGGACCGCGTCCATCATACGTTGAAAAGTTTGGGCCGCACCTTTGAGGCCGAAAGGCATTCGCAAGAATTCAAAAAGGCCGAAAGGGGTTATAACCGCCGTTTTAGGAATGTCTTCAGCTCGGACTGGGACCTGGTGATAACCGCGGACTAAGTCTATCTTTGAAAAAATGCGCGCACCCGCTAGATGCAGTGAAAAGTCTTGAATGTGAGGAATTGGGTAGCGGTCATGTGCTGTAGCGTTGTTTAATCTGCGGTAATCTCCGCACGGTCTCCAAGAACCGTCGGATTTCGGAACCATGTGAAGTGGTGAGGCCCAGGGGCTCTTCGAGCGTCTAACAATGCCCAATTTTTCGAGAGTTGCAAACTCGTCCCGTGCTATGTTGAGCTTGGCCGCGTCTAAGCGGCGAGCTTTGGCAAAAACGGGAGGTCCCGTTGTCGGAATGAAGTGTTTAACTCCGTGTTTAGCTACAGTGGCTGAGAATTTGGGGGTTGTGAGTGCTGGAAATTGGGTGAGGAGTTGCTCAAACTTACCTCCTGCCGTGGTGACGTTGGCCTGCACAGGTGGTGGAGAAACTCGAGCTGAGCATGGAATAGAAGCAAAAGATAGTACATTAACCAGGCGCCTATTTGCTAGATCCACTAATAACCCGTGCGCACACAAAAAATCTGCGCCTAACAAGTTAAAACTCACCGCCGCTACAACAAATGTCCATCTGTAGCTGCGGCCGTGGATGAGGAGGTGCAGGCTCTTTTCGCCGAACGTGTCAATGTCAGAGCCGTTGGCTGCCACTGCTCCGTTGCCCCGGGTGCCCATGGCCCGATCTGCGTGGGAGGGCATGACGAAACTCAGCTGAGCTCCTGTGTTGATGAGGAACTGCTTGCCTGTGTGTCCATCCGTCACGTACAACAGCTTATTTTTCTCGCCGAGAACCACTGCTGTTAACAGCCCTCGGCTTTGGCGTTTCCCGACATCGCGAATTTGCAGGGGGGAAACGCATTTGCGGGCTTTCTCAGCGAAGTGGTGGTGGTAATAACAGACGTCGTTCTGTTTGTTACGTTTGGACCGCGCCGCTGTCACCGTGGGCTGGGTCTGCTCCGTGGGTTGTGGCTCTCCATGGCTTGGGGCGTCAGTTTTGAGGTCTGCGGACGCCGCTGTGGGTGTCAGCAAATTTGCAGGCGTTGGCGAGCCGGTAAGCCTCGTTGGCCAGTGTGCAGAAGTCTTGGTGGTTGCTGCACTTCATGCTGGCGAGTGTCCCTCTCATGTGTGGCGGCAGCGTGCTGAGGAAAATAAACTGGAAGAGGAAATTGTCATTGTTCTCTTCCTTGAGCTGCAGCAAATCCTCCATGAGGGCCTTCGGATTGCCCCCTCTGTGGCCGTAGACCGCCAGGATCTTCTCGGCTCTTTCCTCCGCTGACGGGACGTAGTTCGCCACGATGGTCACCTTGAGCGTCTCGTACTTGTCCCGGGTCGGTGGTCGCCGGATCAAGGGCATCAAGCTCCGCACACACTTTGAAGTGGCGGAGTCGAGTTTGGAAACGATATGATAGAACTTCATATCGTCTGCCGTGATGCCCGCCAGTATGAATTGGGCTTCAGCCTGCTGAAACCAAGAGGCGGGGTCTTCTCGCCAGAAGTCTGGCAGCTTGACAGCGACGGCATTCGTGCACACCATCACTGTTGTGCCCGCCGGGTGAGGGTGCCTTGCTTCGGCTCTCACGGCGGTGCTGGAGCTCGGTTGAGCCCTCTCAATTCCTTCTGCCGGGGGGAACAGTTGTTCGTCCGCTCCCTCGTCTGCGTAGTTGCTGGCGTCTGCCTGAGTCGCCACGGATGAGTCGCTTGAAGAAGAACGCCTCCGGTCCATACTCGCGTCAAGGTCACCAGTGTAGAGGAGCTGGAAATAATGAGGTGGTTTTGTTTAAAAGCAGCGTTTTAATGATCAGCTCTCCTATCTTGTCTCATCAGGTGCAGAGCGTGGCAGAAGGTAAAAAGAGACAGAATTCTGCCAGCTCGCTGATTAAATACAGGCACACATCAAAAGACATCCCTCGTTATCTTAATCCCCCCATTGTCCTGTTATTTCCTCTCCTCGTCTTGGGAGGTGATGTGAATTCCTCTCCTCGCCTTGGGGGGTGAGGGTGACTCCTCCGGTCTCCGCCGTCGCGCCCTGGGACGTCTTTGTTCTTCACACGGTGGGTGAGATTCCTTTGTCTTTTCAGAGGTGTGAAGTTCCTTACATATGCAGTCACCAAACATCTCACATGTTCTAACATATGTAGGTATGGAATATATGAGTAATATAGACCACACCACCATCATCCCCATGAAAATTCCTCCTGGCTGTCTGCAGTCTGTGTTTTCAAAACAACGAGCACAAAGCCTTGGACAGCACCTGCTCAGATAATCGCAAGGACGATTGGCGAGCAGCCAGACAAAACATCTCCTGCCAAGTGCCCTTGTTGTTCTCCTATTATCACAACACTTTGCATCAACAGTGCACACATATTGATCCACGAACTGAAATAAAGATACACACACTGCTCTCTTGTGTCCTGTGTCCTGTGAAACTTGTCCGCGAATGTGCATTGAGAGCTTTTTTTTTTCCTTGTAATCATAATATTGATTGATTATGCAACCAGTATTCTGAATCAATGATTTTTTTGCTCCTTCCTATTGTTCCTTGTATTATTCTTATTCTTATGCTATCTGTACCCTCTATCCTGTTGGCAGGCGCGTCCCCGATGCAGCCGTGTCACTGGAAATGCAGGTTCATTTTCTGTGTCAAGTCAAATTCTCTCGTATGTTATCAGTGATCTGTTAATGTACTTGGCAATAAATCTTTTCTGATTCTGATTCTGATTCTGATTCTGATAAGAACTCGCTCCAGCCCTTGTGCAAGCAGGCTGGAGCGGGTCCTCAGGCTCTCAGCAGCAGTAGTAGAAGCAGTTGTCAGAGTGAGAGAGTGAGTTACAGAGCAATGCAGCTTATATACCCAACTACAGACAATACATGAAAGGCATTCACAGCAGTAGGTATGGGCATTTGCATTTGAGAGACACACATAACAATAAGGAGATCACTGGCCGGAATTCGCCTCTGCTCCGGAGCTGCAGGACAAAAGAGGTTACAAGGCACATCTACATATTGTTATCAGTCTATAGACACAGTAAGGGCAGGAAGCATGAACACAATGCATGAATGGCACATTAACATCACAGTACTGAGCAGGAAAAAGCTAGACGAAGCTGGGCTGCCTGTTGACATTAATACACGCATTTCACTGTTATGTTAATTGCTCTAGTCGAGCGCTGTGCTTGTCCCAGTCTGTTGTGGGGGTTATCCCACAGTACCTACTTTTCTGTTGGTCTGATGGCTCTCACTCTGGATCTGTATGCAGGCCTTAGTAAGATGGTGATGTGATCAGAGAGACCCAGGTGGAGGAAGGGGGGAGGCTCTGTATGCTCTCTTGTGAGTTGTGTACAACAGGTCCAGCAAGTTTTCTCCTGTTGTTGGAAAATCCACATGTTGGTATAGTTTTGGTAGGAGGGCCCTTAAATCTGCATGGTTGCAGATCTGCACTCTGCACTCTTATGTACATAGGTCCATCCATGAAGCCACTACCATACCTGTGTATATTTCCAGAATCGTGGGCTATTTTCATTTCAGTCGTGTTTTTAATCGTGTGTTCTGTAACCATGTTTTATCTAATCCTTCTCTTTTACTTTATTGCACAGTAACCTGGTGGAGCATCCACAATTTCACTGTACTGTACAACTGTACAATGACAATAAAGCCTATTCTATTCTATTCTATTCTTGAAGTCTCCTGCTGTGATGGGAAATCCGTCGAGATGCGCTGTTTGTACCTCACTTATAGCCTGATATAGTTCATTTAGTACCTTTCTTCTCTCGCCGGTAGTGGTGGTGGTCGGGACATACACAGTGACAAGCAGGATAGATGTAATTTCCCTTGGTAGGTAGAACGGTCGGCACTTGATGATCATAAACTCCACCAACAGAGAACAATGTCTGTGCATAACAGTTGCATCCTGGCACCAAGCGTCACTTATGTAAACACACACCCCTCCTCCACGGATCTTTCCTCCTTCCCATGAGCACCCAATCTGCACGATAGCATGTTAGCCCTGCTAAGTGAGTAGCAGAGTCCGGGATATTGTCATTTAGCCACGTTTCTGTAAAGATATAAACACAGCAGTTCCGCGTATCACGTTGCATATTTCTCAGGAGTTGTATGTAGTGTCTTTTGTTGTCAAGTGAGTGTATGTTGGCCGGAATGAAGGAAGGAATCGGGAACTTGTGTGGGCTAGCAGCTAGTTTAGTTCTGATACCTCTGTGTCTACCTCTCTTTCGTCTTCGTTCACATCGTCTACGGCGTCTCCATTTGGGATGAGACACAGCAGTCGAGTCCGGGAGTGTGGAAGTCTGGTGGAGAAGTCCTAGGCCACGGAGTTCCTCTGTAACGCTCTGGTCCAAGACATAGTGTTTGGTCATATTCCTTACCTCCTGAAGGCTGTGGCGACTGTAACTTGTGCGTAGCATCATATGTGGACATTAAACACATGAATATACACTTAGGCATAATTTAAACAAGACTAAATGGCACAAAGCACGAAGAGAGAAGGGAGGCCGCTGCATGTTCACGCACCACCTAGTGGCGAAAAATAGACTTGAATATAAAAGATGGACATAGGCTTCAAGTCAAATAAAACAAATGGACATCTACTTTAAGCCGTTACTTTAAACTGACTAGTGAGAGGATGCCCGATGAGTGGAGAAGAAGTGTTTTGGTACCAGTGTTCAAGAACAATGGTGATGCTCAGAACTGTAGTAACTACAAAGCTATGAAGTAACTACAAAGCTATGAAGTCACACTATGAAGATATGGGAAAGAGTTGTTGAAGCCTGGTTAGGAAGAAAGGTGGCAATCAGTGAGCAGCAATACGGTTTCATGCCAAGAAAGAGTACTACAGATGCAATGTTTGCTCTAAGAGTGTTAATGGAGAAGTATAGAGAAGGTCAGAAGGAGTAGCACTGTGTCTTTGTGGATCTAGAGAAAACACCTGATAGGGTGCTAAGAGAGGAAGGGTGGTACTATATGAGAAAGTCAGGAGTGGCAGGGAAGTATGTGAGGGTGGTGAAGGGCATGTATGAGGACAATTCAATTCAATTTCAATTCAGCTTTATTTATATAGCGCCATTTCACAACAACAGTCATCTCATAGCACTTTCAACTGTAGGGGGAACCTCCATAGTTGCAGAAAGACCCCAGCAATCAGGCGGTCCCCTGTGAGCAAGCACTTGGCGATGGTGGAGAGGAAAAACTCCCTTTTAACAGGAAGAAACCTCCAGCAGAACCAGGCTCAGTGAGGGGCAGTCATCTGCTGCGACTGGCTGGGGGGTGAGGGGACAGAGAAGATGAGAAGAACAGACATGTAGAGAGCACGATGGGGACTCAATCTATGGGAGAGAACAAACAGATGTTAATGACCAGCAAAAAAAAAAAAAAATTTCATTGAGAGTGAAGAAAGGAGTGAGGCCCAGTGCATTATTGGAGGTCCCCCGGCTGACTAAACCTATTAGCAGCATAACTAAGGGAGGGTTCAGAAACACATGATCCCTCCCTAATTGTAGGCTATATCAAAAAGGAAGGTTTTAACCCTATTCTTAAAAACAGAGATCGAGTCTGACTCCCGAATCCAGATTGGCAGCTGGTTCCACAGGAGAGGAGCTTGATAACTGAAGGCTCTGCCTCCCATTGTACTTTTGAAGATTCTAAGTATTACAAGTAATCCTGCATTTTGGGAGCGTAGTGCTCTGTTAGGATAATACGGTAGTATCAGATCTTTTAAATAAAAAGGAGCCTGATTGTTAAGAGCTTTGTAAGTAAGAAGAAGGATTTTAAACTTAATTCTAAACTCTATGGGAAGCAATGAAGGGAGGCCAGAACCGGAGAGATATGATCTCTCTTTCTAGTACCTGTTAAAACTCTTGCTGCAGCATTTTGGATCAGCTGAAGACTTTTTAAAGATGTTTTAGGACAACTTGATAATAAAGAATTACAATAATCTAATCTCGAGCTAACAAAAGCATGGATCAGTTTCTCAGCATCACTCTGAGACAAGATGCTCCTAATCTTGGCAATATTACGCAAATGATAGAAGGCAGTCTTAGAAACAAATTTAATATGTGAACTGAAAGACAGATCTTGATCAAAAATAATTCCAAGGTTCCTCACAGAGCTATTAAGAGAAAGAGTAATCACATCCAAACTGAAAGTTTGATTTGAAAAGGTATTTCTAAGGTTTTTTGGACCAACAAGAATGACTTCAGTCGTATCTGAATTTAATAGCAGGAAATTACAAGTCATCCAAGCTTTGATTTCCTTAAGACAGGCTTCCAACTTGGCTAATTGATTACTGTCATCTGGCTTCATTGACAGGTATAATTGTATATCATCTGCATAACAATGAAAATGTATAAAGTGCTTTCTAATAATGTTGCCTAACAGAAGCATACAGTTAGGCCCAGAAATATTTGGACAGTGACACAATCTTCATGATTTGGGCTCTGCATGCCACCACATTGGATTTGAAATGAAACAACTACAACGGAATTGAAGTGCAGACTTTAAGGTTTAATTCAAGGGGTTGAACAAAAACATATGATTAAACATGTAGGAATTGTAGCTATTTTTATACAAACGCTCCTCATTTCAGGGGCTCAAAAGTAATTGGACAAATAAACATAACCCTAAGTAAAATGTTACTTTTCAATATTTTGCTGAGAATCCTTTGCAGGCAATGACTGCCTGAAGTCTGGAACCCATGGACATCACCAAACGCTGGGTTTCCTCCTTTGTGATGCTTTGCCAGGCCTTTACTGCAGCTGTCTTCAGTTGTTGCTTGTTTGTGGGTCTTTCTGCCTTAAGTTTTGTCTTGAGCAAGTGAAATGCATGCTTGATTGGGTTGAGGTCTGGTGATTGACTCGGCCATTGCAGAATATTCCACTTCTTTGCTTTAAAAAATTCCTGGGTTGCTTTTGCAGTATGTTTTGGATCATTGTCCATCTGTACTGTGAAGCGCCGTCCAATCAACTTTGCTGCATTTGGCTGAATCTGAGCAGAAAGTATATCCCAATACACTTCAGAATTCATCCGGCTGCTTCTGTCTTTTGTCACATCATCAATAAACACAAGTGACCCAGTGCCAATGGAAGCCATGCATGCCCATGCCATCACACTGCCTCCACCATGTTTTACAGAAGATGTGGTGTGCTTTGGATCATGAGCTGTTCAAATTCTTCTCCAAACTTTCTTCTTCCCATCATTCTGGTACAGGTTGAGCTTAGTCTCATCTGTCCAAAGAATGCTGTTCCAGAACTGGGCTGGCTTCTTCAGGTGTTTTTTGGCAAAGTCAATTCTGGCCTTTCTATTTTTGAGGCTGATTAATGGTTTGCACCTTGTGGTGAATCCTTTGTATTTACTCTCATGAAGTCTTCTCTTTATGGTAGACTTAGATACTGATACACCTACTTCCTGGAGAGTGTTCTTCACTTGAGTGGATGTTGTCGATCCTTTCCATGGTGATCCACCACTGTTGCCTTCCGTGGACGTCCAGGCCTTTTTGAGTTCCCAAGCTCACCAGTGCACTCTTTTTTCTCAGAATGTACAAAACTGTTGATTTGGCCACTCCTAACGTTTCTGCTATCTCTCTGATGGATTTCTTCTTTTTTTTTTTCAGCCTCAGGATGGTCTGTTTCACCTCCATTGAGAGCTCCTTTGACCGCATGTTGTGTGTTCACAGCAACAGCTTCCAAATGCAAACGCCACACCTGGAATCAACTCCAGACCTTTAACTGCTTAATTGATGACAGGTTAACGAGGGAAGATGTAACCCTTGCCTTGTGTTAATTAGGTAAGGGAAATAATTAAGTGTAGACCAGTTGCTAGGTTCGTAAGGGTTACAATAGGGAATTAAAGTGAGTGTGGAATGAAATAGCTGGAGGCAAGAAATGAGCAATAATGGTTGTTATTTATATGGATAAAGTGAGCAAGAATCTGAATGTACTTTTTGAGTTTTGAGCTTTTGGTTCTGCAGTTTGTTTTACTAGTTGCGTTTGAATTTCTGCAACTTGTTTTGAGAGTTCTTGGAGCGAGTTTAGCGTGATATTGTCCTCATCTTCATCTGAACTGCATTGCACAGTTTGCACGTGGGAGGTCACTTTTTGTTTTGAACTGCTCAAATGTTGTCTCATCCTTAAGTTTTTGGCAGCAGTTTGGTCTTCTTCAGTTCGTAGCAAGAGAAGCAAATCAGGAAAAGTTGGGGGACTTGTTTGTTTTTGTTTTAACTGGAGTGCAGTTAAAAGGGAATCATCCCAACAACCTCGACAAAACTGTGTGACAAGCAGCCTGTCAAAATCCTGGCTTGAAGCACCACCACGCTTCACAGTGTGAGTCAAAGCTATGTGAAGACGTTGTAGATATGACGAGGGTTTCTCACCTGTGTTTTGGAAGGTGTCAATAAACCTGGCGTAAAGCTCTCCGCCATCTTGAACTGTACCATAAGCAGAATCTAACAGCTGAAGGTATTCTGATGGTGAGCTGTTGGGGTTCAAGTACTTGACTACATCAGCTGCTGGGGGTAAAAGAGACTCAATGATCTTTTGGGATTGTTGCAATTTGGACATAGCAGGATCAGTCAAGATTAATTCTACACTGGAGCGCCAAGTATCATAATCTAGCTCATTAGTTGGTCGGAGGTCTTTGCCAGAAAAAGCTCCGAGCTTTTGTGAAAACGGCTGCACGGAAAAATCTTCCCTTTTTACAATGTGCTCAACTACCACACGTTGCACTTCTGGGGGATTTAAATCATGTGCAGAAATGGTGGTCATACTTCGAGCTGGGGTGCTCGCAGTGTGATTTGACTGGTTAGTTGGTTGTGCACCTTGAATACTGGACTCAGCTGCAGAAGGCTGAGGTTGAGGTTCATCCAAGAAAGCTTCAGGTAAGTTATCAGGTAACTTAACTTGCTCTGATTGATCATTTTCAGATTCTTTGATTGCCTCAGAAATCTGTAACATCACGTCTTTCAGGTCATCTGCAAAATCTCTGCCACTCATCTTCGCTAGGTTTTTAATGTCACTGAGATATAACTTGGTCAATTCGCTCCCTACACGGTGCGTATAAACACTGGCAAGAGATTGTATCATATAGCTGGCTCCACTATTAGATACATGAGTACATGGCAATGGGTCAAGAGCTTCAAAAGCAATACCCGAATGATACTCAATAATAGCACTCTGGGAAAACTCAGACTTACTATCTGCTACTTTTATGACTATTGAAATCGATCCATACCGTTTCAAAAACTCAGTCACTTCATCAAGTTGCTCATCTCCAGCGATTTCACTCAATATCACTACATTTGGAATTTTCACAGATTCAGGCTCAACAATATCCATTTTGGGTTACATTATAGGCTTGAAATAACGTAAGGGAGAGGGAAAAAAATAAGGGCTCCTGGCTGGGCTCGCCACTTCTTATTGTAACCCTTGCCTTATGTTAATTAGGTAAGGGAAATAATTAAGTGTAGACCAGTTGCTAGGTTCGTAAGGGTTACAATAGGGAATTAAAGTGAGTGTGGAATGAAATAGCTGGAGGCAAGAAATGAGCAATAATGGTTGTTATTTATATGGATAAAGTGAGCAATATATACAGACAATTTACAACTATACAAATATAACAACGGCCGGTATGAAATAAAACCCCAACGATGTCCTACAGAGCTCAGTGTTTGTTTGTCCTTTCGGTTTAGTCGTTTGACCAGTCAAGATATCTCGTATCTCCAGACTCAGGTTTCTTTTCCTCTTTTAAAGCGGCAACTTGGGTTGTTATCACTTTGAGTCTTGGGCACTGGAGAGAGGAAGGATGCTCTTCAATCGAGATCTTGGTTAGATCTCAGTTCAATCTCGGTTCAGTCTCAGGTCAGGCTCGCCATCTCCATTCGGAGAGAATCCAAGATCCAGAAGGTTCTTGATCGGCAACCAAAAAAACCTAGCTTGCACAACAATAATGGTATTATTGTTTACAGCTAGAGTAATTCGTTTTCCAATCCCTTCTTATATAACACCATAGCTTAGTGTTTAAATTCTTCTCTCATATTACTATTATTACACTCCAGCAATATAGTAATATCTTACATTTCACATCTTACATCTTACATGCATGTGTTCTTTTCTCACAATCTCTCTGGTAGCACATGAAATATCCTTTTTTCATGTAACCAATTAAATGAATTCCTCTTCTTATCTCTACATCATTTAACCATGAAATTATGATTAATCCTTTCTAACCTTGTCTTTGAAAATCATGAAATGAAATACAATTAATTTATCACATAACCAGGGAATATACTGTCCCATTACTTCCAATCTCAATATTCCCTTTTAAAATCAGTAAAACCCAGTCTGAGCTACTGGGTTTAGCATAACCTATGGATTTACATAGGAGACCAACTCCATGTGCTTTTAACATCAAACTACACATTGCATTCGACAGAAATAGTGCATAAGAACTAAAAGTACTTCAGCATACTGTTGGGAACTCAAATCACATTTAGGAAAACCATACAAACACAAAAATAGCCTTTTCCATTGCTTTTAAACAGAAAAAGATCCACTCGCGATTAGCATTAGCATAACACTAATATTAGCATGTATTGTTTGGTTTTCACTCACCAAGATGAGGTATCATGTGAACACAGCAAAAGGACACAACCACAATGCCTTTCAAGCTCGTGCTCCCGTCAACTTAGGATAATAAAGGTTGCAAATTAGCGTTTGGAGAGTGTTTAGATCCATTTATAGCATTTTTCTGAATTAACTCACCAAGAAGAGGTATCAGTGTGAACCAGACCGTCCACAGCCTCTCTCGTCTGCTCTCGGATCGTGAAAGACCGAAACCCGAGTGCGCGCCTGCTGCTTCTACTCGGAAGGCGGGGCTAATGTCACTCTTAACGAATGAAAAGACCCAGATCACCCAACGTGACCATGAAATGGGAATTTAAAAGTTGGATAACGAGGATCACACTTCCTCTTCCCAAAATAACCGTTTTCAAAATAAAATCACACAATTGTATTAATACAATTGACATCTGAGAAAAAAAAAGGAGTCATTTTCTCAGCTGGGTTACAAAGAGCCCATGCAGCCTTGTTATTTTTTTTTTGCAGCCTTCTGAGTCAATTGTCCAATTACTTTTGGTCCCTTGAAAAAGAGGCGGCTACGTATTAAAGAGCTGTAATTCCTAAACCTGTGCTCCAATTTGGATGTGAATACTCTCAAATTACAGCTGAGAGTCTGCACTTTAAGCCCATATTGATTATATAATTGTATCCTGAATATGTTTGCGTAAACAACTAAAATAACAAAACTTGTGTCACTGTCCAAATATTTTTGGGCCTAACTGTATATAAACTAAAAAGAGTAGGGGCTAGCACAGATCCCTGTGGAACTCCATGACTGAGCTTTGAGTTGAAAGAAAACTCATTATTGACATGAACAAACTGGAACCTATCAGATAAATAAGATCTAAACCACTGCAACGAAGTTCCATTAAGTACAACATAGTGTTCTAATCTATCAAGTAGAATATTACGATCGATAGTATCAAAAGCTGCACTAAAGTCTAAAAGGACAAGTACAGAAACCAGTCCATTATCAGATGCGATGAGGAGGTCGTTAGTGACCTTTGCTAAGGCTGTATGATGGATTCTAAACCCAGATTGAAACTCTTCAAGTAAACCATTTCCCTGCAGGGGGTCAAATAATTGCATAGCAACAACTCTTTCTAAGATTTTTGAAATGAAAAGGAGATTAGAGATTGGTCTATAGTTAGCTAAAGCTCCTGGATCTAGCGTTGGCTTTTTGAGTAAGGGTTTAATTACAGCCGTTTTAAAAGCCTGCTGTTCATGGCCTAAAGTTAATGAAGAATTGATTATATGAAGAATAAAGCTACCAATAAGTGGGAAGACTTCTTTAAATAACCTGGTAGGAATAGGGTCTAAAAGACAAGTTGAAGGCTTGGATGAGGAAACTATTTTGTCTAACTCTAAAAGGTCAATTGGAGTAAACTCATCAAGACAGATATCAGTTGAAGGAGTTGTAGTTGTTACTGTATTTAAGTTAACGGTGGGAAGAATCTGATTGATTTTATCTCTGATGGATGAAAAAGTTCATAAAGTCCTGACTAGTAAGCTCTAAGGGAATGCTAGGATTGACAGAGTCCTGACTCTTTGTCAACCTGGCTACAGTACTGAAAAGAAACCTGGGATTATTCTTGTTCTCTTCTATTAATGCAGAATAATAACTCGTTCTAGCTTTTCTAAGAGATTTTTTATAAATTAAAAGATTATTTCTCCAAGCTAAATAGATTTCATCTAAATTAGTGGAGCGCCATTTTCTTTCTAACTGACAAGTCTTCTGTTTTAAGCTATGAGTTTCTGTGTTGAACCAAGGAGTTAGAAATCTCTGATTATCAATCAGAAATCTCTCTTCCCTCCCAACGTTTAAAAATTAAATGTGGCTTATTAAACATTAGGTCTCTGTCTTCTAAGTCTCTTCTGGTCCATGATCTATTAATCAATCACCAGATTGATCTACTATCCCTCACAGAGACCTGGCTCGGGCTTGATGATTATGTTGGTCTGAATGAATCAACTCCCTCTGGGTATTTAAACTGTCATAACCCCAGAGGTTCTGGTCGTGGTGGTGGAGTGGCAGAAATTTTCCATCCTAAATTGCTGGTTAATGTTAAGCAGAAATTATGTTTTAATTCCTTTGAAGGTTTGGTCCTCAGTGTGGAGCCTGTTGGCTATCTTGGCTTGATCCCAGTTCTCTTTGCCATAGTTTATCATCCTCCCACGGCCTATTCAGAGTTTCTATCGGAATTTGCCGAATTTTTAGCTGATTTGGTGCTGAAAGCCGATAGAATAATTATTGTAGGGGACTTTAATATACATGTTGATGTTGAGAGTGACTGTCTTAATAAGGCTTTCAATTCAATTTTAGACTCAATGGGGTTTTCCCAAAAAGTAAAAAATTCTACCCATTATTTCCACCATACATTGGACCTTGTTTTGACATATGGTATAGATATCAAAAATCTGGTTGTGTCTCCTCATAATCCTGTACTGTCTAACCATTGTCTGTTAATTTTTGATTTCATTATCTCTGATCACTTATTTCCTAAAGAAAAATACTACTACAGCAGATGTCTTTCTGATGACGTTGTTGCTAAATTTTTGCAGATTGTCTCCTCTATGCCATGGGTCAGCACAACAGAAACACCTGAAATAAGTGGTGGAGAGTCTGCTCCATTCGTGATTGATAGCATGGTTGATGGTGTTACTGCCTCTCTGCATCGGACTCTAGATTTGGTAGCCCCTTTAAAAAAGAAAAAGTCTAACCAGAGATTTCTTACTCCTTGGTTTAACTCAGAAACTCGTGGCTTGAAACAGAAGGCTCGTCAATTGGAAAGAAAATGGCGTTCAACTAATTCAGATGAATTCTACTTGGCGTGGAGAAATCATCTCTTAATCTACAAAAAATCTCTGAGAAAAGCTAGATCAAGCTATTATTCTGCATTAATAGAAGCAAACAAGAATAACCCCAGGTTTCTCTTCAACACTGTAGCCAGGCTTACAAAGAGCCATGACTCGGTCAATCCTCGCATCCCCCCTGAGCTTTCTAGTCAGGACTTTCTGAACTATTTCAATCTTAAAATTTTATCTATTAGAGATGAAATTAGTCAGATTCTTCCTACCGTAAACTCTAGTACATTAACTACTGCTGCTCCCTCAATTGATATCTGCTTGGATAGATTTACTCCAATCGACCTCTTGGAGTTGGATAGGGTAGTTTTCTCTTTTAAGCCTTCATCTTGCCTTCTGGACCCTATTCCTTCCAGGTTATTTAAAATTATTTTCCCAATTATTAGTAGCCGTATTCTTCTTATCATTAATTCTTCTTTAACTCTGGGTTATGTTCCACTGGCTTTTAAAACTGCTGTAATTAAACCTTTACTTAAAAAACCGACGCTCGATCCTGGAGTTTTGGCCAATTATCGACCAATCTCCAATTTGCCTTTCATTTCAAAAATCCTGGAAAGAGTTGTTGCTGTGCAATTATCTGACCATTTGCAGGGAGTTGGTTTGTTTGAGGTGTTTCAATCTGGGTTCAGAGCTCATCACAGCACTGAAACTGCCTTAGTGAAGGTCTCTAATGACCTCCTGACTGCATCTGATAATGGGCTTGTCTCTGTTCTTGTTCTTTTAGATCTCAGTGCAGCCTTTGACACTATCGATCATGCCATTCTACTTGATAGATTGGAACACTTTGTTGGACTCAGTGGAACTCCGTTGCAGTGGTTTAGATCTTATTTGTCTGATAGATTTCAGTTTGTCCATGTCAATGATGGATTTTCTTCCAGCTCTAAGCTCACTCACGGAGTTCCACAGGGATCTGTGTTGGGCCCTACTCTTTTTAGTCTATATATGCTCCCGCTGGGCAATATCATCAGAAAGCACTGTATACATTTTCATTGTTACGCTGATGACACACACCTATACCTGTCAATGAAGCCCGATGATTGTGATCAGTTGGCCAAGCTAGATGCCTGTCTTAAGGACATCAAAGCTTGGATGACTTGTAATTTTTTTACTATTGAACTCTGATAAGACTGAAGTCATTGTTGTTGGCCCAAAACATCTTAGAAATTCCTTTTCAGATTATGCCCTTAATTTAGATGCTGCCACTCTTACTCTGAACAGTTGTGTGAGGAACCTTGGAGTGATTTTTGACCAGGATTTGTCCTTTAATTCACATATTAAAACTGTTTCTAGGACCGCCTTATATCATCTGCGCAGTATTGCTAAGATCAGGAGCATCTTGTCTCTGGGTGATGCTGAGAAACTGATTCACGCCTTTGTCAGTTCGCAATTAGATTATTGTAATTCGCTATTATCTGGTTGTCCTAGAGTATCTTTAAAAAGTCTTCAATTGATTCAAAATGCTGCTGCTAGAGTTTTAACTGGTTCTAGAAAAAGAGATCATATTTCCCTGGTTCTGTCCTCCCTCCATTGGCTTCCCATTGAATTCAGGATCAAGTTATAGGGCTATGCATCTATGTTAACAAGAACTGGTGCGTTAATGCCATGTTAGTGTCTAAACACTGCTCTCCGTTGGCGGAGTTCCTTATTGTAAATTACCGGCCATATTATCTGCCGAGGGAATTCAGCAGCGTGTTTGTAGTGGCTGTTTACATAGTGCCGAGCGCTAACGCTAACGCTAATGGTAAGAAGGCACTCGGGGAACTGCACAATGCGATTAGTGAAAACCAAACTTCACATCCGGACAGTTTTGTGGTGGTTGCGGGGGATTTTAACCACACCAACTTAAAGACTGTGCTCCCCAAGTTTAAACAATGTGTAGACTTTAAGACCAGAGGTGAGAATATGTTGGACTTAGTGTACACAAACACAGATGCATATAAGGCTATACCCCGCCCCCATCTCGGCCTTTCTGACCACATATCCGTGATGCTGCTGCCTGCCTACAAACCTTTATTGAAGTGCAGCAGGCCAGCAGTGAAACAAATCAGAATTTGGCCAGAGAGTGTAACCTCTGCACTGAAAGACTGTTTTCTGCACACAGACTAAGAGGTCTTCAAAATAGCAGCCTCCCAGGAAGACAAGACAGATGTGGAGGAGTATGCTGAAATGGTCACCAGCTACATCGCGAAGTGCACAGAGGATGTCACTACAGTGGTGACCATCACTATGCGGGGTAACCATAAGCCCTGGATGACTGCAGAGGTGCGCTCGCTGCTTACAGCCAGGGATGCAGCCTTCAGAGCGAAGGACAGGATCGCCCTCCGCTCAGCCAGGTCTGCGCTCTCAAAGGGAATTAAGGCAACAAAGCGCGCCTATGCGGAGAAAATCCAGGGACACCTCTGTGACACTAGGAACACCAAGCAGATGTGGCAGGGAGTTCGGACACTGACGGGCTATAAGTCTAGGCAGGGGGTCGATGATGATGATGCTTCGCTTCCAGACAGGCTTAACGACTTCTTTGCATGTTTTGAAGCATCAAACTCGACAATCAGAGGGAGGGCTGGCCCACCCCCACCATCGGTCGGACCAGCTTTTACCATCAACACAGCGGACACACGGAGGACCCTAACCAGAGTCAACCCACGTAAAGCTGCAGGTCCGGACAACATCCCGGGACGTGTGCTCCGAGACTGCGCAAGCAAGTTGGCGGATGTCCTGACTGACATTTATAACATCTCCCTGAGTCAGGCCATCGTTCCCAGATGCTTCAAGACCTCTGTCATTGTACCGGTGGCAAAGAAACTAGTTGTGTCCTGTTTGAATGACTATCGTCCTGTTGCACTGACACCAATTGTGATGAAGTGTTTTGAACGGCTTGTCAAACCACACATTACAGCCTGCCTCCCTGCATCACATGACCCGCTCCAGTTTGCATATCATTCAAACCGCTCCACGGAGGATGCTATAGTCACCACCCTACACTCTGTCATCACCCACCTGGACCAGAAAGACACCTACACCAGACTCCTGTACATTGATTTCAGTTCAGCATTCAACACCATTATTCCCCAGAGACTGATGGAGAAATTACTCCTTCTCGGTCTGAACACCGCCACATGTCTCTGGATCCTGGATTTCCTGACTGAGAGACCTCAGTCTGTCCGGGTTGGAAACAACATCTCCAACTCTGTCACGCTGAGCACCGGAACCCCTCAAGGCTGTGTACTCAGTCCACTGTTGTTTACACTTCTAACACATGACTGTGTATCCAGACACGTGGGGAACCAGATTATTAAGTTTGCAGATGACACCACGGTGGTGGGACTTATTCAGAGGGATGAGGAATCAATGTACAGGGAAGAAGTGAGAGACCTGGAGGGCTGGTGCAGGGAGAACAATCTGGTGCTCAACGTGGACAAAACAAAGGAGATGATTATTGACTTCCGGCGGTCACAGCCTGAGCACGTCCCCCTCAGCATCGGCGGCCGTTTAGTGGAGAGAGTAGAGAACATCAAGTTCCTCAGAGTGCAGATCTCGCAGGACCTGACCTGGAGCAAGAATTCCTTGGGGATCAGGAAGCGGGCTCAGCAGAGACTGCACTTCTTGAGGAAACTCAAACAGGCCTCTTTCCCCATCTGCATCCTCAGGACTTTCTACAGAGGTGTGGTGGAGAGTGTTCTGACGTACTGCATTGCTACATGGTACTCCAGCTGCAGTATGTCAGACAAAAAAGCCCTGCAGAGGATAGTCAAGGGGGCTGAGAGGGTAATTGGAGTCTCCCTCCCCTCTGTCCAAGAACTTTTTCAGAACCGTTGTAGGAGCAGGGCACTGAACATTGTCAAGGACCGTTCTCACCCTCTGCATAAACACTTTGAACTTCTTCCATCTGGTAAACGATTCCGGAGCATCAGAGGCAGAACCACCAGACTGATAAACAGCTTCCTTCCACAAGCTGTCAGGATGCTGAACAGCTGACCCGGAATCTCTCATACACACTACTGCACCTATAGACATTTTGTATGTTATTTGTATATTATAGTTAGTTAGGTTTTTTCCCAAGTATGTCTCAGGGATGTGTGAATGGATTGGGGGGGGGGGGGGAGTGAAGCTATGTGTGAGTGTGTCCTAAATCATGCTGCTTCTATTTATATGGATGCCGAGAGAAACGCAATTTCATCTTGCCTGCACTATAGTTGTATGTACAGCAATATGACAATAAAGTTTGATTTGATTTGATTTGAAAATCCTTCCTTTTTAATATAGCTTTCATTTAAGGAGGGTATTTGTGTCTTTTAACCCCACTCTTGTTCTACTGTTATCTGATCCATACTGCTGGTTGATCTCCAACATTGTACTTGGCATCTTACTGCTATGTTCTTTATGTCTGTCCTTTCCATCCTCCCTATCCCCTCATCCCCAGCCAGTCGCAGCAGACAACTGCCCCTCCCTGAGCCTGGTTCTGCTAGAGGTTTCTTCCTTCCAAATGGGAGTTTTTCCTCTCCACTGTCGCCTAGTGCTTGCTCATAGGGGATCGTCTGATTGCTGGGTCTTTCTGTGACTATGTGATTTTTTTTATCTGCACTGTGGCGCCACAAGACGGCTTTTGTTGTGATGTGGCGCATTATAAATAAAGCTGAATTGAATTGAAATTGATTAGACTTTTTCTTTTTTAAGGGGGCCACCAAGTCTAGAGTCTGATGCAGAGAAGCTGTAACACTATCTACCATGCTATCAGTTACAGAAGGAGCAAGCTGTCTATAGCTTATTTCCGTTGTGTTGACACATGGCATAGAGGAAACCATCTGCACAAATTTGGTAACAGCATCATCTGAGAGGCATCTACTGTAGTAATATTTTTCTTTAGGAGCCAAATAGTCAGAAATAGTAAAATCAAAGGTTAACAGACAATGGTCTGACAGTACAGGGTTATGAGGAGACACTACCAGATTTTCTATTTCTATGCCATATGTCAGAACAAGGTCCAACGTATGGTGGAGATAATGAGTAGAATTTCCTACTTTCTGAGAAAACCCAATCGAGTCTAATATTGAATTAAATGCCACATTAAGGCAGTCACTATCTACATCTACATGTTTATTCTATCTGATTTCAGCACTAAATCAGCTAAGAATTCAGCAAATTCGGATAAAAATTCTGAGTAGGTTGATGGAGGACGATAAACTATGGCAAATAAAATTGAGTTTAGCCTAAAATTGCTAAAGTGCCCAATACTGAGGACCAGGCCCTCAAAGGAATTATAACATGTTTTTTGCTTTACGTTAACTAGTAATTTGGAATGGTAAATTGTTGCTACTCCTCCTCCACGACCAGAACTTCTGGGATTTTGACAGTTTAAATAACCAGAGAGAGTTGATTCATTTAAACCAACATAATCCTCTTGTCCTAACCAAGTCTCTGTAAGGGATATTAAATCAGTCTGATGATCAATTAACAGATCATGGACTAACAGAGACTTGGGAGTTAGAGACCTAATATTTAACAAACCTCATTTAATTTTTAAATTATGAGGAGGAACAGAGGCCAAATCATTCAATTTAGAGGCTTCATGTTTAATTTGAGTTTTACCAACTTTTTGTTTAATCACTTTGGGATATTTATACATTATATTTTTATTTGCTTTGGAGGGAGCAGACAATGATTCTCTGATGGGGAAGACAGGGGCTAAGTTGAGGGGTGGCGGATGAAGAGGAGCTGCAGAGAGGCGTGTAAGACTGTGACTCTGCTTCCTGGTCCCAACTCTGAGTTGTCAAGATTTTGGAAATTTGGATAAAAAAGATGCCAGATTGTTAGATCAATGAGACGCACCATCCAAAGTGGGACGGATGCTGTCTCATCTCATAAGACCAGGTTTTCCCCAAAGTGAGCTCCATTTGTCAATGTAGCCCACATTGTTTGCAGGACACCACACAGACAGCCAGCGGCTGAAGGATGACGAGCGGCTAAACATGTCATCACTGGTCAGATTGGGGAGGGGCCCAGAGAATACTACAGAGGCAGACATCGTTTTGGCAAAGTCACACACCGATTCTACATTTAGTTTCGTGACTTCCGACTGCCGGAGACGGATGTCATTAATGGCAGCGTGAATAACAATTGTGGAGTATTTACAGTTACTTTTAGCCAGCATTTTCAAATTTGACTCGATGTCGCCTGCTCTGGCCCCAGGAATGCATTTGACTATGGCCGCTGGAGTCTCTAGGTTCACGTTTCTGACTACAGAGTTGCCAATGATCAGAGTTTTTTCCTCAGCGGGTTTGCCGCTGAGCGGGGAAAAACGATTAGAAACATGAACAGGTTGGTGGTGAACCGGGGCTTTACGGCTAAGCTTCCTTCTCACCATCACCCACCCAGTCTCCTCGCTGCTGAGGAGGACCAGAGAACCGCGAATGGGGCCTATGCTAGTGAGCTCCGCTGCAGCTAGGGGACGTTTGTCAAGAGTAACTGGCGCAGACGATGTTTCAATGCAGCGGAGCCGGGATTCCAAATCAGACAACCTCGCCTCGAGCGCCTCAAAAAGACAACATTTATTACATTTACCGTTATCACTAAAAGAGGCAGAGGTGTAGCTAAACATCTGACAGAGAGAGCACACCAGAGGAGGAGAGGAAGGAGAGCTAGTAGCCATAGCTAGTGGCTAACCCGAAGCTAACAAAAACACCGATGAAAGGTGAACAGAAGACTAAAGGTTCAGGTTCAGGTTCAGGTTACTTTATTTGTACCCGTAGGTAGATTTGTTTTGCAGTTGGTGACATCCATATTTACAAGCCACTAATTACATTCAACATAGACACAAACACAGGCACACATCTTACAAAATAGGTAAATATAAAATATGTACAATATAATTTTTATAGCTTGTTCAACTCTTTGACAGCAGCAGGGACAAAGCTGTTTTTGTAGCGCTGGGTTCTACTTTTTGGGACAGCAAACCTCCGTCTGGAGGGAAGAAGCTGAAAGTTGCAGTGCAATGGGTGGGAGTCATCATTTAAAATCGAGTCGGCCATCCTCTGTACTTGTCTGGTGTACAGGGATGTCAGGCTCAGCTGTGACTCACCAAGCAAACGACTGGACCATCTGACTACCTGATCCAAGGATTTCCTCTGTTTCAGTTTTATCTGACCAAACCATGACATTAAAGAAAAGGATAAAACAGATTCAATAAAAGCCCGATAAAACATAGTCATTATGGTTCGGTCAATTTGGAAGCGTGCAAGTTTCCTCAAACAATGCAAATTTTGCTGACCCTTTTTGCACACCCTTTCACAGTTCACCTCAAAGTTCAATCCACTATCAATAATCGTCCCAAGATATTTGTACGATTGTACACATTTGGTGGTCTGGCCTTTTAGTATGGTGACTTTGTGCCTGGGAGTTTTCCTCCTAAAGTCAATAATCATATCTTTCGTTTTTGTTGTATTCAGCTGCAGGTAGGAATCCTCACACCAGTGAACATAGTCATCAACTACTGGGCTGTGGCCACTCTCACCATCCTGGAGGAGACTGACAATGACTGAGTCATCAGCATACTTTATAATGTGTCTGTTGTCATGTCTGCTCCGACACATGTTTGTGTACAGGATGAAGAGTAGTGGTGACAACACACACCCCTGAGGAGAGCCAGTAGAAGAGCACTTTAGGTCAGACAATGTGCCATTGACCCTTACTCTCTGCGTCCTGTTGGTTAAGAAATCCAGAATCCAACCCACCAGATTATTGCTTAAATCAAATTGTTGCAGGAGCCTTTCAACTAAAGTATGAGGTTGGATTGTATTAAAGGCAGAAGAAAAGTCCACAAATAAAAGCCTGGCGTGTGTCCCATTAAAATCCAGATGTTTGAAAAGCATGTCAAACAGAGTGACAGTGGCATCCTCCACTCCTCTGTGAGGCCTATAGGCAAACTGCAGAGGATCCAATGCATGTTCAGTCTGCCTTAGGACCTCACATCTGACCAGTTTTTCAAAAATTTTCATTAAAATTGAAGTCAAAGCAACTGGTCTAAAGTCATTTACCGTTTTAGGACAGCTGGATTTTGGAACGGGAACAACCACGGCATCTTTCCAGATCTTAGGCACATGTTGTGTCTGTAAGGACTTATTGAAAATGTAATGAAATATAGGACTCAGTTCATGTGCACAGGACTTTACCAGGCGCCCACATATATTATCAGGGCCCTGACTTTTGTTCACTTTTACAGCGCGAAACTCCCTTTTAACATCCTGCATCTCAATATTAAAGTGCTGATTGTCTTTGAGTTTCTGTTTCAAATCTTGGATTTCTGTGCTAAAATCAAAGGAGTCAAAACGACCATAAAAACAATTAAGAGCATTAGCCAGCTCTGTGTCTGAACTAAAACCATCTAAAAACACACGATTACTGCGCTCTGTGCTCTGAAGGCCTGCAATAGTTTTCATACTGGCCCAGGCCGAACCAAGTTTATTTGCTGCCATCTTGCTTTCCAACTCTGATTTATAATTCTGTTTTGCTCTTAAAATTTCGGCCTTCAGCTCCTTAGTGGCAACCTGTAGCTCAGAAACAGACCCCTGTTTAAAGGCAAGAGCTTTCCTGTGTAAGCAGGATTTAACTGATTTAGTAACCCATGGTTTGTTGTTGGGGTATATTTTGACACGTTTACGTGGAACAATCTTATTTTGACAGTAAGCCATGTATGAGCATGTGAGCTCAGCCAGAGAGTCCAAGTCATCCCCGCAGGCCATTATGAACATCTTCCAGTCTGTACAGTCAAAGCATACAGTCAAAGCATAAAGAGGGTGATTAGGTGACACTGAGTGTCCACACAGGTGCAAAAGGCTTGATAAAAAGAAATGAGAACTAACGGTAGATGGAAAAAAGTGGTTAAAATACAATTAAAAGCAAAATCCTCAGGAGAGTGAGGAAAGCTAACCATACGGACAGACAGCAATACAGGAAGTGACGATACGTTACCACAAGTGACGTTCACCAATCACAGAGCCCAGTCCTCTGAAAGTGAAGATGGTGGTGAGGTGTGCTGTATGAGTGACAAATAAATTCAAGGTGGGGGTGGGGTTACATCAGGGATTGGTCCTGAGCCCCTTCTTGTTTGCCATGGTGATGGACAGGCTGATAGACGAGGTCAGGCAGGAGTCTCCGTGGACAATGATGTTTTCAGAGGACATTGTGATCTGTAGTGAGAGTAAGGAGCAGGTGGAAGAGAAGCTGGAGAGGTGTAGGTATGCTCTGGAGAGAAGAGGAATGAAAGCCACTAGAAGCAGGACAGAATACGTGAGTGTGACTGAGAGGGAGGCAGGTGTAATGGGAAAGATGCAAGGAGTAGAGGTAGTGAAGGTAGATGAGTTTAAATACCTGGGGTCAACCATCCAAAGCAATGGTCAGTGCACAAGAGAGATGAAGAAGAGAGTGCAGGCAGGGTGGAGATGAATGTCGTGGTAATTTGTGACAGAAGGATAGCAGCTAGGGTGAAAGGGAAGATTTACAAAATGGTAGTGAGACCTGCTATGATGTATGGTTTGGAGACAGTGGCACTGACAAAACACAGGAGGCTGCATTTCAGGTGGCGGAGTTGAAGATGCTAAGATTCTCATTGGGAGTGACTAGGAGGGACAGAATTAGAAATTAGTATATCAGAGGGACAGCTCAGGTTGAGCAGTTTGGAGACAAAGTAAGAAAGGCAAGGCTGAGATGGTTTGGGACATGTGCAGAGGAGGGACAGTGGATATATTGGACAAAGGATGTTGAAGATGGAGCTGCCAAGCAGGAGGAGAAGAGGAAGACCACAGAGAAGATTCATGGATGTAGTGAAGGAGGACATGGAGAGGATTGGTGTTACAGAGAAGATGATGGAGGCACATGATCCGCTGTGACAACCCCTTAAAGGGAGCAGCTGAAATAATAATAATAATAATAATAATAATAATAATAATACCTTAAACTGGGGACTTCCGGTTATGGCTGCCACGTAGGACGGACGTGTCTCGCTCTGCTCTGCTCCTGGAAAAAAAAATCGGCAAATAACTCTCTCATTTGGGACAGAACGTATCCCAGCATTTGGGCGAGGATATGTCGGCGAAGCCTAAGGCTGGAAAACCAGGAAAAGGAAAAAGCGAGCCGCCGAAACAGTCCAAATTAACGGACTTTCAGGTCTGTGACGCAGCAAACAAAACTCCATATATGGCGGAGGAGGCTGGCAACGCTGCGATTTCTGCGGGGAATGGCGCAGATGCGCTGATGGCAGCCATGAGTTCAATGAGAGCGGACTTTTCCTCTAGATTTGATGGGATTATGACAGCGTTGGAAGGAATAAGAAAGGAATTGGGTGACTGTGTAGAACGAACGGCGCAGATGGAGCTCCGTCTCGCTAGTGCTGAAGATGACGTCACCCGTCTTCAATTAAAGGTGCGCACTTTGGAAAAAAAAAATAAATCTCTGGAAGATAATATTTTGGATTTGGAATCTCGGTCGAGACAGAATAATTTGAGGCTGGTGGGTCTTCCAGAGGAATCAGAAGGTCGGGACGTATGTTCCTTTCTGGAAAAGTGGATTCCGGAGGTGCTGGGCAGCGAGGAGTTGCAATCAGCAGTGGTTCTGGAAAAAGCACATCGTATTGGCCCACGGAGAGATAAGGGACCGCCGAGGACCTTAATTATGAAGTTTCTTAGCAACAGAGACAGGATGAAGATCTTCAACGCTGCACGTGCTAAAGGAGAGATTAAACACCAGGACCAGCAGGTGCGGTTCTACCCAGATTTGGCCACAGGAATCCAGCAATTGAGGAAGCAGTTTGATCCCGTACGTAAGGAGCTGCGCAACCTTGGGATTCGTCATGGTGTAATCTATCCTGCGAGACTGCTGACCACGTATGAGGGCAGAACCCACATCTTCAAGACCCCAGAGGAGGCGCAGGAGTTCATCAAAAAGATCAAAGAAGAAGAAGAGACTGGTGGGAGCTAAGCATGAACAAAATATAAGGTAGAATAATTAAGCATTTGCACAGGCATCTGACTGACTTGAAGTAAATAGTAAGTTTACAAAATATAGATTGTATTATATATTAAAAAAACAAAACAAAAACAAAACAAACAAACAAAAAAAAACTATGATGTACAAAGTTGTTAAAAATTTTGGAGTTAAGTTGGAAAACTACAGAGGAGAGTTAATGTTACGTCATTAAAAGCAGTAGAGTTAGGGTGATTGGGAGGATGAAGAAGGAGTGGCTTAGGCTGTTCCCCGTGGGTGTGGAACGGTCGATGGCTATATCGGGAGACAGAATTTTTCTTTTGATTTTGGGGGGTTTGCCACAAGTGTGGGAAGGGGAAATTTGTTTGTGTGTAGTTTGTAGGATGAATGTTCAACCACTCATGTTTTTGCTTCTCTGTATGAGCATGTTTACACTGCAAGGTAATCCCAAACTCTCTATTGATCATGGACCAAAGTGTTAATCTTAATTTAACTTCATGGAATTGCAGAGGTCTACAAAATTTAAAAAAACTTAAACAAGTTATGAATAAAATAAAGGACATGGGTTCAAGAATTGTGTTTTTACAAGAAACTCATCTGATAGAGGAGGATGTTAAAAGAATTAGGAGTAGATGGCAGGGAAGTGTATTCACCTCTTCATTTTCATCCCGAGCCAGGGGAGTTATGACTCTCATACATAAATCAGTTCCTTTTCAAGTGAAAAATGTAATTGGAGACAAATTTGGAAGATATGTAATCATTCAAGGTTCTTTGCTATTAGAAAATATAAATCTTGTGAACTTATATGGTCCCAATATAGATGATCAGAAGTTCTTTGCTAATTTATTTCTCATCTTATCATCACTTACAGGGCAACATATAATAGCAGGGGATTTTAATTGTACATTGAATCCAGGTGTGGATAGATCAACAGGACTGGATTGTACGCACATTGGATGTAGGATGACTATTAATCATTTTATGAAAGAATTGAGATTGTTAGATATATGGAGAGAAATGAAACCACAAGTTAAAGCCTATTCTTGTTATTCCAGTACCTACAAGACATTCTCACGTATTGATTTTTTTTTGATTTCCACAGAATTAAGGTCCAAGATTCAAAACTGCTTTTATGATAACATCGTGATGTCTGATCATGCACCCTGTTGTCTAATATATGTAGATAAAAAATTGACAAAGGAATCAGGTAGATGGCAATTTCAGCATAAATGGCTTCAGGATGAGGAATTTGTCAAGTATATAGAAAAACAGATAGACGAGTTCTTTGACATCAATACTACACAAACATCAGCATGTGTAAAGTGGGAGGCTTTCAAAGCTTTTATTAGGGGACATATTATTAGTTATACAGGATCAAAATCTAAGAAGACTCGAGAGGAGAGAGCTAAATTGGAACATAAAATAAAAAATCTTCAGGAAAAAGTGTATGCAGGAAGTGACCCAAGGTTGGAGAATGAATTACTGATTTTGAGAGCTGAATACGACAAAAAATCAGCGAATAGAGCTGCCTCGAGTCTTCTAAGATTGAAACAATCTTTTTATGAACAAGGTGAAAAATCAGGAAAATTATTAGCATGGCAGATTAAACAATTGGAAATTAAAACACCAATTACCAGTATTATAAGTAATGGACAGGTAGTTATAGATCCTTTAGAAATTAATAGAGCCTTTAGAGATTACTATGAAAAATTATATGATACCAAAAATGAACCTGATTTAACAAAACTAAATGGGTTTTTGAACGAACTATCTGTACCGTGTATTCCAAATGAAAACAGGGAGATATTGGAGTCTAAAATTAGTCAAGAAGAAGTTGGGCTAGCCATTGATAATATGAAATCAGGAAAAAGTGCAGGACCAGATGGTCTTCCAGTTGACCTTTATAAAAAATTTAAGAATAAATTAATAAAACCTTTTTTGGAAATGGTTTTAGAAGCATTTCAAAATAATAATTTACCATCATACATAAATAATGCCTTAATTATACTGCTGCCAAAACCAGGTAAGCCCTCTAATAAATGTGAAAATATGAGACCAATAAGCCTATTAAACGCCGACCTTAAGATAATCTGTAAAATTTTAGCAAGACGAATACAAGAAATTTTACCAAATATTATTAATCGAGATCAGAATGGCTTTATAAAGGGTAGACAAGGCTTCCATAATGTAAGAAGACTATTTAATATTATTTATTTTAATAAAGAAGCACCGGATACAGCTCTCCTATCATTGGACGCCGAAAAGGCCTTTGATAGAGTTGAATGGCCCTTTCTTTTTGAAGTCCTACAAAGGTTTGGACTTGGAAATAATTTCATAAAATGGGTTCAAATAATATACAATAATGCTACAGCAGAAATCCTAACAAATAACAATATTTCAAAACCAATAAAAATCAATAGAGGATGTCGACAAGGCTGTCCACTTTCACCATTACTGTTTACTATGGCAATTGAACCTTTAGCGATAGCGATACGTTTACATTCACAAATATATGGAATTAAAGTTGGACCAACAGAACATAAAATCTCCCTGTACGCCGATGATATAATTTTGTTTATGTCGAATCTAAAAAAATCAATTCCAACCTTGTTGAATTTAATAAAGAATTTTGGGGAAATATCAGGATATAAAATAAATAAAACTAAATCTTCAATATTAATGCTAAATGAGACCCAGAGAAATTACCCAGCCCCTGAGGTAAATCAATTCAATGTTGTAAATCAGTTTAAATATTTAGGAATCCAAATTATGCCTAAGCTAGAATCAGTCGCCAGTGTCAACTATGAAGCCTTAATGTCAGATATCAGTGAGTTAACTCAGAGATGGATGTCACTACCAATGTCGATGATCGGGAGAATCAATATACTTAAAAGTAATATTTTACCTAAAATACTTTATTTATTTCAATACATTCCCTTATCACCACCTTTAGATCTATTCTCAAGAATAAAAAAAAAGTTAGTGGAATTTATATGGAACAACAGGAGGGCTAGATTACGTTTGTCTTTATTATATTTACCATTTGATCGTGGAGGTCTGAAATGTCCAAATTTTATGTTGTATTATTGGTCGGCACAACTGAGGTCTATGACATATTATTTTTCATCAAATGATCTCCCTCACTGGACTGAAATGGAATCATACAATTTACCTTTACCTCTTCCCATATTCATATACTCAGATTCGGCAAAAAAATTACAAAAACAAGTTAAAAATCCATTTGTAAAGCATATGATCAAAATATGGTGTGAAGCGGCTCTCCGGTTATGGCTGCCACGTAGGACGGACGTGTCTCGCTCTGCTCTGCTCCTGGAAAAAAAAAATCGGCAAATAACTCTCTCATTTGGGACAGAACGTACCCCAGCATTTGGGCGAGGATATGTCGGCGAAGCCTAAGGCTGGAAAACCAGGAAAAGGAAAAAGCGAGCCGCCGAAACAGTCCAAATTAACGGACTTTCAGGTCTGTGACGCAGCAAACAAAACTCCATATATGGCGGAGGAGGCTGGCAACGCTGCGATTTCTGCGGGGAATGGCGCAGATGCGCTGATGGCAGCCATGAGTTCAATGAGAGCGGACTTTTCCTCTAGATTTGATGGGATTATGACAGCGTTGGAAGGAATAAGAAAGGAATTGGGTGACTGTGTAGAACGAACGGCGCAGATGGAGCTCCGTCTCGCTAGTGCTGAAGATGACGTCACCCGTCTTCAATTAAAGGTGCGCACTTTGGAAAAAAAAAATAAATCTCTGGAAGATAATATTTTGGATATGGAATCTCGGTCGAGACAGAATAATTTGAGGCTGGTGGGTCTTCCAGAGGAATCAGAAGGTCGGGACGTATGTTCCTTTCTGGAAAAGTGGATTCCGGAGGTGCTGGGCAGCGAGGAGTTGCAATCAGCAGTGGTTCTGGAAAAAGCACATCGTATTGGCCCACGGAGAGATAAGGGACCGCCGAGGACCTTAATTATGAAGTTTCTTAGCAACAGAGACAGGATGAAGATCTTCAACGCTGCACGTGCTAAAGGAGAGATTAAACACCAGGACCAGCAGGTGCGGTTCTACCCAGATTTGGCCACAGGAATCCAGCAATTGAGGAAGCAGTTTGATCCCATACGTAAGGAGCTGCGCAACCTTGGGATTCGTCATGGTGTAATCTATCCTGCGAGACTGCTGACCACGTATGAGGGCAGAACCCACATCTTCAAGACCCCAGAGGAGGCGCAGGAGTTCATCAAGAAGATCAAAGAAGAAGAAGAGACTGGTGGGAGCTAAGCATGAACAAAATATAAGGTAGAATAATTAAGCATTTGCACAGGCATCTGACTGACTTGAAGTAAATAGTAAGTTTACAAAATATACAGTAGATTGTATTATATATTAAAAAAACAAAACAAAAACAAAACAAACAAAAAAAAAAACTATGATGTACAAAGTTGTTAAAAATTTTGGAGTTAAGTTGGAAAACTACAGAGGAGAGTTAATGTTACGTCATTAAAAGCAGTAGAGTTAGGGTGATTGGGAGGATGAAGAAGGAGTGGCTTAGGCTGTTCCCCGTGGGTGTGGAACGGTCGATGGCTATATCGGGAGACAGAATTTTTCTTTTGATTTTGGGGGGTTTGCCACAAGTGTGGGAAGGGGAAATTTGTTTGTGTGTAGTTTGTAGGATGAATGTTCAACCACTCATGTTTTTGCTTCTCTGTATGAGCATGTTTACACTGCAAGGTAATCCCAAACTCTCTATTGATCATGGACCAAAGTGTTAATCTTAATTTAACTTCATGGAATTGCAGAGGTCTACAAAATTTAAAAAAACTTAAACAAGTTATGAATAAAATAAAGGACATGGGTTCAAGAATTGTGTTTTTACAAGAAACTCATCTGATAGAGGAGGATGTTAAAAGAATTAGGAGTAGATGGCAGGGAAGTGTATTCACCTCTTCATTTTCATCCCGAGCCAGGGGAGTTATGACTCTCATACATAAATCAGTTCCTTTTCAAGTGAAAAATGTAATTGGAGACAAATTTGGAAGATATGTAATCATTCAAGGTTCTTTGCTATTAGAAAATATAAATCTTGTGAACTTATATGGTCCCAATATAGATGATCAGAAGTTCTTTGCTAATTTATTTCTCATCTTATCATCACTTACAGGGCAACATATAATAGCAGGGGATTTTAATTGTACATTGAATCCAGGTGTGGATAGATCAACAGGACTGGATTGTACGCACATTGGATGTAGGATGACCATTAATCATTTTATGAAAGAATTGAGATTGTTAGATATATGGAGAGAAATGAAACCACAAGTTAAAGCCTATTCTTGTTATTCCAGTACCTACAAGACATTCTCACGTATTGATTATTTTTTGATTTCCACAGAATTAAGGTCCAAGATTCAAAACTGCTTTTATGATAACATCGTGATGTCTGATCATGCACCCTGTTGTCTAATATATGTAGATAAAAAATTGACAAAGGAATCAGGTAGATGGCAATTTCAGCATAAATGGCTTCAGGATGAGGAATTTGTCAAGTATATAGAAAAACAGATAGACGAGTTCTTTGACATCAATACTACACAAACATCAGCATGTGTAAAGTGGGAGGCTTTCAAAGCTTTTATTAGGGGACATATTATTAGTTATACAGGATCAAAATCTAAGAAGACTCGAGAGGAGAGAGCTAAATTGGAACATAAAATAAAAAATCTTCAGGAAAAAGTGTATGCAGGAAGTGACCCAAGGTTGGAGAATGAATTACTGATTTTGAGAGCTGAATACGACAAAAAATCAGCGAATAGAGCTGCCTCGAGTCTTCTAAGATTGAAACAATCTTTTTATGAACAAGGTGAAAAATCAGGAAAATTATTAGCATGGCAGATTAAACAATTGGAACATA